>CANSZD010001511.1:792500-1247500 GCA_947648045.1 Beta corolliflora | reverse complement strand
CTTTCGTCTATGTTCAGTACTCATTTCGTGAGCAATAGGCGCCGCGAGCGCACTACTGGCGAATTGTTGTCAATAAAGCAAGGAGAAACGAAATCTCTCCGGGACTATATTGGACGCTTCAATGTTGAGGCCGTATCTATTCCTAGGCTACAACAGGATGTGGCAGTCCAAGCACTGATGACTGGACTGAGAGAAGGATCTGCATTCAGAAGCTATCTTGGCCGAAAGACTTTCACGTCATTAGGGCCAGTGCTTGGCAAAGCAAATGATTTCATAAGAGGAGAAGAATTTGATAAGGCAGCTAGCAGCCAACATCGTGAGTCCGACAAGAAGAAAGAGGATAAATCACGGAAGGATAAGGGTCGCGAAGCTGATCGTGGCCGTGATGAAAGGAAAGAATCTAATATGGTCAAAAAAGGAAATGAACGAGAACGAGATGGCCAGGAAAAAAGCGAGCGCAAAGATAGATTTGACGCGTACACCCAGCTCACTACTTCCCGGGCACAAATATTCACCATGAACAAAGAAAGTGATAAATGGCAGAGACCCAGAAAGATGTTTCACAAGAACCGTGATAAGACTACGTGGTGTGATTTTCACGGAGATCACGGCCATGTAACTGAAGACTGCCGGCACCTGAAGGACAATCTGGAAGAACTTATCCGCAAAGGGTACTTCACTCAATATAAAGCTCAGACCAATGAGGGGAATTTGGTGAAACCTAGAGATCAGAATGTTCAATCTCGGATAGGTGAAATACATGTGATTAGTGGCGGTCCAATCCATGGCGGAAGTGTCAGTGGGGCGAAAGCTAGTCTAAAGGAATTTCGGCATCAGGTAAACTTTAATGAGAGTTGCCAGTGGAGAAAGCCACCAGCCATGCCAGCCATGTCATTCTCGTTAGATGATGCAAAACATGTGGTATACCCTCATGATGATCCAATTATGGTTACTTTAAAAGTCGTAAACTGCCTGATTCACCGAATTTTAGTAGATGGAGGAAGTTCTGCTAACATTTTATTCCTATCAACTTTCGAGAAGCTAATGATTGGCCGAGAGCATTTACAACCAGTCCGGTACCTAGTAATAGGATTCACTGGAGCGTCCGCAATACCAGAAGGAATTATAAGGCTACCGGTCAGAGTTGGCGAGAACAACGAAGCCAGAGATGTGATGACTGAATTCCTAGTAGTAGATGTTCCGGGAGCATATAATGCAATAATAGGAAGACCACTAATCCATGATGTTCAGAGAGTGGTATCCACTTATCATTTGACCATGCTGTATGTATCTAACTCAGGTACGACAGCGAAGATAAGAGGGAATCAGGAGACAGCAAAGTCATGCTATTTAACGGCCTTGAAACAGCCGGCAAGAAGGATCCCTGTTGAAGAATTAAGTCCACCAACAAGGAAGGAAAAAAGAGCAAAGAAGAAGGCCTTGGCAGAGGAACAGTCTGAGAAGAAGAATGAAAATGCTATGGACGTAACCATGGAGGAGCTAGAAGCTCGGCTAGAGGACTTGCCAAGACCTAAACCTGATGGAGACTCCAAGCTAGAAATGTTGGCGGATGATCCAGAAAGGACCGTGGCTGTCGGAACGGATATGGACCCAGAGGTCAAGATCAACCCGGTGACTCTCCTACGAGAAAACGTCGATGTGTTCGCGTTCTCGGCGGATGAGATGCCGGGAATAGGCCCGGCCGTAATGGTCCATCGTCTAAATGTCGACAGTTCGGTTCGACCTGTCAAGTAGAAGAAAAGAAACTTTTCAACAGAAAAGAACAAGGCCGTCAAAGAAGAAGTCAATAAATTGTTGGCGGCTGACTTTATTGAAGTTTGTGATTACCCAGAGTGGTTAGCAAACGTTGTTATAGTGAAAAAATCAAATGGCCAATGGCGGATGTGTGTTGATTTCACAGATCTCAGTAGAGCGTGTCCGAAAGATTGCTATCCCTTGCCAAGGATAGATCAGCTGGTAGATTCTACTAGCGGCCATGCACTATTAAGCTTTATGGACGCGTTTTCAGGGTATCACCAAATCAGCCGTCTTGAAGCTGATAGGAAGAGAGCCGCTTTTATCACAGATTGTGGAGTCTTCAACTATAAAGCAATGCCTTTCGGCCTTAGAAATGCTAGAGCCACGTACCAGAAATTGGTCGATAAAGTGTTTGCGGACCAGAAGGGAAGAAACATCGAAGTCTATGTGGACGATTCAATCGTCAAGAGCAAAACAGACCGCGAACACATCGAGGATTTAAAAGAAACTTTCGACACTCTGAGAAGGTATAAGATGAAGCTCAACCCAAAGAAATGCGTATTTGGGGTAAGAGCTGGAAAATTCTCGGGGTTCATGGTCAGCAAGAGAGGGATCGATGCCAACTCAGACAAGGTACGTGCTATCATGGACTTGCCAGAACCAAAGAGTGTCAAAGATATTCAGAGGTTAACTGGAAGGATGGCAGCGTTAAGCCGTTTTATCTCAAAGTCGGCCGATAAAGCCCTTCCTTTCTTCGCGTTATTGAGAGGAAACAAAAAGTTCGAATGGGGAGAGGAGCAAAATCAAGCTTTCATCGCCGTCAAGGAGCATCTGAAAACTTTGCCTACCATTACTCGACCAGAGATGGGGGATACGCTACAACTGTATATCTCGACCTCGCCGAAAACCGTCGCGGCTGTATTGTTGGTCGAGAAGGAAAAAAGGCAGCGACCGATTTATTTTGTCAGCCATATCTTAAATGGTCCTGAAAGCCGCTATCAACTGGTCGAGAAGATGGCATTAGCAGTGATAATTCCCGCCCGAAAGCTTAGGCCGTATTTTGATTGTCATCCCATTCATGTCTTAACAAATCAACCACTGGAGAAAGCATTGCAGAAGATGGATTGTTCAGGGCGCCTCGTGAAATGGGCAATTGAGTTGTCCGAGTACGATATCCAGTATAAGCCTAGAACCGCGATCAAGGCCCAAGCATTGGCGGACTTTATCGTGGAGGCATCCTACAGGGAAGAAGAACAAGCTGAAAAGAACACTTGGATGTTGGAAGTGGACGGCTCATCGGCTATGAGTGGTTCAGGGGCCGGCATTGTAATGACTATCCCAGAGGGAAATGTTTTTGAATACGCCATCAAGTTCACCTTTCCGGCTTCAAACAATGAGGCGGAGTATGAGGCCGCAATCGCTGGATTGAGGATGTGCATAGCCGCTGGGGCTAGGAGCGTGTCTTTGAAAACGGATTCGCAACTCGTCAATGGACAGTTGAAAGGAGAGTTCGAGGTCCGGGAAACCAATATGAAGAAATATGTGGAAAAGGCCAAGGAATTGGTAGGCCAGTTAGTTCACTTTGAGGTTCAAGCCATCCCTAGAAGCGACAATACCAAAGCGGACGCACTCTCCAAACTGGCAAGCTCTGATTCTTTGAACATAGAGAGATCTGTTATGGTGGAAGTTTTGAGAGAGAAGAGCATCACCGAGAAAATCGCGACTGTGAATACCGTCAATCAACAAGGTGAATGGTTCAGTAAACTAGTGGCCTACAAGCTCACGGACTTACTCCCTTCAAATGCTATGGAAGCCAGGAAATTGAAGCGACAAGCTAGTTGGTATATCATCTACCAGAATGAGCTCTATAAGAAGTCCTTTAGCCTGCCGCTGTTAAAGTGTGCGACGGCATGGGAATCCGGCAGGATATTGGAGGAAATCCATGAAGGGATTTGTGGGAATCACATTGGAGGAAAAGCGCTGGCGTTCAAAGCCCTGAGAGCTGGGTATTACTGGCCGAGCATGTTGGCGGACGCACAAGGTTATGTCAAGAAGTGCGATAAGTGCCAAAAGTTCGCTCCCATTATCAATAGGCCCGCGAATGACCTCCAACCCATTCTATGTCCGATACCATTTGCGTAGTGGGGTCTGGATATCCTTGGACCGTTCGCAGCGGCTACCGGAGGGCGAAAATTTCTAATTGTTGGTATCGACTATTTCAGAAAAATGGATCGAGGCAGAGCCGACAACAAAGATAAAATCCAACCAAGTCAAGAAGTTCATTTGGCAAAATATGATGACAAGGTTTGGCATACCGGCTGCAATAGTCTTTGATCACGGAGCGCAATTTGATTGTCGACCAGTCAAAAGCTTCTTGTCCGAGTTCAGGGTTAAGTTCGCGTTTTCAGCTGTGTGCCACCCACAAAGTAACGGGCAGGCTGAGGCTGCAAACAATCAGATTCTAGGGGCCCTCAAGAAGAAGTTGGACGAGTTCAAGGGAGCTTGGACCGACATGGTTCCAGCAGTATTATGGGCCAATAGAACAACCGAAAAGGAAGCAACTGGAGAAAGTCCATTCAGATTAGCTTTCGGGACGGAAGCAGTCTTGCCAGTAGAGGTTGGTTTACCGTCCTATCGGATCAAGCACAAAGATCTAGAGAGCAATGATCAGGCTTTGAGAGAAAATCTAGATTTCCTACCAGAAGTAAGGTTAGTAGCGGAACTTAAAGCCGCAGCATACAAGGATCGTATCAGCAAAGCTTACAACAAAAGAGTTCTGGAGAGGCCGCTAGCACTGGGCGATCTGGTATTACGAAGGACGGCCGCCACTGGAAAGGCTCATACAGAGGGAAAGTTAACAGTCAACGGGGAAGGGCCATATCAGATAGCAAAAGAAATTGGTCCCGGATCCTTTGCTTTAAAAACAATGGACGGCATAGAACTTAAGAATTACTGGAATGCTAGCGTTCTAAAGAAATATTATGTTTAGACATCTTGTGTAATGGGCCCAGAGTCACTCTTCTCGTACTTGAATGATATAAACGATCGTCAGCATTTCGATTAATTACCTCTTATCATGTTTAAATATGTACAACAAAACTAAATTGTACACTCTTGATGTTAAAAAACGACCACATAACAGGTCAAGTGCAAAAACGACCACATAACAGGTCAAGTACAAAAACGACCATATAACAGGTCAAGTACAAAAACGACCATATAACAGGTCAAGTACAAAAACGACCATATGACAAGTCTAAGTACAAAAACGACCATATAACCGGTGAAGTACAAAATGACCATATAACAGGTCAAATGTAGAGATCGCCATATGACAGGCACCAGGGGTCGGATAATAGACCGTGTAAAAACGGCTATATGATATACCCTACTAAGCCAAATAACATGGGCAAGATACGTTCGATTGGTTTTTTCATAACGGACATTATGTCGCCAATAAATTTTCCAAATTAAAAACAAAAGCAGAACGAAAAACAAGAATTTACGTAGAAACAAAGCTTCATTACTAATTACTAGCATGGCGGCCAACTACAAGCAAAAATGGAGGCAGCCATCAAAAAGGCATCAAAGACTGATAACAGTAATTGTAATTAAAAGCATATTCAATTTACATGCCATCATGGGCCGAATTCAAAGTTAGATAACAATATAAAAAATACAAGAAATTTAATAGCTATTAGAATCGACAGAAGAGCCTCGAGATGACCGCCAAAAACATCAGGGGAGAGGCACCTCTTCATCTTGGGTGACTGGGAGGACGTTTGCAATAACGTGCTCCTCTCAAATGAAAGGTTCACCCTCAAGAGGACGGGTATGAACACCGTCAGCGAAAGCGGTCTCCATTTCTTCCCAATTGAAGGTAGGATGGGAATGGCAGACACACCTCTTGGCAGCCACCCAGCCGCCATCATATCTTTCCCCTAACAGGCCGACAAACTCCTCGGACCTCTTGAAAGCCGCCACAGCTAGATGGCCGGCATCGGATTTTGCTTTTTCAACAGCAGCAACCATCTCGCTCTTGGCAGAATTCAGGGCCGTTTCCAGCTCAACAGATTTATTCTCGGCCGCTTCCAACTTAGTCGCCTTGAGGCGCAAATCAGATAATTCCACGTCAATCACGGCCCTTGATTCTTTCTCAGTATCAAGTTCTTCTTGTACTTCATCAGCACGAGTCTGAGCAGCGTCAAGCTTGGTCCGTAGCTCGGCCAATGCTTGCTGTTGGTTATCGGCCAATGATTGATAATGGATGAATTGCTCAATAAGCTCGACAGCGGAGTTGTTAGTCTGCATAAAAAAGATAGAAATTTAAAAAAAAAAAAAATAAAAGAAAGAGAGACGAGATGATCCTTACCACGGCCAGATCATGAGCGAGCTGGGCTGCAGGAGCTACTAGCTTGTCGGCCGGGCAATCAATGGGTAGCTGAAGTCCCTTCAGAAGACGATACCTAAGAGTACCGCCATTAGCTGGAATATCAGCATACAAAGACTCATCCTCTCTCACGTCCCAGTTGGGTTGATAAATCTTTCCGGGAGTAGTGGGGGGACGAGAGAAAGCGGCCTTCACAGCAGTACTCAGGATTATCTCCTTGTGCTCTATCCACTCGTGCATCCGAGAAAATATCCCCCGGAACCAGATTCGATAGAAAGTTTGGGCCACTCAAGATGTCGTAAATTTTCTGACGCATGGAGGACCCGGATCCAAGTGCTGTCCCGATGCTATCAATAGCCGCATTAAGGGGAGAAATGCGGTAATCGCCAGGAGCGGACTCTCGTACCGGACTCTCGTCCGGAACATTGATGGCGGACCCCATATTAAGAGGCTCAGAAGCAACGTTGGCATCCAAAGCTTGCCTCTTACTGGGGCCTTCTTCAACGGGGGTGGCTTCACGGGGTCGCCTATGCCCAGTGTTCCCGCCACCACGGCGTACCGGTACCTGAACTACAGGACGTCGAGAATCCTGATCCCCGCGGCCGGCAGTGCGACCGGGAGTACGACCGGGAGTACGCCCAGCACGTCGGACACTCGTCCGACCAGTGTTCCGGCCGCCGCGGCCGTGGTCAGCGCCTCGAAGACCGCCAGTGAGGCCGTGAATGGTATCGTAGTCGAAAACTGGGTCCTCAGGAGCCTTAGACATGTGTTTCAAATTTTCGTCCAACCCTAGTTCTTCAAGATCTAGGCTGACAGGACCTGCAAGACAAACCGACAGAGATAAGTATAATGACTAATTAGCAAATAAGGTAAATATAATGACCAGTCGGACCATGAGTCGAAAGGCACACCTTCTGGGTGAGTCCGACAGAGGTATAAGGCCGACAAAGGTTCATTCCCGAGTATATACTTGGCATTGGGAAGCCATATGTGAGGAATCATTTCCTCCACCCTTTCACCATCGACAGTCACGAAGGCAAGCTTAGTGTCAAAATAGTCGAAGGCTCTTCTCTCGGCCTCAGATAAACCGTAGGAGGGTATGTCCTCCATTCGCGTAACCGGTTTGGTGAAATGACGACGGAGAGGGAAATTGTTTGGAACCTTTACCCAGTAGAAGGCTGGCTGCCATCCCTTCAGACCGGTCAGTTTGGGATGTACAGTGAGTTTGTTCTTGGCCGACATCAAGGACCACCATCCCTTCTCAGTTGACCCATTCCTTCGCAGCCAATGGAGCCGGCGGAAAAGGTTTAACGCCTCAGGAAATTCCAAATAACGGCACACCCAAATATAAGCTATGATATTCCTAATAGCTAGGGGTGTTAATTGGGCCAGACAGACGTTAAAGACCTTTAGAATCTTCACTAAAGTCAAGTCTAAAGGGAATCGCAACCCAAATTCAAAATGATGGGCATAAACAGCAATGTGCCCTGACGGGCACTCAGTTACTTTAGCCCCTTCATCCGGGACCACTAATTTGTAATCAGCCAGGAAGCCGTACAATTCTTCCCCAACCCGACAATAATCCTTGGTTATGGCATGCTCTCGCCATGATGAACAAAGTCGTACCGATTTTGGGCCGCTGCTGTAGTCTATTGGCACCCAAATCCCAGAATGCAACACATCATCACGATCAGGAATTGGCTCGGGCCGTGAACCGGGAGCCATGCTGGAACTTTCCCCCATAGCAATCTCAGACCGACAAGGGACGTACTCACGTCCAGAAGTCGAGGGACCAACATCAGTCTCATCCATAGTGGCAATAGAGTCGTTGTCGGAACCTAAATCAATAACAGGTGGATGAGAAGGGCCGACATCATGAGCAAGGCGGTCGTAAAAATCATCCGCCACTACAACCCCAGCATCTGATAAATTATCTAACCAAGCATTTTCCCTCAGGGGCGGAACGTCAAGTCCAGGGACGGCATCAGGGGGAGGATTTCTAACGGTCCGACGTGCTAAGATTTGATGTCCTAGTTCTCGAAGTGTTTGTCTATCACCACTCATCCTCGCGGACAGATATTGAGAAGTTAAATTTTCTTGCTCAGGAGTAGAGCGGTCGTTAAGAAACTTAGATCTGAACTCCCTATCTCTATCAACAGTAAGGGGTAGGTCAGCTAATAAGCGAGTTCTTTCTTCCCTAGGGTTGGAAGTAGGCGAACTATGTCCGTCATAAGGAGAGGAAGGAGACGAAGGTTCGCTTTCAGACATGAATTCATCACTCAAAGTGTTTTGACTATCTGAACGGTCCGACATATTTCCAAACAAAGAAAGAAACAGAAAGAACAGTTGAGGGGAAGTTGGAAAAAGGTACCTGAGAAAAGTCGACGGAAAATAACCGGAAAATCGAGCTGATTCCCAGAAAAGCGCAGCAAAATGTCCTAAAAGCACGAACAGAAAAATTCTTGGGGTCAGCAACGCCGGAGAAAGTAAGTTTACCAAAAAATCGAAAAACTTTAAAGAAAACCCTCGAATAAATCTCTGATGAAAAGAGGCGAAAATACTAAAATTCTTCAGGAATAGGAAGCAAAGAGTAACCTAGAACACTTGTGAGGAAATTCAGTCACAAAAAGGCAAGATCTTGGCCAGAAAAAAGGAGGTTTTAAGCTCTTGGAGAAATCGCACAAACCAGAGAAATGTGGAAGGTTGAAGACGAAGTGTAAAGAAAGAGAAAAAGAAAACTGACGTCACCTTATAAATGCGAGATTGAGCGGCCAGGATGAGCTGACCCATCAACTCCTCCTACTGATGCATGCCAAGTGTCGCTTGCTGAGCTTACCCTAATAAAGAATAAAGAAAATGAGCGGGATTTTCATAAAAAGGTCATGATTACACTTTTTGAAATCCTAAGTTCTCCCCAGGGCAACACGTGGCAACTCGCGTCCTCGAGAAAAACATCAATGCCGGTCACCACCCCCAATGATGCTGGGGGGGGCTAGTTGTATGGGTACTCCCAAGTTTGGTGTCGGACACATCTCTTGTGGCCGACATGAGCAACCTAGGATGCAACGTCACCAAGTGAATCCAAGCCACCCCTAACATTAAGGTCGATATGGCGCTCGCGGCCAATGAAGGGGCACAAATAAGGGAATCTTCCCTTCAGTCAGACTCATCATAGTCATACACGTGTCGAAGGATTACGCATCCTGTCAGATGAATAGTACTACTATAACTAGCCAAATGGTACTATTCGGCAGGTACATTCTCTAACATTCTAAACACTACTTTCTCTCTCTATCTCTCTCTCTAAAATCCTTATCGGGCACTTACTAACTTGAGCGTCGGAGGGGGTTTCCTCGCATCCCCCCCGAGGGTAGTTTACGTTTGTCTTTCTTGCAGACTTCCAGTCCCGGATGCCCACTCAAATACTGACGGACATCTCTGTGTCCGCCACCGCTTCAACTCCGAAACACCTCATTCACAAAAAAAATCCCCAATCAGAATCCAAATTGGCTTCAAATTCGCTATCCTATTTTCCAATCGTCCATTGAAGTTCTTCCAAATAATATCCCCATAAACACTAGAAAAAGGTGAATAGAAAGAGAAAGAGCGAGAGAGAGAATCAAAGCGAGTTTGAGTGCTATGATGATGAAAAATTTCTCCTCCCCTTTCTTTGTTTTCTTTGCATATTAACCTAGCTAGTATTTTGCCGCGATGTGATTTTAGTTCCTTCACGGACAAAATTACTAAAGTTGATGAGATAACAGTGTTTTAACTAGTGTTGATAGAATGAATAAATGTCACAGAAGACATGAATAAGGAAGAAAGGAAGAGAAAGAGTGGAAGTGGGGAAAAAAGAAAGAAAATGGGGGTTTCCTCGGGTCACATTCCAGGCAAGAGCAAGTCAAAGCCTGAAATTTGAAGTCAAGGGTAAGAATTCGGTAAAAGATATCTTTTGATAACAAAAAAGTTCATAAAGGTGGTTTCTTGCCAAGTTTTATTTTAAAAGGTCGTTTATGGCAATGGTGTATCTCAAATATAGGGGAGTTCTGTCAGGTCACGTGCTAGACACGCACAACTCCATGCCGGAGATTTGAAGTTAATGGTGAAGTTCGAGCAAAAGAAAACTTTTGACAAATATAATTTCTCAAATGGTGGTTTTGTGCCAATTTTTTTGAAAAAAAAAGTGGTTTCTGACAAAATTTCAGTAATAAAAAACCAGTATAGAGGGAGTGTGTACGCTATTATGTACACTAGTACCTGGTAATAAATTAAGGCTTCTTTCGTTGGGCAATGTTGAAGAAGAGTTTTGGCAGCAACATCAACGCAATTGTGGCACGTTTGGAGAAGAAGATTATCCTGGCAGTCGTAGAGGGCGTATACTCTATCTGCGTCGGATCCTACTATTGAATTGGAGTAAGTGTTCGAAGAGGAGAGGGATGAGAGATTGGATAATGCTGTTAATAGGTTTGAATTGTAGGTACTATTTTGAGTATAGTTTCCCTTAGAGTAGATACAAATTGATTTTAAAAAAATTGACGATGCTTGTCTTGTTGGGAAAACGAAGAAGGAGAGAATGACGAAGAAGATGAAGAGGTGACAAAAAATGAGTCGTACGCCATCAGAAGCTCGCGGAACCATGGCTAGTTCAGATTGGAGCAACTTTGAGGGCGTTCTTCTAGCTAGCAACTTGAGTAACAATGTTTATGATTAAATTTTGCACCAAAATAGGGGCTACCAACGTAATATCTCTAGCAATAATTCAAAGATACTATTGTTTAATTAATCCCCTTTTGATATGTATTTAACCTTTATTTGGCTCTTAGCATCTCCGAAAGCCACTTATTGCATTATTGTACCTTAAATATATGCAATATTCCATCCATCAGCTTACCTACGGTAAACAAGATATACTCCATATGTTTTCTTATCCTTCCCACTTTCTTGTGCGCGTCTCCTCATACACGTCTTTAAACTTAAATATCTTTCACTCTATATTAGTAAAAACTATAACGATTGAATATTAATAAAGTACTAATTGAGACGAATCAAACAAGACACCACATGACTATTTTTTCTTATACATTGAGAAAAATTGAGAAGATTCTCTATAAGTATGAATACTGTCAAGATTCCAAGTGAGAAAGATTAAAAAACAGAGGGAGTACATCATTTGAAAACTAATGTATTTAATCATGTATTAATAAAAATTATGAACGTTATAATTTGAAAATAAATATTAAAATAAGGTAAAATTGGCCACGCCTCACCACCTCAAATTATCAATTGGGTTCACGTAGCACCACAAACGTTTGCTAGTATCCTGAATATCATGAACTATTAAATCTGGTTTAGCGTGTATTATTAATGATACCGGAGGTAAGTTTTTTGGTCTGCGTCAGAGAATCTTGATTAAATTTTTTTTTCCCATCCTCCCCCTCCTTTTTTCAATCCTATTTTTCTATCTCATTAAAGGTTAGTCACATGATTTACTCTCCCCATCACGTGAAAAACGAAGGGAAAATAGGACGAAAAAATATTAAAATAATCAAGATTCTCTGGTCGCCAACCAAAATCTTACCTCCGGTATTATTAATGATATGCGTTGCACCAAATTCAATAGTCCAAGATATATATTTTGGATACTAGCCAAAGTTTATAATGTTACGTGCGACCATAGTTTGGAGTGTTAAGGCCGGCCAATTTGCGCTAAAATAGTTCCTAACAAGTTTTGTATGATAATATTTTTATATACGGTAGTCAAAAAAATGTAGTCAAAGTTATCCACTTTCACATGGAAAAAAAAACAGGTAAAATATTGCATATAATAATAGTAATATAGTATTTTCTCTGTTTCACAATACATGCACCATTTCTTATTTGGACACTATTCATCAACCAACTTTGACAATCTTTCTCTCAAAATTATGTAAGAAAAAACATAGTCAAGTGGGGTATTGATAAATTCGTCTCAATGCAAGGATTTCAAATATCAACTTTTTATAATTTTTACCTATACACAATCAGAGATATTATTGTCGAAAGAAGAGCATTGGAGTGCGTGAAAAAGCAAATGGTGAATGTAATATGAAATGGAGGTAATATATTTGTTCAAGAAAAATAACTTGACACGCATGAGGTACGACACTACAGTCACATGTATATTTTCTATTCTCCTGAAAGGAATATTCTCACAAAGTCACATATATATATATTGTCACTCAAAATTTTCAGATTAAATTTAGGAAAAATTGATTCTAATAATCCAACGTTTGGACCGTTCGCTCAAAATAATCCCACTTTTTGATTATTTTTTAATAATCCAACCTTTTAGCTGTATTTGCTCATATTGAACCATAAAACCGGTAACCTCCCTTTCTCTTTTCCTCCTCCTCACCGCCCCTCTGTAATTACTAACACCCCAACCACCCAGAGTCAAAAAAGAGCAATGTAGAGACCCGGAACGAGCTGAAGCGCCATTAAAAGCGACGCTTTTAGTGGGTTTTCCTGAAACTGAAGAACTACTGTTAATTATAGCTCCAGTTGAGAGCCATGGCACCATTGAAAACGTCGCCATTTTTATCTTTCTTTCACCTGCAATTCAATTCTCTCTCTTACTTATCTTCTTGAGAGAGAGGACTAGAGGAGAGAGCACCTTATAGAGATTATTGTTGTTGGGCCTTGAATTTGGTCATCATTGCACAGAAATTGTTGGTTGTGTGGCAAATGAATCAAATCGTTCATTTGCTCGTGTAATTCCTTCCGACTGCGCAAATTTTGGGATAATGAAGATGAATATCCTGCTTGTGAGGCCCTTAGCCTGCGAAAGTGATTCTCAATGCTCGCATTGAGTGGGTGAGATGAAGATGGTAAACTGACTGAACGAGTGTGAAAAGAAGATTTTGGAGTTGCGATTTTTTAAGCTTAAGAGAAATTCTGAAACTATTGAAGGTTTTGAGAAGATGTGATGTTTGATTATTATTATTTTGAAGATAGTGGACTGGTGGTGTTGTTGATAGTGGGGTGGTGGTGTTGGCCGTGGTGGTGTTTTTGTTTGTGGTGGTGGTATGGTTGGTGGTTACTGGTTAGATTAGTTTTAGTTAGGTTAATTAAAATTAAAATTGATTAATTAAATTAGAACGAATTAGAAAAAGACACGTGTACAATTAACCCGTTCTACTGGTCACCAAATTGTTTTAACTGGTCAAGGTTCAATATGAGCAGATGGAGCTAAAAGGTTGGATTATTAAAAAATAATCAAAAGGTGGGATTGTTTTGAACGAATGGCCCAAAGGTTGGATTATTAGAATCAAATTTTCCTTAAATTTATACGATTTCTCAATTAATTTGACAAAGTCAAGTGATTTTTGGGGGAAATAGGTCTTCGGATATATTCTGAGCATCAGCAAAACGTTGAATTCCTGAAACAGTTATTTATCCCATACTTTGTGTGGTAATAGTATTGTGAAACTTTCTATAAAAAAAAAATTGTGTGAAACTCAACACCAAATCGAATTAGAAAACCATGTCTTTCGCCACTTCGTCAATAATTACTGTCATTAGGACATGGCTAGTACTTTTCCTAGCCATAATAGCGCATAGTTCAACACCAAAATTGACCATGTTTACTGCCCCAAACACCACCAAGGCCGGCTGCCCACGCAAATGCGGCAACTTAACAATCCCGTACCCCTTTGGAATAAGCTTTTTAGGGGGTTGTTCTCGACACATTTGGTATGACATCGTCTGCATGGATTCTTTCGATCCTCCTAAGGCCTTTCTTCCATGGGCGAAAACGGGCGAAAATGGAACCATGACAGAGATAGTAGACATGTCTGAAACACAAATCCGTGTTACAGCCCAAGTAGCGTACAGGTGTTTTAACTCCACAGCTGTAATATCGCCTTCTATATCTGAATCAAGGGAATTCAACCTTCAGTAAGAAATCGGTTGTCCCTACACCATATCTGGCACGTCAAACAAGGTAATTGTATGGGTATGACCAAGTTCACTGTCGGACACATCCTTTGTGGCCGACATCAATAAACTTGAGACGCGACCTCATCAGTAGAGTCCAGACCGTTTCTAATAAGCAGTCCGAGATGGTATTCACGGCCATATTTGAGGACAACCTTCCTTCCAATTAGACTCATCACAGTCATACACGTGTCGCAGGATTACACACCCTGTCAGATGAATAGTACTGCTATAAATAGCCAAATGGTACTATTCTACAGGTACATTCTCTCACATACTAAACTTTACTTTCTCTCTCTATCTCTCTCTCTCTCTCTCTAAAATCCTTCTCGGACACATACTGACTTGAGCGTCGGAGGGGGTTTCCTCGCATCCCCCCCGAGGGTAGTTTACGTTTGTCATCCTTGCAGATTTCCAGTCTCGGACGCCCCCTTAATTATTGACGGACATCTCTGTGTCCGCCATCGTTTCAACACCGAAACAACTTGGCGCTAGAAGGAGGGGCCTCCCATCTTTGTGAAGCAGTCATGGATAAGACAATCAATGCAAGTCGTGGTCCACCAGGGTTTGAGATCGGGCAGGGATCTACTCAGCCAGCTATTACCGGACCATTGGGTGCACCTCAGTTCAATACAAGGGTGCCCGAGAACAACAATGAACAGCAAACTCCTGAGAACAATGTATCTCAGGTTAATCCAAATGGAGTTCCAATCAATCTGGCACAGCTGAGTCAATTCTCTCCGGAACAGTTGAAGACAGTAGCATCCTTCATCCAGATGCTAGCAGGCACACCTCAACCTGATGGTAATACTCCAACCCCCAATGCTAGAACACCCCGTAAACGATTGCCACCATTAGGGGGAAGAAATGCTGATGGTACGCCAGTAAGAAGAATGCGTTCTTTCACTCAAGAGGGCCGACAGTTGGAAAGACAACTGGAGGATCCCGAGTATGAAGAGAAGGTGATGGAAACAGAAGAGCTTGATTATTCAGAAGACGAGAACCAAAGTCGCTCGTACCGAGAGTACAGCACCCATGGTGCTAGTAACTATTCGGTTGGCGGACATCTGTTAATCAAGCCGAAACTCTCCCCATTTGTTCCGGAGGTTCTTAATTACCCAATGCCGAGAATCAAAATGCCGTCGTGCAAGTTTAACGGTAGCTCAGATCCCGACGATCATGTCGCAGCCTACGAAGGACACATGTATTTGTACACGCAGATAGACGTTATCTGGTGCAAGGTTTTCCCGTCCACTCTTACTGGCATAGCTCAAACTTGGTTTAAGAGTCTCGAACCTGGTAATGTGTCCAGTTTCTCTCAACTCTCATCTATGTTCAGTACTCACTTTGTAAGCAACAGGCGCCGTGAGCGCACTACTGGGGAATTATTGTCAATCAGGCAAGGGGAAACCGAATCTCTCCGGGATTACATTGGGCGCTTCAATGTAGAGGCCGTATCTATTCCCAGGCTGCAGCAGGATGTAGCGGTCTTAGCCTTGATGTCAGGATTAAGAGAAGGAACTGCGTTCAGGAGTTATCTCGGCCGAAAATCTTTTACGTCGTTAGGACCAGTGCTTGGCAAAGCAAATGATTTCATAAGAGGAGAAGAATTTGACAAGGCAGCTAGCAGCCAGCATCGGGAGCCCGACAAGAAGAAAGAGGATAAGTCACGGAAAGATAAAGGTCGCGAAGTTGAGCGTGGCCGGGATGAAAGAAGAGAATCTCATATGGTCAAAAAAGGGAATGACCGAGAGCGGGATGACCGGGAAAAAAGTGAACGCAAAGATAGATTTGATGCTTATACTCAGCTCACTACTTCCCGAGCACAAATATTCACCATGAACAAGGAAAGTGACAAATGGCAGAGACCAAAGAAGATGTTTCATAAAAACCGGGATAAGACTAAGTGGTGTGATTTTCATGAAGATCACGGCCATATAACTGAAGACTGTCGGCACCTCAAGGATAATTTGGAGGATCTTATCCGCAGAGGGTACTTCACCCAATATAAAGCTCAGACAAACGGGGGCGATTTGATGAAACCCAGAGATCAGAATGTTCAATCTCGGATAGGAGAGATTCATGTGATTAGTGGCGGTCCAATCCATGGCGGAAGTGTTAGTGGGGCGAAAGCCAGTTTAAAGGAGTTCCGGCATCAAGTGAACTTTAATGAGAGTTGCCAGTGGAGAAAGCCACCAGCCATGCCAGCCATGTCATTCTCATTAGAAGATGCAAAGCACGTGATTTACCCTCATGATGACCCACTGGTGGTCACCTTAAAAGTTGCAAACTGTTTGATTCATAGAATTTTGGTGGATGGAGGAAGTTCCACTAATATTCTATTCCTGTCTACTTTCGAAAAATTAATGATAGGCCGGGAGCACTTACAGCCAGTTCGGTACCTAGTGATTGGATTCACTGGAGCATCAGCGATGCCAGAAGGGGTTATAAAGTTGCCGGTCAGGATTGGCGAGAACAGTGAAGCCAGAGATGTGATGGCCGAATTCCTGGTAGTAGACGTTCCGGGAGCATACAATGCAATCATAGGAAGACCACTAATCCATGATATTCAGGGAGTGGTATCTACTTATCATTTAACCATGCTGTATGTATCCAATTCGGGTACGACAGCAAGGATAAGAGGAAATCAAGAAACATCAAAGTCATGTTATTCAACGGCTCAAAACAGCAAGAAGGGTTCTGTTGAAGAATCATGTCCGCCATCAAGAAAGGAAAAGAGAGCTAAGAAAAAGGCCGTGACAGAAGAACCATCTGAGAAAAAGAATGAAAATGCTATGGAGGTAACCATGGAGGAGCTAGAAGCTCGACCAGAAGATTTGCCATGGCCCAAGCCTGATGGAGAGTCCAAGTTAGAAATGTTGGCGGATGATCCAGAAAGGACCGTGGCTGTCGGAACGGACATGGATCCAGAGGTCAGGATCAACCTGGTGACTTTCCTTCGAGAAAACGCTGATGTATTCGCGTTCTCGGCGGATGAGATGCCGGGAATAGACCCGACCGTGATGGTCCATCGTCTGAATGTCGACAACTCGGTCCGCCCAGTCAAGCAAAAGAAAAGGAATTTTTCAATAGAAAAGAACAAGGCCGTCAGAGAAGAAGTTAATAAGTTATTAGCGGCTGACTGTATTGAAGTCTGTGATTACCCAGAGTGGCTAGCAAACATCGTTATGGTGAAAAAAGCGAATGGTCAATGGCGGATGTGTGTTGATTTCACAGATCTTAATAGAGCGTGTCCAAAAGACTGTTATCCTTTGCCAAGAATAGACCAGTTGGTAGATTCTACTAGCGGGCATGCGCTTTTGAGCTTCATGGACGCGTTTTCAGGTTACCACCAGATTAGTCTTCTGGAAGATGATAGGAAGAAAGCAGCTTTCATCACAGATTGTGGAGTGTTTAATTATAAAGCAATGCCTTTCGGCCTGAGAAACGCGGGAGCCACGTACCAGAAATTGGTCGACAAAGTATTTGTTGAACAAAAGGGAAGAAACATCGAAGTTTATGTGGACGATTCAATCGTCAAGAGCAAAATAGACCGCGAGCACATTGATGATTTAAAAGAGACCTTCAATACTCTGAGAAGATACAAGATGAAACTCAACCCAAAATAATGTGTATTTGGGGTGAGAGTAGGAAAATTTCTGGGGTTTATGGTCAGCAAGAGGGGAATTGATGCTAACCCGGACAAAGTGTGCGCTATTATGGATTTGCCAGAGCCGAAAGGAATAAAAGATGTACAAAGGTTAACTGGAAGAATGGCTGCGTTAAAATGGCTGCGTTAACTCGTTTCATCTCCAAGTCGGCCGACAAGGCCTTGCCCTTCTTCGCACTATTGAGAGGAAACAAGAAATTTGAGTGGGGCGAGGAGCAAAGCCAAGCTTTCATCGCGGTCAAGGAGCATCTGAAGACTCTACCCACCATCACCAGGCTAGAAACGGGGGATACACTACAATTATATATCTCGGCCTCTCCAAAAACCATCGCGGCTGTTCTATTGGTTGAAAAGGAAAAAAGGCAGCGACCGATATACTTTGTCAGTCACATCTTGAACGGCCCTGAAAGCCGCTATCAACTGGTCGAGAAGATGGCGTTGGCCGTGATAATTGCCGCCAGAAAGCTCAGGCCATATTTCGATTGTCATCCCATTCAAGTCTTAACTAATAAACCGCTGGAGAAAGCTTTGCAGAGGATGGACAGCTCAGGACGTCTTTTGAAATGGGCAGTTGAGTTGTCCGAGTATGATATCCAGTACAAACCTAGGACCGCGATAAAAGCCGAGGCATTGGCGGATTTTATCGTGTAGGCATCTTACGAAGAAGAGCAGGTGGAAGAAAGCACTTGGGTGTTAGAAGTAGATGGCTCGTCAGCAGCAAGTGGCTCAGGGGCTGGCATTGTAATGACCAGCCCAGAGGGAAATATTTTTGAATACGCCATAAAGTTCACTTTCCCAGCTTCAAACAATGAGGCAGAGTACGAGGCAGCAATCGCGGGACTGAGGATGTGCATATCTGCTGGGGCCAAAAGCGTATCTTTGAAAACGGACTCGCAGCTAGTTAATGGCCAGTTAAAAGGAGAGTTTGAGGTCCGAGAAGCAAATATGCAAAAATATGTGGAGAAGGCCAAGGAATTGATAGCCCAGTTGACTCACTTTGACGTTCAAGCCATTCCTAGGGCCGACAACACTAAAGCGGACGCACTCTCCAAGCTGGCATGCTCTGATTCTTTGAACGTTGAAAGATCTGTTATGGTGGAGGTTTTGAAAGAAAAAAGCATCACCGAAAAATCTGTGATTGTAAATACTGTCAATCGGCAAGGCGAATGGTTTAGTCAAATAGTGGCTTATAAACTCACAGGCTCACTCCCTTCGAATGCAATGGAAGCCAGGAAGTTGAAAAGGCAGGCAAGTTGGTATGTCATTTACCAGAATGAGCTATACAAGAAATCGTTCAGCTTACCGCTGTTAAAATGTGCGACGGCATGGGAATCCAAAAAGATTTTGGAAGAAATACACGAGGGAATTTGTGGAAATCACATTGGAGGCAAAGCATTAGCATTAAAAGCATTGAGAGCCGGATATTACTGGCCGAACATGTTGGCAGACGCACAAAGTTATGTCAAGAAATGTGACAATGTCAAAAATTTGCTCCCATCATCAATAGGCCCGTGAACGACCTCCAGCCTATTATATGTCCGATACCATTTGCGCAGTGGGGTTTGGATATCCTCGGACCTTTTACAGCAGCCACTGCCGGTCGTAGATTCTTGATTGTTGGTATCGACTATTTCACAAAGTGGATCGAAGCAGAGCCGACAGCAAAGATAAAGTCAAATCAAGTCAAAAAGTTCATTTGGCAAAACATAATGACAAGGTTTGGTATACCGGCTGCAATAGTCTTTGATCATGGCGCGCAATTTGATTGTCGACCAATAAAAAATTTTCTGTCCGAGTTTAGGGTAAAATTCGCATTTTCAACCGTATGTCACCCACAGAGCAATGGGCAAGCTGAGGCCGCAAACAAACAGATTCTCACAGCCTTGAAGAAAAAGTTGGATGAACTCAAGGGAGCTTGGGCCGATATGATTCCAGCAGTATTATGGGCCAATAGAACAACAGAAAAGGAGGCAACAGGAGAGAGTCCATTCAAGCTAGCTTTTGGAACAGAAGCAGTCTTGCCAGTAGAGGTTGGTCTACCGTCCTATCGGATCAAATACAAAGATTTAGAGAACAATGGTCAAGCCTTAAGAGAAAATCTAGATTTTCTAGCAGAAACAAGGTTGATAGCGGAACTCAAAACTGCTGCATACAAAGATCGTATCAGTAAAGCTTACAACAAGAGAGTTCTTGAAAGGCCATTAGCAAAAGGGGATCTAGTACTACGAAGGACGACAGCCACCGGAAAAGCTCACGCTGAAGGAAAGTTAACAGCTAACTGGGAAGGACCATATCAAATATCTAAAGAAATTGGTCCCGGCTCCTTTGTGCTGAAAACGATGGATGGCATTGAACTAAAGAATTGCTGGAACACAAGTGTTTTAAAGAAGTACTATGTGTAGAGATCTCATGTAAAAGGCCAAGGACCATTACTTTCTCGTTTTAATAATATAACTTCCCGAGAGCATTCCATTAATTGTTTGACTATGCTTATCTTATGTACGCCACGTTCCATTAATCCAAAACGACCATATGACAGGTCAAAAATGAAAACGGCCACATAACAGGCCAAGTACAAGAACGACCATATAACAGGTCTAAGTACAAAAACGACCATATGACAGGTCAAAAATGAAAACGGCCACATAACAGGCCAAGTACAAGAGCGACCATATTACAGGTCAAATACGAAAACAGCCAAATAACAGGCCATGTACAAGAAAAATCATATGACAAGTCTTAAGTACAACAACGACCATATGACAGATCAAATATGAAAGCAGCCATATAACGGACAATGTACATAACAGGTACAATATATATCTGTCCGCGATACGACATTACGTTGACACAAAGCGAAAGCAAAAGAGAACAAGTTTACAAAAATTAAGCTTCATCACTAATTACTGGCATGGCGGCCAACTACAAGCAAAAATGTGGGCAGCCATCAAAAAGGCATAAAAAATTCACAGCAGTAATTATAGTTGTAGAGCTTATTCAAAGTACATGCCATAATGGGCCGAATTCAAAGTTTACAAAAATATTGGAAAGCAGAAAGCTAGTAGCTATTAGAGTCAACAGAGGAGCCTGGAGATGACCGCCAAAAACATCAAGGGAGAGGCACCTCTTCATCCTGAGCGACGGGAAGAACATTGGCAATCACATGCTCCTCGCAGATAAAGGGCTCACCCTCAAGAGGGCGTGTGTGAACACCTTCTGCAAAAGCGGTTTCCATCTCCTCCCAGCTGAAGTTGGGGTGAGAATGGCAAACACATCTTTTAGCAGCTACCCAGCCGCCGTCATATCTCTCTCCCAACATACCAACAAACTCTTCAGATCTTCTAAAATCTGCCACAGCCTGAGCGCCGGCATCATCCTTGGCCTTAGAAATGGCGGTGGCCATCTCGTCCTTAATGGACGCCAGTGCAGCTTCAAGCTCCGCTGATTTTTTCTCAGCCTGCTCAACCTTAGCAGCCTTGGTTCGCAAATCCGCCAGTTCAACATCAACGACTGCCCGCGATGCCTTCTCGGCATCAAGCTGTTGCTGTATATTGTCAGAGTGAACTCGGACAGCATCAAACTGGGCCTGAAGCTCATCCAATGATTGCTTCTGCCTATCAGACTCAGATTGATAATGGAGGTACTGCTCAATCAATTCAATGGCGGAGTTGTTGGTCTGCATCAAAAAATCAAGATATTTAAATAATAAAAAAAAATTTGACTTACCACTGCCATATCATGGGCAAGTTGAGCTGCCGGTGCCACCAACTTGTCTGCCGGACAGTCAATAGGCAGCTGAAGCCCTTTCAGCAAACGGTAACCCAGAGTACCACCGTTGGCCGGGATGTCGGCATAGAGGGACTCATCTTCCCTCACGTCCCAATTGGGTTGGTAGATCTTTCCCGGGACAGAAGGCGGACGAGAAAAGGCAGCCTTCACTGCATTGCTCAGCATTACCTCTTTTTGCTCTATCCATTCATGAATCCAAGAAAAAATTCCCGGCCCAAGGTTTGTCAGGAAACTGGGGGAGCTGAGAATGTCATAGATTTTCTGACGCATGGAAGAGCCAGACCCCAATGCCGTCCCAATAATGTCCACGGCAGCATTCAGAGGAGAAACCCTAGTGGTAGCAGATTCCCGGATAGGACTGCTATCCAGAACATTAAAAACGGGCCCCAGTGCGCCGAGTCTCGAAGCGGCGCGGCGTCCAAAGCTTGCCTCTTGCTGGGACTTTCAGTATCCGAGACCTCTCGAGGCCGCCTCTGACCCACAGCCACGTTACCCCCGCCACGGCGGACAGGGACGTGAACGACAGGACGAGGAGATTCCTGGTCCCCACGTCCGACAGTTCGACCGGGAGCACGCCCGGGTGTCCGCCCGGCACGGCGAACACTAACCCTACCGGCAGTGCGGCCACCACGACCGCGATCAGCGCCACGGAGGCCTCCAGTGAGGCCGTGAATGGTGTCGTAGTAAAAAATAGGGTCCTCAGGAGCCTTAGACATTGGCTTCAAGTTTTCGTCTAATCCCAGCTCTTCGATATCTATGCTGAGAGGACCTGCAAAGTAAACCAGAAAAGATTACAATGGTAACTCAGCAAAGAGAAAAAAAGATAAAGATAAGTCCGGTGTCGGACCATGAGTCAAAGAGCACACCTTCCGGATGGGTCCGGCAGAGGAATACAGCTGACAAAGGCTCATTCCCGAGTATATACTTGGCATTAGGAAGCCAAGTGTGGGGAATCCTTTCCTCCACTTTTTCACCATCGACAACCACAAAGTCGATCTCGGACTCAAAGTAATCAAAAGCTTTCGTTTCATCCACCGACAAATCGTAAGATGGCACATTCTTCATTCGAGTTACTGGTTTGGTAAAGTGACGGTTGAGAGGAAAATTGTCTGGGACCTTCACCCAGTAGAAGGCTGACTGCCACCCTTTCAAACCAGACAGCTTGGGATGCACCGTAAGTTTGTTCTTGGCCGACATTAAAGACCACCACCCTTTCTCAGTCGACCCATTTCTCCGCAGCCAGTGAAGTCGACGGAAAAGATTTAACGTCTCGGGGAACCCCAAATAGCGGCACACCCATATATAGGCTATAATGTTTCTAATGGCTAGCGGCGTCAGTTGGGCAAGGCAGACGTTAAAGGCCTTTAAAATCTTTACTAAAGTTAGATCCAAGGGAAAACGCAGCCCAAATTCAAAATGATGGGCATAAACGGCAATGTGCCCTGCAGGGCACTGAGTAACTCTAGCTCCCTCATCCGGGACAACTAACTTATATTCAGCCGGGAAGCCGTACAATTCTTCCCCAACTCGACAGTATTCCTTAGTTATGGCATGCTCTCGCCAGAACGAGCAAATTTTCACCGATTTGGGGCCAATGCTGTAGTCCACAGGCAACCAAACCCCAGAGTGCAACACATCATCTCGGTCGGGAATCGGCTCAGGCCACGAATCGGGAGCCATGCTGGAGCTTTCTCCCACAGCAATTTCAGACCGATAGGGTATTTGTTCACGTCCAGAAGTCGAGGGACCGACATCAGTCTCGTCCATAGTGGCGACAGAATCGTTATCGGAACCTAAATCAATAACAGGTGGATGAGAAGGGCCGACATCATGAGCAAGGCGATCGTAAAAATCATCCGCCACTACAACCCCAGCATCTGCTAAGTTATCTAACCAAGCGTGTTCCCTTAAAGGCGGAACGTCAAGTCCGGGAACAGCTTCAGGGGGAGGATTTCAAACGGTCCGGCGAGCTAAAATTTGATGTCTTAGTTCTCGAAGTGTTTGTCTATCACCGCTCATCCTCGCGGATAGATATTGGGAAGTCAAATTTTCTTGCTCAGGAGTAGAGCGGTTGTTAAGAAACTTAGATCTAAGTTCTCTATCCCTATCAGCAGTAAGGGGCAAGTCAGCTAGTAAGCGAGTTTTTCCTTCCCTAGGGCAAGAGGTAGACGAACTATGTCCACCAGAAAGGGAAGAGGGAGATGAAGGGTCACTCTCGGACATAAGCTTATCACTCAAAGTATTTTGACTATCCGAACAGTCCGACATGTCTCTACAGAAAGAAAGAAACAAAAAAGAACAGTTGAAGGGAAGTTGGAAAAAGATACCTGAGCAAGATCGACGGAAAATGACCAGAAAATCACGCTGGTTCCCAAAAAGCGCAGCGAAATGTCCCAAAAGCACGAACAGAAGAATCCTCAAGTTCTACAACGCCAGAGAAAGCAAATTTACCAGACGAAAACCCTCGAATAAGCCCAGACGAAAAGAGGCGAAAACGTTAAAATTTCTCAGGAGTAAGAGACGAAAAGTAACCTGGAATACTTTTATGGAAATTTAGTCACAAAAAGGCAAGATCTTGATAAGAAAAAGGAGGTTTGAAGTTCTTGAAGAAAACCGTGCAAACTAGAGAGTTTAAGGTTGAAGATGAAGAGTAAACAAAAAATGAAAAATGGCTTTATAAGGACGGAATTCAGCGGCCAGGATTAGAAGACTCATCAACTACCCTGCTGGATGCGCTCCCAGTGTCAATCCCTAAATAAATCCTAACTAAAAAATAAAAATGGGCGGGATTCTAGGAAAAAGTAATGATTACACTTTTTCGAAATTCGAAGTTCTCCCCAGGGCAACACGTGGCAACGCAAAAATTGTTTCCAGCAGGCACAAGTTCACTCGCGTCCACAATGCAACATCAATGCCGGTCACGACCCCCAATGATGCTGGGGGGGGCTAGTTGTATGGGTATGACCAAGTTCACTGTCGGACACATCCTTTGTGGCCGACATCAATAAACTTGAGACGCTACCTCATCAGTAGAGTCCAGACCGTTTCTAATAAGCAGTCCGAGATGGTATTCACGGTCATATTTGAGGACAACCTTCCCTCCAATTAGACTCATCACAGTCATACACGTGTCGCAGGATTACACACCCTGTCAGATGAATAGTATTGCTATAAATAGCCAAATGGTACTATTCTACAGGTACATTCTCTCACATACTAAACTTTACTTTCTCTCTCTATCTCTCTCTCTCTCTAAAATCCTTCTCGGACACATACTGACTTGAGCGTCGGAGGGGGTTTCCTCGCATCCCCCCCGAGAGTAGTTTACGTTTGTCATCCTTGTAGATTTCCAGTCTCGGACGCCCCCTTAATTATTGACGGACATCTCTGTGTCCGCCATCGTTTCAACACCGAAACAGTAATTGCTGTAGGATGCATGGACTCCGTGCAGTTCACTGGTTACCGTGAAAACACGCGTCTTGGCTTCAATCAATATACTAGACTTACTTGCAGCGCCAATTGCAGCTGGGAGGCCAGCAATGTTGTCGCAGGTGAGTGCAATGGTGTCGGGTGTTGCATGGCTACTATTTCTAATGGGCTGAGCTCTTATCGCGTAAGCGTAAACTCTATCTTATTAGGAGGGAACCACAGTACAATATGGTCTTTCAACCCTTGTGGTTCAGATTGGTTCAAATTTCGGGGAATTCCAGATCTTAATGACCCGGATTTCGTTAACAGGACAGTCATGGAGGCGCCGGTGGTGCTAGAATGGGTAATAGATCAGAATATTACATGTGCTGAAGCTCAACATAATCCACAATCATACGCTTGTCAACAGAATACAACTTGTGTCGATGTCAGGAATAGTGGTATTGGAGGATCTCGTTGCAGTTGTCAACCTGGATACCAAGGCAATCCTTACCTTCCTCCAGGCTGTTCAGGTAAATCAAACTAGCCAGTTATGCATGCGATGCGTGCCTTTTTTTTCAAACATAAATTCTAACACTTTTTGGGTAAAAACAGGGGTAAAAATTTAAACATTAGACATTTTTTTGGATAAATTTCATAGGTTAAGCCTCTATCACTTATTAATTTTTTTTTACTTATTTTTTCTTGTAGGTTCTTAAAATTAAACTTGATGAACAATAAAAGAATGTTAAGTGAAATTATTTAGAATTTCTTACGTTGTATTAACATAGTCTTTTGTGTTAAATAAATTATTTCACTTTGTTAATTGATTAAATTTTCCGTTTTGATGTAATACTTGATTGTGTTAGTGAATTGATCAATAAGATAATTTGATGTAAAATTTCTTTTTACTTTTTTCAGCATACATGTACTAAATCTTATAGTCAATGTTTCTTTTTTTGGTGGCTCAATTATATCTTGATTGCCTTTAACATTTAAGTTAATTTTTCAATACTATATTTGAGTTTGACTTTGTATTTTGCCCTTTTTTGGTAATAGTTGATTTACTAATGGGCAGTTAATTAAGTAAATTTTAGGTAAACACCATAGCTCTCCCCTTCCCTTATATAATATAGATATATTAATGGTCAAAGATATCATGTAATTAGAAACTGTGTAAAAAAAATTTGGGTAAAGTAGTGCAAGAGGGTAGGAGAGTAACTATTATATTTATTTAGTAGAAAGGATACTCCCTAGTGTCTCATCTATTGTGTCTCATATATTGTAATAGTGTCTCATATATTGTAATAGTGACAACTGCATCTATTGTGTCTCATATATTGTAATTAGGGTTGCAAGACCATCTTGCATTATTTATACAAAAGGAAAAACATTGTGACGTGGGATCTTGTTTGGTTCATCTTGATATATATTTTCAAAATATCAACTTTTATAATTTTTACTTATACTTAATTAGAGATATAATTGTTCAATGTCAAGCATTGGCAAACCTACAAAAAGCATATGGTAGAACTAACAAAACATAGGAAGTATATAATATATCATTTCATCTTATAATAGGGCTATTTTTTTTGGTGATTTTGCAGATATTAATGAATGTGAGGATTTAACAAATGGACCATGCTCTAGAATCTGCACCAACACTCTCGGAAACTACACTTGCTCTTGCCCATCTGGGTATGTGGGCGATGGTAGGAAAAATGGGACGGGTTGCAAATGGCCATTTCCTCTTTTCAAGCTTGTCTTAGGTAATGGCATATTCATGGACTCGATCATCAGCTTCTAATGCTGCATATTATGTCCTCCATTCTTCCAAATCATTGAACTAGGTGTTTGATGCAGGTGCCAGCGTTGGTGCTTTACTTTTACTAATTGGCCTAATTTGGATGTGCTTGGAACATAAAAAGAAAAAGATGATGACAATTAAACGGAAGTTTTTTGAGCAAAATGGAGGTTTTTTATTACGGCAACTAATTCCCTCTAGTGAGCAAGATAACGCACATCAGGTGAAAATATATACTCTAGACGAATTAAACACATCAACAAACAACTTCCACGAAGATAATGTTGTAGGTAGAGGTGGTTATGGAACGGTCTACAAGGGAATCTTATCGTACAATAATGAAGTTGTTGCGATTAAGAGGACAAAATTTATGGAAACTAGTAAGATAGAACATTTTATTAACGAGGTAGTCATTTTGGCACGCACAAGACATCCTAATGTGGTCCGATTAATAAGATGTTGTCTCGAGGTTGAAGTCCCATTGTTGGTCTATGAGTTTATCTCGAATGGAACATTGTATGACCATCTTCATGGCAGACGAGGAGCCTCATGGTATTCTTGGAGTAGTTGTTTACGGATTGTCGTCGAGTCAGCCAATGCACTAGCTTATTTACATTCAATACCCATAATTCATCGAGATGTTAAGTCCACAAACATTTTACTAGATGATAGCTATATTGCAAAGGTCTCTGATTATGGAGCTTCGAGGTTGATTCCATTAGATCATACCCATTTATCCACATTTGTCCAGGGAACACTCGGTTATCTTGACCCAGAGTACTTTTATTCAAATCTGTTTGGACCCCTGATCTGGTCCAACAGTGTTATGCAAAGCCCACCTAAAAGATCTGATCTGTATGCTCCCAAGGGGCCCATCAGCTTAGACAGAAAACAACTTTACCATAAAAGGGAGACAACTTTCCTACAGACATGGATGCTCCCCAATAGGGTTTCCTATCTGGGAAATCCCCAACATTATAAAAGCAGCAAGTCCAATCAATGAACAGGTATTGAATTCTCACCTAACAAAACCAGAGCATCTCTCTCTACCTCAATCTCAACTGACTTGAGCGTCGGAGGGGCTTTCCCGGGAACTCCCCCGGGCCAGTTTTTCTTGTTTTGCAGGACTTCCAGTGACAAGACTCGGGATTACACTCCGACTCGGGATTTTAACCTCTCTAAACACACTTAACTCTTTTGACTAGTTTCTAGGCAGAAACAGTTTGGCGCCGTCTGTGGGGACACTACATCTCAAAGCTACGTACCGAGAAACATGGCACCCCGAAGGAAAACAAGCCGAGCTTCACATCAGCCCCAACCGACCCCGATTCGGTCCTAGCAACACAATGTGCTGGTCGAGTCACTAGCCATTGACGATGAGGGATCTACCCCTCGTAACGAGGAACACAATGGTCCCCAGGAACAATACCAACACGATCCACCTCCCATCACCATGGTGGACATAGAAAGGATAGCTCAGCAGTTGAACGAGAATATGCAACGCAGCTTGCAGGAACTCATAGCGGGAATCCCCCAACTCAACCAAGGGGTACCCCGAGAGTTGAACCAGAGAGAGCCTCAGAATCGGAGTGATCTAAACACTCAAGCCCCTAACCGAGGCGGGCAACGAGCGGGAGGAGAAAGATCACGACAGGTCAATTCTCATAGAGCCCCAAATTCCGATGCCCGACGGATCATTGAGGAGAATCGTAGGCGTCGGCTAGAGCACGACGCTCGGAATTTACTCAACGACAAGAGGAAGGCCAACCAGGGGAAGGCCCGCCAAGAAGAGCCAGCTCAGTCTCGGACTCCTCGGAGGGAGGAGGAGGAGTCCCCTCTCGGGTCCAAAAAGACCAGGACCGAGGGTGAAGGAGACTCGGGACCACCACGAAACATGAGTCCCGTCTTGATCAACAGAGGGGTACTGAACTTCATGACACCCTTTAGTCGGGAGATCATGGAAGTCCCTAACCCAAGTAAGGTCAAAGTCCCACTAATCGAGCAGTACTCGGGAAATAGCGATCCTGATGATCACATGACGGCCTACAAGGCCCAGATGAGTGTACAGACCGGGTGCAAAGCCGCTTGGTGTCGGTACTTCCCGACGACCCTTAAGGGCTTAGCACTCAGTTGGTTCTCGGGACTCTCTCCTGGCATCATCACGAACTTTTCAGTGTTAGAAGCATTATTCCACCAACATTTTATTGCGGGCGCCGCATAAAAAAGACCAAAGATCCACTTAATGTCAATCAAACAGCAGGAGCATGAAAGCCTGGCTGACTACATCAAACGGTTCAACGAAGAATCACTAAAGATCTCCGACCTCCAAGACGGGGTGGCCTTCACCGCTTTGATGTCGGGACTATGGCCAGGCAAGTTCAGATGGTCGTTAGCCGAAAATGAAGTAACCACGTTTACTGAGGCCATGAGTCGGGCCCAGAAATTCATTCAAGCCTCGGACATTTGCAAGCCTGTTGCCGAGAAGTCAAAGAAAAGAAAGGAAGAGACCCCTTACCGAGAATCCAACAAAAGTAACAGAATTAATCAGCAACTCCTCCCGAGAACTACAGATAATGGGAGCGACCCCCGCTTCAATAGAAATCGGCGTGAGATCTACTTAGATCTGAAACACAAGTCGGTATTACCTATCCCTCCCCCCATAAGGACCTCAAAGGAAAGAAGGGATCAACGACTGTGGTGTGAATATCACCGAGAGTGTGGGCACACCACTAAAGACTGTCGGGAATTGAAGAAGGCCTTGGATCACATGGCTGATCAAGGAAAGCTTAACAGATACATCAAGCACTCTCGGGAAGAGAAAGGGAAGGAGAAGGAAGGAAAAAATGACAGTGATAACACCGACGGGTATGTCGGGGTGATAGCCGGCGGGCATGCCTCGGGTGGACTAACCAGTCGAGCCCGCAAAGCTCACCTGCACGCAATGAAGCAACATGTCTTGGAAATTGAGACCCCCAAGGCGGGATGCCCCATCATGACGTTTGGGGAGCCTGACCGGCACATACATACCCCCCATGACGACCCCCTCGTCATAGAAATGAAAATTGCCAACTCAAGGGTCAAGAGGATATTGGTCGACAGCGGTTCATCAGCGGACATCATCACGCTAGAATGCTTACGAAAGCTGAAATATACCGAGAAGGACGTAACCCCGACTAGTCAGCCACTGATAGGCTTCGGGGGAGGATCCGTATACCCTCTCGGGTTCGTAAAGTTGGCTGTGAGACTCGGGGAAAGGGGTAAGGGAAGAAGCCTACCAGTCGACTTCCTGGTGGTCGACACCCCACTTCCTTATAACGCTATCATGGGCAGGCCCACTATGAACAAGATAAAGGCAGCCATCTCGGTATACCAGCTACTCTTGCAATATGAAACAGACGAGGGTCAAGTCGGGAAGATATATGGAGATCAACAGACAGCCCGGGAGTGTTATACAAACAGTTTTAAAGCAACAACCTCAGAAGAAAAACCAAGAAAAAGAAAGAGGGAAGACCCCGGGGATACTCCCACTGGTCTCGGGGTCTACCTTTCAGAAAATCCAAAACTATATGAACGGCCCAAGCCGGTCGAGGAAGACGAAGAAATAATGCTCGATGAAGGCCTCGGGCATGGGGTAAGGATTGGCAAAAATCTCAGCCCCGAGATCAAGGAAGAACTCATCAAAACATTGCGGGAATACAAAGACGTGTTTGCGTATTCCGCCTCTGACATGCAGGGGCTGGATCCCAAGTTTGCATCCCATGAGTTGAATATCAAGGAGGGATTCCGCCCCATCAAACAGAAGCTCCGGCATCAGGGGCCCGAAAGAAACGCAGCAGCAGCCGAAGAGGTAAAGAAGTTATTAGAGGCGGGCATCATTGAAGAGTGCCAATACACGGAGTGGTTGGCCAATGTTGTTCTGGTCAAAAAAGCTAATGGAGTTTGGCGCATGTGCGTCGACTTCACTAATCTGAACAAGGCATGTCCCAAGGACAATCATCCGCTGCCAAAGATTGATAGGCTAGTCGATTCAACGGCCGGTCACGAATTACTCAGCTTCATGGATGCCAACGCGGGATATCACCAGATCCCGATGGCGGAAAAGGACCGAATACATACTGCATTCGTTACAGCCCAAGGCGTATACTGCTACAAGATGATGCCCTTTGGGCTAAAGAACGCAGGGGCTACTTATCAACGAACAATCAACAAGGTCTTTGAGGAGCAACTCGGGAGGAACATTGAGGTCTACGTAGACGATATGATCGTCAAGAGCAAAAAAACAGTTGATCACGTCGGGGATTTGGCAGAAACGCTGAACACCCTTCGACGCCATGGCATGAAGTTAAATCCCAAGAAGTGTGTATTCCCGGTCAGAGGGGGGAAATGCCTCGGGTTCTTGGTAGATGAAAGAGGAATTGAGGCTAACCCCGACAAGATCAACGCAGTGTTAAACATGTCCTCACCAAGGAATGTGAGAGAAGTTCAAAGGCTAACAGGGTGCCTAGCAGCGCTGGGCCGCTTCTTGTACCGCTCGGCTGACAAGAGCTTGTTATTCTTCAGAGCGCTGAAAAGGAAGGAGTTTGATTGGGACAACGACGCCGAACAGGCATTCCAACAGCTAAAACAACACCTAGCAACGTTGCCCAAACTCATATCACCCTTGCCGGGAGAAGCACTCTATATATACCTCTCGGTATCAGAGTACGCCCTCAGTGCGGTACTCGTAGCAGAAAGAGAAGGAACTCAGCACCCCGTGTACTTCATCAGCCATGCTTATCGAGGAGCGGAAGCAAGATACAGCCGGACTGAGAAGATGGTTTTCGCGCTGGTCATGGCGAGTAGGAAGTTGATGCCATATTTTCAGGCGCACCCCATCAAGGTCCTAACCGGACAATCCATCAGAAAAGTAATGGAAAGCAGAAATCATTCAACTCGGATGACCGAGTGGGCAGACTAGTTGGCGGACTTCGGATTGGAATATGAGCCCCGAAGAGCAATCAAGGCACAAGCGCTGGCCGACTTCATCAGTGAATGCAGCTCCCGACCCCCGGACCTGGAAGAAAGGGAGTCGTGGGAGTTGCAGGTGGATGGGTCAGCTTCAAAAGCCGGCAGCGGAGCCGGACTTGTGATTATTCCTTCAGTCGGGGATAAGATGGAGTACGCGGTGAAGTTCGACTTTTTGGCCTCCAATAACGAGGCTGAATATGAAGCTCTAATCTTAGGCCTCCAAATCTGCACCAACGCGGGAGCCCAGACGGTCACGGCAAAATCGGATTCACAACTCATAGTAGGACAGGTCTCGGGGGAGTACGAGGCCAAGGAAGACAACATGAGGATGTACCTCAATAAAACCCGGGAGCTCATCAAGAAGTTCTCCGCATTCAAAATAAAGCACCTCCCGAGGTCTGAGAACCAGCAAGCCGATGCCTTGGCCCGCATGGCAAGCTCAGCAGAAGGGTTGACTCCTCGAACCATCATATGGGAGGTCCTAAACCAACCAAGCATCAATTCATTGCAGATACACACCATCAACAGGACGGGCACGTGGATGGAAGAGATTATCGGGTACCTAAAGGACGGGTTATTACCTTTGGATGAGAAAGAGGCTGATAGCCTAAAAAGGAGGGCGGGGTGGTTCATCTGGCAGGAAGGCCACTTGTACAAAAAATCTTATACCCACCCCCTACTCAAGTGCGTAACCTCTTTTGAAGGGAACTACATCCTCCGAGAGATTCATGAAGGAGCCTGCAGCAGCCACCAAGGGGCCCGGACTATAGCCGGGAAAGCTTTAAGGGCCGGATTCTACTGGCCCTCTTTGAAGCACGACGCCGCTGAACTGGTAAAGAAATGTCCCAACTGCCAAATTCACGGGGACATCCCTCGGGCTCCTACTAACCCCTTAACCACCATTCAAGCTGTCTTACCCTTTGATAAATGGGGGATGGACCTTATAGGCCCGTTCCCAGCAGCCTCGGGGCAGAGAAGGTTCCTCCTAGTAGCCATCGACTACTTCACCAAATGGGTCGAGGCTGAACCACTAGCTTCAATAACAGACAAGCAAGTGCAGAACTTCATCTGGAGGAACATCATCACCCGCTTCGGGATCCCAAGGACCCTCATCTCCGACAACGGGAGATAATTCAACAGTGGCCCAACCCGGGAATATTGCTCCAGGTTCGGGATTCAAACAAGGTTCTCAGCAGTATCCCGACCCCAGACCAATGGCCAGGCTGAGGCCGCGAACAAAGTGGTGCTGAATGGGATTAAGAAATCGCTGGAAGGAGCGAAGGGGTCCTGGGTCGACGATCTTCCGGGCGTGCTCTGGTCAGCGAGGACAACAAAAAAAAGAAGCGACAGGCAACTCGCCCTTCAGCTTAGTCTACGGCAGTGATGCCGTTCTTCCAGTCGAGATTGGGATACCTTCCCCAAGGATGACCTTCTACGAGTATGACAAGAATGAAGAAGAGAAGAAAGTCGAGCTGGACTTACTGCCTGAGTCCCGAGGCAATGCACTACTCAAGTCAATTCGCAACAAGCAAAGGGTTACCAGACAATTCAACCTAAGGGTGAAAGCTAGGCCAATTCATGTAGGTGATTGGGTGGTCAGGAAGGTCGAGGCCACAGGGCTGACACACCTAAAAGGCAAGCTAGGGCCTAAGTGGGACGGACCTTACAAAGTCACGAAAGTAATCATGCCGGGAACATACCGACTCGAGTCACCCGAAGGCACCCCATTGGCCCGACCTTGGAATGCGGACAATCTGAAGAAATATTACATTTAGTTATGAGCATAGGCCACACTTGAGCCTCATTTTGTAAACCACAACTCGGGGCAACCAGTTGTACCCTATTAGAGTTGGCGGGATTTCTTGAGCTTAGGCCACACTTGAGCCTTATTTTATAAACCACAACTCGGGGCAACCAGTTGTACCCTATTAGAGTTGGCGGGATCCCTTGAACTGGGCCACTTGAGCCTACAATTCATTTTGTTAGACACAACTCGGGGCAGTCAGTTGTACCCCATAGTTGACCTTAAAGATTGTACTCGGGAAAATATGAATGAAACAATTTGGTTCATAGCAGTTGCGTCTAACAAAATTATACTGGAAAATGGAAATTGCAGTTATATTATACTTGGTAAATTAAGCTCGGAAGATACGACAAACACAAAGTAACTTCATTTCATCAAATTAAAATAGTACAACCTAAAGACCCCGGGAACACAACTCCCGAGAGTCTAGTAACTGTGAACGGGAACTGAAATGAAACTAAGCCGCCAGAGTCTTATCAGGGGAACTGTCGGTGCTACCAGCACCATCCCCATCTGAATCCTTGCTGGAACACACAAACTCGGGGTCAGCAGTATCAGCGGCGGGATCCGCAGAGCTGGGAGTAACCTCAGCGGTCGTAGAAGCCTGAGCAATAATAGTCGGCTGAGAAACGGCAGGGGGAACCGGAGTAGTAGGACTAGCGTGAGACGCCTCCACCTGTTCCTCGGCGATACGGCGGTCGAACTCGGCTTCGATGTCGTCCCAGTTCAAAGAAGAGTCGGGACCAACAAGAATTCCTTTAAGACGCTCCTTCGTCTCGCGAACAGCGAGGCGGTAAGAGTTGGTGGACATCTTCCCCAGAAAGGCCAAGCCCTCGGGGGACCTCTTCCACTCCTGTAAAAATTCCCCCTGCACCCGCTCGAGCTTAGAACGAGCTTTCTGCAGTTTGTGCCTCGAACTCTTAGCCTTCTTCGCCGCCTCGGTTAACTGAAGTTGCAGATCCTCGACACACTTTTGAGCGGTATTACACTCGATTGTGACAGCCTCGAGGTCAGCCTTGACTTGCTTGTGGGACTCCTTCAGCGTAGTCATCTCGTTCACCGCTGTACGAGCCTGTTCAAAAGTCTCTTTTTGCCCATCAAGCTCAGTATTGAGCTTAGCAATTTCGGCCTCTTGATCCGATACCTTCTTAGTAAGGGCCTCCACCTCCTTGTTCAAAGCACTGATGCCCGCCTCAAACTGGGCTCGACGGTTGATAACCGAAGTCATTTGGATGGAAGTCTGCGAAGATGGAGAAAATCAACAAAGGTCGACATAAATGGAATAACAAGCACCAGTTCGAGAGAGCATACCTCGAGCCAGGACTCATAAAGAGCATTAACTTCCCCATGACCTAAGGCCAGAAGGACCTCGTCATCGGCGTCCGTATAGATCGCCTTGACAGCGTTCTTCACCCTCGCCAATTTTTGAGATTTTGTGATATCAGTGAACGGAACATCCGACCCAATTGGATCAACTCGGGGTCACTTCGAGGGAAGATCATCAAAGGCCTGGAGATCGCCTTCGTCCTGAACCTCGGGTCTTCTCTTACTACCTGTAGAAACGCCCGAGGTCGCCTTATCAGAAGCCTTGTAGGCAGCCTTCTCCTGTGCATGGGCCTTCTCCAATGCCTGAGCCTTTTCCGTGTCCCCTTTCAGCCGACGAGAGCGAACCTGGGGCTTCTTAGCCCTCTTCGGGTCGGTATCCTGAAAATATTAGAGGTTAGTACTAAGTCGGGGGACGAACTCAAACAATCAACAGGTCTAAGTTACCTTTGGAGGTGGCGGGATAGACATTGTCTCGGCATCGAGCTCGTCCAGAAGTTTAGCTGCTAGAGCAACGCTGTCGACATACCTCTCAGCCATTGCGGGATCAAGTCGGTGTCGGGCAAGAGCTGAAACAGAAGAAACGTCAAAACTTTAGCAAAAAAGTGAAATTTACACATCTGATGGTAGGGAATTACCCTTGTCACAGCTACAACTCAAGCCCGCCGACGCCAAGAACATCTCATTCCGCATCTCATGGTGGGTGGGTAGCCAATTCTGGGGCACATAGGTCAGGGCACCAGTCAGCGTCCTCGGGGTCGTGGAAAGATAAATTCCCACTACCGCTTCCTCCCGAGACATCTCGGGAACCGTTTGATTCAACCTGAAGCGAGGCCCCTCCTCAGGAGGAAGGATGGGGATTCCCCATTCACCACTCGTGTAAATATGGTAGAACATTCGTCTAAACCCTTTTTGGTTTGAAGGGGGATCGCGGACGACTTTATAGCCCGCTCTACACTGAAAACGGAACCACCCAGGGCCATGGAGATCAGCGGGGCCTAGCATCAGTGTGAAGACATTGCGCCACAAGCGCACACTCGGGGTAACACCGAGGAGTTCACAAACTGATATGAAGCCGTTTATGGTCAGCCAACTGTTAGGAAGAAGGTTGGTAAGCGTCAGCTGATAGGCATTCAAAAGGTCCTTGATGAAGGAGTGCAAGGGAAACCTAAGACCCATTTGCATACTCTGATGGTAGACTGATACGCATCCTAGTGGAGGAGTCAACACCGACTCAATATGCTTTGCTCGAACTACGAAGTAGGGATCCTGAATCCAAAATTTAGTCCCAACGTACTTAGAATTCCTCTCCATATAGGCCATAAAGGTGGGCCCGGGATAATAAGTGTGAGGACCACCTTCGGGATCCAAGGGAGGGTATTCCTGGCCCGACGTAGTCGGGACCTCATCCTCCGCCTCTTCGGAAACCGTAACTATCCCGTCTGAAAGAAGTCTGTCAAGGTAGCTAGCACTGCAAGGCCTATGGGCCACGGAAACGTCAAAAGGTCCCGGAACCACCCCCTCGTCTTCTTCACTAAGCGAGTCAGAGGGACTGGGCAAGGGGATCGCCTCGGGAACCAACGAGGGGTCCTCACAGGGGATACGGGTGCTCACTAGGAACCCATCGACCCCGCGTATTTCTTCCGACAGCCTGTGAGGAGGGGAAGTGGGAACATTCGGATCGGACTCGGGATCCATCCTAGGGATCTCTAACTACCAAAACAATGAAATACAAATGTTACTGCAAAGGAAGAGCGTACCTTCTCGGGAATTCTTGGTCTCGGGAATGTAATAGGCACAGGCACTGGGCGGGCGCGGATGGTGTCGTCGTCGTGCACCGCACCCGGTCAAAGATAAAATTTCTCCTACTCTCTTCTACACTAAGGTAGTATAGTGGAAGTAGGGGTCGTATCCACAGGGAAACAGGGACGAGTTTATATTCAGCGTGATTCGAAATCTCGATTAAGCTAAGGGCCGAGAAACCTAATTACAAAGGGGGGTTTCGGGTTGATTATAAACAAACTAAAACTAACTAGCATATAAACAAAATGAGAAATCAATTTGGAAAGATCTTGAATCCGATTAACATCCACTTCAATTCATTATCGATCCTCGAACCTCCACTCTAATTATTTTCATAATTATCTATTGTCGAGAATAAATCTCGCATTCTCCTTATTCTTAGTTGAATAGCACGATCAGCGTGACTATAAAACCCTAACTAAAGGATAACCTAGTCCGATCTGCGTCTAAGTTCAATCCAATAGCAGCAATAAACACAGAGAACCAATAGACCTGCTAATGTCATACACGCGATAAACATTCAACAGTTGATTCAATTTCCCTAAGAAATAACCAAGATGATCAGCATCTAAATTACTCCCTAGTTTGCTACCAATTGATAAAAGAATAAAACAATCCGATTCTATTCTTAAATCTAGCATTAGATTAATCACACAATCAGACTAGTAACGTTCCTAGCATAATTATGCAATAATCATAAATCACAAGCATAGAAATTGAACCATAATCAAGGAAAAGAGAAAGAGAGGAAAGATCTCACAATAACGGTTGAAGCTTCATGTTAATTGATCCAAGAATAGTTCAAGCTACAATCCGATAGCAAAAACCAAATCCAACATTGAAATCCCTAAAAACTAAACTAAGAAATGAGAACTAAAACTAGGAAATGAAAAACAAAGAAATGGAAATGAAGAACAAAGAGGAACGAAGAAGGAAAGATGAAAAGAGAATCATGAAGAAGGAAGGATGAGGAGAGGAGCTCTCCCCTCAAGCTTGCCACTCCAAGGTCTACATTTCAGCTCTCCTCTTCGCCTTTCTCTTCATCCCCCCTCAAAAGTTAGGTTTTAGGAGGCTTTTAAACCCCACACAAAATCGTGGCCCCAAACCGACTTAAGCGTCGCGAGTCGCGCAACTGATCGCGAGTCGCGAAGGGGACTCTGCCAATCCGCACAAAATGGCTGGCCAAAGCTGGTCGCGAGTCGCGAAGAACATCGCGAGGTGCGACAAGCAGGGGTCGCGAGTCGCGACATCCCTCGCGAGTCGCGAGCGGCTTGCTGGGCAGGCTGCTTGCTGTGCGAGCGCTGGGCTGTGCGAGCTGGGCGCCGCCGGGCGATGCTTGCGATGCGGGCCGGATGGGCGAGGCTGGCTGGGCGAGCTCCGCGAGCTTGCGATGCTTGGCCGGCTTGGCGATGATGCTTGGGCTTGGCGATGATGCTTGGGCTTGGCGATGATGCTTGGGCTTGCGGTGGAGTTTGATGCTTGCGGTGATGCTTGGGCTTGCGGTGATGCTTGGGCTTTGCTCGGCTCAAATGCACTTCACCTTGGAAGCTCGGAATACATGACATTAACACAACTTATCTCGCAACATTCCGAACTTCCGCTAAGAGTTAAATAAAACACGAATGTTAACAATTACAATCAAACCCTTAGCAAAGTGCACCCAAAGTAACGTAAATACTACGTATAACTTGAGCGTATCAAATACCCCCCACACTTGAACTTTACTCGACCTCGAGTAAACTCAAAATGAGGATCACCAAATAAATCATCACCCAAGCTAACGACACCAACCTACACTCCCCATCAACTACATCATCATCATCACATCTTAACAACATCCGCTCAAAAACCTAAACGTAAGGGACGATGATTCCCCCACACTTAGATTCGAGCTCACCTGAAAAATACAAAGACGCGACAACAATAATCACCAAACGACAACCAAAATGTGAGCTCAAATCCTGAAGGATCTCAAAGGAATTGAACTCACTCAAACGCCACAATGAAAATGACAGCTCGCCTAAAACCTCAAAAGATAAACTAAAACTACTACTACAACAACTAATTTAAAATAGCAAGCCATGGAATGAAGACAAAAAGGGATAAATTCCATGCTTACTCCCAAAAACAAACAATCAACCAAAAGAATGTGAAAGCCAAAATAAAACTTCACAAAATCAAGGATGAAATAACCAAACCAACCCGAAAACGCTTTCAACCTTATGACACCATCTCCGGCAAATGAGTTTTCAAAGTGTATAATTCTCTCTTAATCTCTCATTTTGCCTAGGAGCCCTTTCGGGTTTTCATCCTAGCTTCACACATTTCTTTTTGGTTGCACCTCACCATCTTACCCGCTCAACTAGCTCATTTTTTTGCATAGGCCGCCCTTTCGGGTTTTCGACCTATCCGAGCCCCCAATTTTTGCCTGAGTCGCCCACCCTTGTGGGTTTTCAACTCAGCGGGTTTCATTTCATCACTTTTTTTTTATATTTTTTTTTTTTCATTTTTTTTTTCATTTTCATTTTTTTTCAAATTGAAAGTAATATATACAACATAGATACATGAGAATGAGAATACCCTCCCCCCTACTTAAACTACACATTGTCCTCAATGTGTCGACAATTAAAAGAAAAAGTATACTGAAAATAGGGGGGAAATTTGAAAATCGGGTAAATCGAAGATCGAATGCTCAAAACTCATGAAAAGCAATCCGTCAAATTCAAATTTCTTAACAACACCATCTCAAATCTCCGAAATCAACTCACAACCCTCTCCCTCAAATCACCCAAACAAATGGCAAATTCAAAAGTTTTAAATTTTTGAGATTGACACCTAGCTCAAGAGATCAAAAAGATACAACAATCTCCTTGTTCCAATTTAGCCAACTCCTAGCGGTTGAACTCTTCCCAACGGGTTTTCTTTTGTGGACTTGGGCTCAAAGTGGATTATGATTTGTTGTGGTTCTTTTGAGTGGGTGGTGAGTGGGTGGAAGAAAATTAGTTGTGGTGGTGGAAATTTGATAAGAAATAAAGGAAAAGAAAGAAAATAAAAAGGGTATCGGGTTGCCTCCCGAGAAGCGCTGTTGTTTAAAGTCGTTAGCTCGACTTAGTACCTTAAGCTTAATCAGTGGGATTGTGCTCCATGTGCGACAATGGTGGTTCCATGTCAATCTCCACTTCAAGTACCTGCAAAATTGATTGAGAAAAACTCTTGCAATGCATTGTTAGTGCCTAGCTTACATCATCATGGTTGAGCATATAATATCAGATTATATCCAAAACCTAGCATTAAGTCAACAACAAACATCAACTAGTAGTACTCCTAGCTAATCTAAGTCATGACCATTAATATAAGTATTTAAAGCTAGACAATAACCAAGCAATAAACCGTCAAAAGCTTCAATCAACCATTCCCAAGAGAGTGGCCAACCAAAAACAAAGAGCACAAGCAATACCATCCAAAAATCACGCAAAATACAAACAAGTAACACCGTTTCCCCGGCAACGGCGCCAAATTTTGGGCGGGCGCGGATGGTGTCGTCGTCGTGCACCGCACCCGGCCAAAGATAAAATTTCTCCTACTCTCTTCTACACTAAGGTAGTATAGTGGAAGTAGGGGTCGTATCCACAGGGAAACAGGGACGAGTTTATATTCAGCGTGATTCGAAATCTCGATTAAGCTAAGGGCCGAGAAACCTAATTACAAAGGGGGGTTTCGGGTTGATTATAAACAAACTAAAACTAACTAGCATATAAACAAAATGAGAAATCAATTTGGAAAGATCTTGAATCCGATTAACATCCACTTCAATTCATTATCGATCCTCGAACCTCCACTCTAATTATTTTCATAATTATCTATTGTCGAGAATAAATCTCGCATTCTCCTTATTCTTAGTTGAATAGCACGATCAGCGTGACTATAAAACCCTAACTAAAGGATAACCTAGTCCGATCTGCGTCTAAGTTCAATCCAATAGCAGCAATAAACACAGAGAACCAATAGACCTGCTAATGTCATACACGCGATAAACATTCAACAGTTGATTCAATTTCCCTAAGAAATAACCAAGATGATCAGCATCTAAATTACTCCCTAGTTTGCTACCAATTGATAAAAGAATAAAACAATCCGATTCTATTCTTAAATCTAGCATTAGATTAATCACACAATCAGACTAGTAACGTTCCTAGCATAATTATGCAATAATCATAAATCACAAGCATAGAAATTGAACCATAATCAAGGAAAAGAGAAAGAGAGGAAAGATCTCACAATAACGGTTGAAGCTTCATGTTAATTGATCCAAGAACAGTTCAAGCTACAATCCGATAGCAAAAACCAAATCCAACATTGAAATCCCTAAAAACTAAACTAAGAAATGAGAACTAAAACTAGGAAATGAAAAACAAAGAAATGGAAATGAAGAACAAAGAGGAACGAAGAAGGAAAGATGAAAAGAGAATCATGAAGAAGGAAGGATGAGGAGAGGAGCTCTCCCCTCAAGCTTGCCACTCCAAGGTCTACATTTCAGCTCTCCTCTTCGCCTTTCTCTTCATCCCCCCTCAAAAGTTAGGTTTTAGGAGGCTTTTAAACCCCACACAAAATCGTGGCCCCAAACCGACTTAAGCGTCGCGAGTCGCGCAACTGATTGCGAGTCGCAAAGGGGACTCTGCCAATCCGCACAAAATGGCTGGCCAAAGCTGGTCGCGATTCGCGAAGAACATCGCGAGGTGCGACAAGCAGGGGTCGCGAGTCGTGACATCCCTCGCGAGTCGCGAGCGGCTTGGCCGGGCGAGGCGCTTCTTTGCTGCGCGCCGGGTCGTGCGAGCTGGGCGCCGGGCGCCGCGGGCGATGCTTGCGATGCGGGCTGGATGGGCGAGGCTGCTGGGCGAGCTTCGCGAGCTTGCGATGCTTGTGCTGGCTTGGCGATGATGCTTGGGCTTGGCGATGATGCTTGGGCTTGGCGATGATGCTTGGGCTTGCGGTGGAGTTTGATGCTTGCGGTGATGCTTGGGCTTGCGGTGATGCTTGGGCTTTGCTCGGCTCAAATGCACTTCACCTTGGAAGCTCGGAATACATGACATTAACACAACTTATCTCGCAACATTCCGAACTTCCGCTAAGAGTTAAATAAAACACGAATGTTAACAATTACAATCAAACCCTTAGCAAAGTGCACCCAAAGTAACGTAAATACTACGTATAACTTGAGCGTATCAGGCACTCGTGAACTCGGGACTGGATCAAGCTTGGGAGAAAGTTAGAGAGAGAGAGAGAAGAGAGAGAGAGAGAGGAAATTGACAAATGATTAAAAGTACGGAAAAACTACTCTCTTCTCCTCTATATACATCCATCTCCATGCCCGCGCCACGACAACCTCTGCACCACTCTAAATGGGCTTCAAAGGATCGGGCCAACAAGGAGAGAGGCCTATGGATAAAAGCTTTAAACCAAAAGCCCAACTTTCTACAGGAATAAAGTCAAACAGTCAACGGTCAACAGTCAACAGTCAACGGTCTATGACCAATTACTCAAACACCGACCAAAAATTAAGCCTATCTCTAAGATTCCCCGAGTCAAGCACCAGCTTACCTCCTCGGCCTTGCCAGGAGTCCCCAGCACCAAGCTAAAATATGACAATACTCCTAGTACCCACCTCGGGGTTGCATCCATGGAAGGCTTACTAGCTTCGTAAGGGGCTCATTTGGCAAAAAAGGCTTAAGCACCTCAACACCCAACTCGGGATCCTCATAGGAAGGGTTCATTAGCCCCCGAGTTGGTGCATCACCCTTCTTGGCCTCGCCAGGGGGCTCAATACTTAGCCAAAAAATGGCTAAGTACCTCAACACCCAACTCGGGATCCTCATAGGAAGGGCTCATTAGCCCCCGAGTTGGTGTCTCACCCTTCTCGGCCTTGCCAGGGGGCTCAATACTTAGCCAAAAAATGGCTAAGTACCTCAACACCCAACTCGGGATCCTCATAGGAAGGGCTCATTAGCCCCCGAGTTGGTGCATCACCCTTCTTGGCCTCGCCAGGGGGCTCAATACTTAGCCAAAAAATGGCTAAGTACCTCAACACCCTACTCGGGATCCTCATAGGAAGGGCTCATTAGCCCCCGAGTTGGTGTCTCACCCTTCTCGGCCTTGCCAGGGGGCTCAATACTTAGCCAAAAAATGGCTAAGTACCTCAACACCCAACTCGGGATCCTCATAGGAAGGGCTCATTAGCCCCCGAGTTGGTGTCTCACCCTTCTCGGCCTTGCCAGGGGGCTCAATACTTAGCCAAAAAATGGCTAAGTACCTCAACACCCAACTCGGGATCCTCATAGGAAGGGCTCATTAGCCCCCGAGTTGGTGCATCACCCTTCTTGGCCTCGCCAGGGGGCTCAATACTTAGCCAAAAAATGGCTAAGTACCTCAACACCCTACTCGGGATCCTCATAGGAAGGGCTCATTAGCCCCCGAGTTGGTGTCTCACCCTTCTCGGCCTTGCCAGGGGGCTCAATACTTAGCCAAAAAATGGCTAAGTACCTCAACACCCAACTCGGGATCCTTATAGGAAGGGCTCATTAGCCCCCGAGTTGGTGTCTAACCCTTCTCGGCCTTGCCAGGGGGCTTAATACTTAGCCAAAAAATGGCTAAGTACCTCAACACCCAACTCGGGATCCTCATAGGAAGGGCTCATTAGCCCCCGAGTTGGTCTCTCACCCTTCTCGGCCTTGCCAGGGGGCTCAATACTTAGCCAAAAAATGGCTAAGTACCTCAACACCCAACTCGGGATCCTCATAGGAAGGGCTCATTAGCCCCCGAGTTGGTGCCTCACCCTTCTTGGCCTTGCTAGGGGGCTCAACACTTAGACAAATATTGGTTAAGTACCTCATGACCAACTCGGGATTCTAGGGGAAGGCTCATTAGCCCCCGAGTTGGCCCATACCCACCTCGGCCTTCCCAGGGAGCTCGGGTAGTGAGATGAGCACACTCGGGTTCACCTGTGGCATCAAGAGTTTGTCTGAAGCTTAGTCCCGAGTCGGGACTAATACTCGCCTAAGTCGGGAACCGTTCGAGGATAGAGGAGCATACTCGGGGTCCGCCTAAGCACCACAGCAGCCACGACCAAGTCCGGATTCATACTCAGGGCCTGCATACTCTCGGGGCGGGGTCACCTATCAATATACACAATGTGCTCTTAGGAGCGGGTCTGAAGCTCAGAATCGAGTCGGGATTTGGTCGGGGCTCCAGTGGTGAAAGAACGGCACACTCGGGGTTCTCCTGGGGCATCAAATCAATGCCAAACCGAGTCGGGGTTTTCACTCACCCCGGGTCGGTAAACGACTGGCCAGAACAACGTGACTTTCTCGGGGTTTGTCTGAAGCTCAGCCCCGGGTCAGAATTCATAGCCTACCGAGTTGGGGCTCATCTGATGGAAGGAGCGCCATACATTGAGAAGCCTGGCCAACACCACCTCGGGGAAGTAGCCCCCCCCCCTCGGGGTCGCTCGGTGCCGAGCACGATGGCGTCACCTCGGGATTGCTTGGAAGCAAGCCTAATAGTCCCCACATCACCTCGGGACTTGCCTGGGGCTCAGGAATTCACGAAGTCTCCCTCCTCGGGATCTGCATACTTCGAAAAAGTTCGGGGGCGTTGCCCCCTAACCCCCACCAGGGCGTTTCACCCCTGGACCCAGACTCGCTGACCGGGCATCATTCAACGAACATCGGCAAAAACATTATTGTTCCGCCAACCAACCGCACTGAAAATCAAGGATCTCACTCCGATTACTTAGCGTGGGGCTAATTGTTTGGACCCCTGATCTGGTCCAACAGTGTTATGCAAAGCCCACCTAAAAGATCTGATCTGTATGCTCCCAAGGGGCCCATCAGCTTAGACAAAAAACAACTTTACCATAAAAGGGAGACAACTTTCCTACAGACATGGATGCTCCCCAATAGGGTTTCCTGTCTGGGAAATCCCCAACATTATAAAAGCAGCAAGTCCAATCAATGAACAGGTATTGAATTCTCACCTAACAAAACCAGAGCATCTCTCTCTACAATCACTCACTTTCTCTCTCTACCTCAATCTCAACTGACTCGAGCGTCGGAGGGGCTTTCCCGGGAACACCCCCGGGCCAGTTTTTCTTGTTTTGCAGGACTTCCAGTGACAAGACTCGGGATTACACTCCGACTCGGGATTTTAACCTCTCTAAACACACTTAACTCTTTTGACTAGTTTCTAGGCTGAAACAAAATTTATTAACTCAAAAAAGTGACGTCTATAGTTTTGGTGTAGTTCTCGCTGAACTACTAACATGGGAAAAACAACTTTTACTAGAGAGGCAAACAGAGGAAAAGAACTGTAACTTAGCATCATATTTTGTTGAGGAGATGCAACAAGAGAAATTATTCGAGATTCTGGACCCTCAACTAGTTGTGGAAGCATCCCGAGAGCAACTCATCTCAATCGCAAAGCTTGTAGAGAATTGCTTAAGGGTTGAGGGTAAAGACAGGCCAAAATGAAAGAAATTGCAGCGGAGCTAAAAAAGATAGAGAAAGTGCAAATCTCCAGTCACTAAGAGCTAATAAGTTCACCTATGCATTTAAAAGTTAAAATCTTGGCTTCCTTCCCACAACTTTTGCCTCCCTTCTCTTTTTGTTGCTTTGTGTTATTACTAGTTATTACTATGACCTAACCATATATAATCAAAACATGAAAACACGTTAACCATGAACCAATAGAGAAAGTGACACATAAGCTAAGTGATATGAAATTGTGGCATAGAAACTAAAATTTGAGTTTTTCATTTTACATCTTTTGGTTCATTTTAAATTTTCTTTTGTGGTTGCATTTGTTGGCATTTGATTTCGTGAACAACAAATTGGCAAGATCATGTCAAACTAAGTTTGTCTAGTTCATAATTTTATTTTTATGCTTTAGTGTGGTAATTAATCTTGCTCCATCTTATGCATTCAAATTTTATATGCGTATTTGTATATTATATAAACATATTTTAATTCGCGTTGGCAAGCGAGTCTATTCGCCACATAGTGTTCTTTCTTATTGATTGAGCTTCATCACAATCATTCACATACATCTTTAACATAGAAAAACTGCTCCACGCAAGCCTTCATTTCAAGGCCTTCGACATCAACATTAAAGACTTATTGATTTAATGAAATCTTATGGAATCACTATCATATAATAAATCACAATACAACCTTGAAAAACTAGGAATCTAGACATAATTGCTACAATTTCTATTATCAATTTAACCTATGACGCCATAGGCAATTGCTCATGTAATCGCTTGAGCCTGCAAACTAGTCATTTGAACATTCAAGGGAACAACCGATTGGTTTTCATTTCTAAAGCCTCTCTTTCATGTAAACATTTTCTTGTCAGTGTTGAGATCTTTTTTCTTTTATGAATCGGTTATATTTTATATTTAATTAGATAATAGTGGAATCTTATTATTAATGTTTCCTGAACTTGGGATTGTTCCGTACTGATTATAATATGACGTGGATTAGAAGAAGTGAAATAATAAGAGTTACTCTTACATTATTGTAAGTTAATCTCTTTGTTCTTCAAAGCCTTTCCGATCCCGTATCTTCTAGCACAAATATTAAGACAAACTTTGTAGGCCATTGATGAGTAAAACACTTTGCAAGTATTGAATGGGGAACGAAAAATATTTTAGTAAATAGTAGACACGGTCCAGAAAATGAAATAGACAATGTGACCGGGGAAAACACAAACAGTAAAATTAGAAAAGTATCGAGTACAAATCTTTTGTTCCACTTTTTGTACTATTTATATATGCAACTCAATAGTCCACATCTTAGATTTGAACAAACTTATTTTTAAAGAATAAATAAGACAAAGAATAATTGACATCAACCAATAAATTGAATAGTACATATAATATTACAAATAAGTAGGACGCAAGATAACGATGTCAGACATACAAAATATTGCAAGAAGACTGCTTTTAATATAGAATAATGCTGATTCCACACATGAAACCAACATTCCTTCTTGGATTGCTGCATCAATTACAATAAACCAACGATGAATAGTAATAACGAAAATGTGAGGCTTTTAATTGAAGTATAAAGATGTGAATCACTTGCATGACTTGTCCTTCCGTGTGCGCCAACTGGTGGCAAACCTGGAGAAGTAGTAGGAGGAAGGTCGGACGATAAATTAAAGAAAGGTAAAACGGAGTATATCATCTGGCAGCTGGGCGCTATGAAAACGCAATATAACCGGCTATCGTTTGCACAATTAAGCGTTAAATTGAAGAGTTCTAATAAACATTCCTTGCACTGCCCCTTACTTAGATCTGGACGACATTCCACCAAACAATATACCTTTTGATACCCAACATATCTCCCTTCTCCCGTGGCAAAGTTGCGCGAAGAATTTGTAGCTTCATCCATTAACCCTTTAAAGATAGGTCCAATTGTCCGATTGATCACACCTCCATCGAGGCCAAACCTTGGACCACCTTCACGATAAAGGGGATCAATTTCTACGGTAGAAAAGAACATGCGATTGGCATAGCGTACGATGCATTCCTGTTATACAAGGCAATGGTTAAAATTAGATACTTTTATATATTTTTGGTGTGAATGAGAGACTAAACGTAGTGATATAGACGAAATTCAATCCCAAATCTAGGGTATGGTAAAATTAGACATAATTTATGTGTCTTCTAATAAATATCAACCTATTACATTTATTACTGATACAAATTTAGATTCTAAACAAGCATTCGACAAACTTGTGAACTTTTTACTCTTTTTTTTTAGGTTAAGAAGGCATACTAGCATAGAAAGATGAACTTTTTACTTATAGTGGTAAAAATGGGCTACTAGATATTTTATTGCACCCATTTCCTTGAAGTAATCTCCTTTCGATTATTCATCAATAATATTAAGTTTGGAGGCATCTTCTCAAAAAAATAACTTTTTTTAAGGTACCTGATTAAATTATGCATAGAGCACCGCGAAATGATGGAGAAGTAGTACCTCGAACAAAATTGTGGCTTCTTTGGAGGGACAACGTTGTAACAGCGTCCTTGTGCCATTCTCAACGCAACTGTGGCAGGTTTGTGTGGTAAACTCTTTCCGACAGTTGTACAGCGCATAAACCTTGTCGGCTTTGGCATCGGCGTCCGCCCCTGCAGTCAAGTTATTGAACGTGTTGAAAGAAGAGAGGGAGGTGAGATTAGAAAATACATTCAATAAGTTTGAATTGTAGGTACTATTTCGAGTATAGTTTCCCTTGGTATATTGACAATCCAGGCCATATAAGGTCAAGGAAGCATGATTGGTTGGGAGACTAAAGAAGAAGAAGAAAAAAAGGGATGTACAAAATGAATCCAAAGTAGTGGCAAGCTAATCTCTATTATATAAGGGAAGGGGGAGCTATGGTGTCCACCTTTGAAGAGACTGTTTTACTCCCTTCCCTTTCTAAATTACAAAACTAATTTCAACCAAATCGGGGCTTAAAAAAATTCCGAAAATACAATTATAACAATCAATCACTCAAATGAGGAAACTTTACAAAAACTAAAAAATTCAATTACAAACTATAACCCATTAGCAATTACATAATCCGTTCTCAAGAACCATTTGCAATTACATACTCAAAAAAATTACCAATATATTACAACGTCAATACAAATTACAAATTAAACTAAGAAAAACATACGATTTCAACGGGGAGATCACACATTTGTCCATTGGCGATTTGCGAACTTCGAAAAAGGTGCATAATTCTATTTAATCTTGCAAGTTATTTCAAATTAGATGAAAAAAACTAGCAATTTTTATGTTCGAATGCATGTTCAATTGTAGTATCGATAATTACATGTTTTAGAAAAAAAATACAATAAAAATGATACATGAATAATTTAAGTTTGTATTGTATGGTATAAATTTCGAAATAATTATTATTAAAAAATCAGTACATGTTTGTAACAAAAAAAGGCTTTATAAAATATAAATCAATTTCGAATACAATAACAATGACACAAAAATCAAACTAAAAAAGAAATTACATTAATTTGACCAAACAAATAGTGAAATTGTAAACCGATGAAAACAATTGATTTTCTTTTAGTAGTCCGTGGAATGAAATATAAAAACCGGATCTGAATTTTGAAAAAATAGTATTTCATAATTAAAAAGAAGTGTATAAAATAACTTTTCGATAGCAATTTTCGAAAAATAAATGTAATCTTATAAACCATTAGTACAAAATTGACATTTCTTATGAATAATTAAAAACCCAGACGCAAAAGGTCTTCAATAAATTATGCTTAAGTTTAATTACTTTGCATACAAAAATTGCCAAAACAGTAGAAAAAGTCTTGAAAAAACAAAAGGAAAGAAAAAGGAAAAGTGGATGATTCAATAACCGACTAGGATTGTAACTGGATTATTGCAAATTCCAAATTCTAAACTTCAACCACGAATTTTCAAAAAAACAAAACCATCTTCACAAATAAAAGTTCAAACATAATGTAACCGGATCATTGAGAAATATAGTTGACAATTAAATTTTTTGGGACGAAATCAGGAACATAAAACGTAAAAAATTACCTTCAAATTTGAGGCCCCCCATTTAATTCGTCAACCAAATAAACCCCAACTTTTACCCCATTACGACGAACGTTCTTAACATTACCACCCAAATCGAAATGAAAACCCAAAAAGACCCACAAGAACGGAGACCAAAATTACCCTAAAAATCAATGGAGCGTTGATGGAGTTAATTTTGACACCAGGATTAGCTTATTAATGTGGTGTTTGCTGTGAAAATAACCATTAGATCTGATTAAATCTCAATCTTTTTAAGTGAATATGAAAGATAGTGAGAATAAGGAGATGAGTGGTTCTTATTTTTTGAGGGAAGGGAAGATGTAAGGTTGTAGGTGGGTTAGATGAAAAATACGTGAGATTCATCATATGGGTATGTGGGGTGGATAGTTATATGGGTAGATGGGATTGATAGTCATATGGGTAGGTGGGAAAAATTATGTGGTTTTGTTACTTGCATACAGGTGGCTTTGGGCTACAAATTTTTTTTGACTATTAACAAACAACTAACGTTAATCAGTTACTCAGTTAGTTATTATAAGTTAAACAACAATATTACATAAAATCATGAAGTGTTTTAAATACTATTTGTAAGTATTTCAATCTTTTTTATGCACAAAGTGGAGGTGAAATTAGATACGAACTTTCGTTTTTGGTTTGTTTTACTACTGAGTATCAATTATGTCCAAAATATTATCGCACGCATCGTGTGCATAAAAAGCTAGTAAAACCATATTTGATGAAGATGAGCTATTGTTTCAGAAGTCTTGCTATCTAGATAGGGTTTTGTCTATGGACTTTACTGTTATTCGGGATCGATTTTCTCTCCTAAACAGAAGCCATGATCATGTGCACTTCCATCGACATCATCATTATTAGTTTAGGCACAGGCACAATTTTAGAAAAAATAGTATGTGGGTCCTAAATAGAAAGAAAAAGTAGTAATTTATTGTGGGCCAAGAGAGAGAAGGATAGTCGCAAATAGAAGAATGATGCTTTATGTAAAAGATGATAATATAAAACCAGTGGGTTCATTCCAAAAATAGAAAAAAAGTGGGTAAACTAACAACAGACAAAAAAAAGTGGGTAAACTAACAACAGATACAAGAAAACGAATTGTTGAAAAAATTACCTACAATTCTATTGACATAACTATATTTCTTACTTCTATGAAGGCTCTGTTTGGCAATACTATATGATAATAAACTGAAACTGATAAGTTGATTGAAACTGATAAGATAAAGCTGAAACTGATAACGTGGTAGAACTGATAACGTAGCTGATTAGCTTAGCTGTTTGGCAAAATTAGTTGCTTAAGTTGATAAATTATTTTAGCAAAATTAGTTGACATCAAAATTTTGAAAAGGTTTTCGAAAATTTTAGTCACCTGAATTTGAAAAGGTAAAAATTTTAACTTATTATTATTTAAGTCATTTATTTTAACCTCCTGAAATTTTATTTTATGTACTCCCTAAACACTACAAGAAAATCACAAAATAACGACGGCCTATCAGCGACGGCTAACAAAACCGTCGGTATAATCAAAATCAACGACGGCTTGAAGCCGTCGTTGATCACCGACTGCAGTTGTAGCATATAACGACGGTTTAGCTGTCGGTAATAAATAACGACGGCTAAAAGCCGTCGTTGATTTTGTGGAAGTAAAGCAGAAATTTTTTGTAGCTTGGGCGACGGTCAGAAACCGTCGTTGATTTCTAAAGGGGGGTTTAATTTAAGTCTTTCAGTCGGGTTTTTTTTTCAACAACAAAAAGGAGGGAATTTGGGCGATTTTGCAGCGACGAAACTCCGTCGACTCCACCTCCACCTGCCTCTCCTCCTTCCTCCAGCCAACGTCAGCGACCCATCTCCACCTCACTTCACCGGCGGTAAGCTTTATTTTCTCTTTTTTTAAAAAATTTTTTTTACTCATCAACCAAACCCTAACAGTTGGGTTTTTTTTTTTGGGAGAGAAGTGAACTTCAGGCGGCGAACTTGGGCGATGAACTTGCATCGACTCTTGCCGGACCTACATTTCGCCGGTGGTAAGCAGTGCTAATTTCTTTTTTTTTTAACAATTTGTGTAGTGATGAAACTAAACCCAAAAAATTGAGTCTTGCTTTATATTATGTATATTTCTTCATGTAAGTGTTTGATCTTATAATATATCATTTCTTTAATCAAAGTTCATACTACTTATTATTTTTTCAGATAATTTTATAGTCAGATTTTAGTGATTTGGTGAGTGAAATCAGTAACAAGAACGAGCATGTGGGTATTTTTGTTTTCTAACATTTGGTGGAAAAAAAGAATGGGTGAAAGTAACCCAAAATTGTTGGACTTAATATCAAAGGAAAAACAAAGGATGATGAATAATGAAGAAAGAAGATATGGTTCCTTCAAAAAAAAAAAAAAAAAGAAGATATGGGTGTTGTTCATCTGATGAAAACAAGCTTGAACTTAGGCTAATATTTTTTATTTTAGAGATGATGCATCTATGTGTGTTCTGTATGGATGATGATTTACATCCATTTGTTTGTTATTTGGTAATGCAAATGTAAACGTTTATGTTTTTTATCATATGCATTGTACTTTCTGGTGAACATGTTGAGAATTTGGAATTAAGTTTGTTCACAGCGTTTATAACCATGCTTGTGAAATCCATGATTGAATTTTTTTTTTTTTAGTCATTAATTGGAATCTTATTTTAAGTCAAAAGGGGTGCTTGTGAACTTAAATTCGTAGTTACTTATTATTGGAGTTGCTCGTTTAGTAGAAATTGACGCTTAAAGGTGCCGTTTAATAATTGATTTTCTACATGATGTAGGATTACGTAACACTTTGGTGTTTCTCTTTGGCTTAATTGTAAGGTTAGTAGCACTTTTTGTCTTCAATTTATATTGTTTTCGTTCATGTAAATTCTATATTTTAATTTTTGTGTAAGTTTTTCATCATGAAATATAATGTATGTCTTACTTTGGTGTTTCTCTTTGGTATGTCTTACTTTGGACTTGATGATTGGATAATTCTATTAATGAATTTGTACAGAGTGCCTTGTTCTGCACTTTATTTGTTGGATGTGGTCTAGCTATTATACTCATCTTGGGGTTTCAATGGTCATCTCTTTTCTTGATGTATGGTTCTTCTTTGACATCATTGTACTTTTTCTTCCCTATATTTGGCAAGTTTTTATCCCATGAATTCAACTCTCATGGCAGCAAATTATATATGGGGGGGGTCAGGGGGGGGGGGGGAGGGGGAGGGGCCGCAGGGGGTCGGGGAAGGGGGAGGCTGGCAGGGGGGTCGGGGAGGGGGGGGAGGGGCTGCAGGGGGGTCGGGGAGGGGAGGGGGGCTGTGCGGGGGGGGGTCGGGGGGGGGGGGGGCTGCAGGGGGTCGTGGAGGGGGGGGCGGGGGGGTCGGGGAGGGGGGAGGGGCTGCAGGGGGTCGGGGGGGGAGGGGGAGGTCGGTGAGGGAGGGGGAGGGGCTGCAGGGGGTCGGGGAGGGGAGGGGGAGGTCGGTGAGGGAGGGGGGAGGGGGAGGTCGGGGAGGGGAGGGGGGAGGTCGGTGAGGGAGGGGGGAGGGGCTGCAGGGGGTCAGGGAGAGGGGGGGCTGTGCAGGGGGGGTCATTTGTCATGCATACTCATTTGTCATGCATGTAAGTTAGTATTATCTCCAATCTATCTATGTTGTTTTTGCCTATGTTCTTCTTGAGGTAAATTAATACTATAATTAATTTGAAAGTGATAAAGTTGTAATTTGTTAATATTGAAGCCTTTGTTCAACAATGTCTACAGGCAAAGAGTAGAGGAGGAGTACTCCCTACTGCTCCCGAGTTGTTCTTGAAGACTCATTTCAAGACTGTTCCTGGAAAAGGAGAAATCCCAGCAAACAAGAAAGCAAAGCAAATCTCGGTACATACTTCTAAACATATATTTATAGGCAAATATGATTGAAAAGTTTGATGCAAGTTTAGTTAGAATCAAATATAGGCCATTTTAGGCCATTTCACTTGAAAATGAATGAATACGAGTAGTTTGATGCTAGTTTAAGTTATAAACACCTCAAACATCATATATATAGTTAGTTTAATGTGATTGTAAGTTGTTTTGATTGAAAATACACAAAATAGGAAAGATAGAACCAAATATACGCCATTTTGGCCAATTTAGGCCATTTGACTTGAAATTGAATGAATACGAGTAGTTTGATGCTAGTTTAAGTTATAAACACCTCAAACATCATATATATAGTTAGTTTAATGTGATTATAAGTTGTTTTGATTGAAAATACACAAAATAGGAATGATAGAACCAAATATACGCCATTTTGGCCAATTTAGGCCATTTGACTTGAAATTGAATGAATACGAGTAGTTTGATGCTAGTTTAAGTTATAAACACCTCAAACATCATATATATAGTTAGTTTAATGTGATTGTAAGTTGTTTTGATTGAAAATACACAAAATAGGAAAGATAGAACCAAATATACGCCATTTTGGCCAATTTAGGTCATTTGACTTGAAATTGAATGAATACGAGTAGTTTGATGCTAGTTTAAGTTATAAACACCTCAAACATCATATATATAGTTAGTTTAATGTGATTGTAAGTTGTTTTGATTGAAAATACACAAAATAGGAAAGTTAGAACCAAATATACGCCATTTTGGCCAATTTAGGCCATTTCACTTGAACATGAATGAATACGAGTAGTTTGATGCTAGTTTAAGTTATAAACACCTCAAACATCATATATATAGTTAGTTTAATGTGATTGTAAGTTGTTTTGATTGAAAATACACAAAATAGGAAAGATAGAACCAAATATACGCCATTTTGGCCAATTTAGGCCATTTGACTTGAAATTGAATGAATACGAGTAGTTTGATGCTAGTTTAAGTTATAAACACCTCAAACATCATATATATAGTTAGTTTAATGTGATTGTAAGTTGTTTTGATTGAAAATACACAAAATAGGAAAGTTAGAACCAAATATACGCCATTTTGGCCAATTTAGGCCATTTCACTTGAACATGAATGAATACGAGTAGTTTGATGCTAGTTTAAGTTATAAACACCTCAAACATCATATATATAGTTAGTTTAATGTGATTGTAAGTTGTTTTGATTGAAAATACACAAAATAGGAAAGTTAGAACCAAATATACGCCATTTTGGCCAATTTAGGCCATTTCACTTGAACATGAATGAATACGAGTAGTTTGATGCAAGTTTAAGTTATAAACACCTCAAACATCATATATATATAGTTAGTTTAATGTGATTGTCAGTTGTTTTGATTGAAAATACACAAAATAGGAAAGATATAACCAAATATACGCCATTTTGGCCAATTTAGGCCATTTGACTTGAAATTGAATGAATACGAGTAGTTTGATGCTAGTTTAAGTTATAAACACCTCAAACATCATATATATAGTTAGTTTAATGTGATTGTAAGTTGTTTTGATTGAAAATACACAAAATAGGAAAGTTAGAACCAAATATACGCCATTTTGGCCAATTTAGGCCATTTCACTTGAACATGAATGAATACGAGTAGTTTGATGCTAGTTTAAGTTATAAACACCTCAAACATCATATATATAGTTAGTTTAATGTGATTGTAAGTTTTTTTGATTGAAAATACACAAAATAGGAAAGATAGAACCAAATATAGGCTAATATAGGCCATTTTAGGCCATTTCACTTGAAATTGAATGAATACGAGTAGTTTGATGCTAGTTTAAGTTATAAACACCTCAAACATCATATATATAGTTAGTTTAATGTGATTATAAGTTGTTTTGATTGAAAATACACAAAAAAGGAAAGATAGAACCAAATATAGGCTAATATAGGCCATTTTAGGCCATTTGACTTGAAATTGAATGAATACGAGTAGTTTGATGCTAGTTTAAGTTATAAACACCTCAAACATCATATATATAGTTAGTTTAATGTGATTATAAGTTGTTTTGATTGAAAATACACAAAAAAGGAAAGATATAACCAAATATACGCCATTTTGGCAATTTATATTATTTGAATATGAGTATATTTAACCAAATGCAGGAGACATACAATAAGAAGCTGGATCATTGTACGACTCAGGGGTCACAGCCGAACCCTGATCTGTTGTATTGGGAGACAGTTGGGGGGAGGAACAAAGGAAAAGTTCAGGGGTTGGGTCAGGGAGATCATTTGTACTATAACTCTGCATCAGGCCGAGGAGATGGTGGCTCTTCACAACTATATGAGCCGTCCATTTTTTCTCAGATTGAGGCGCAAGTGGAGGCAAAGGTCGCTGCACGGATAAAGTTAGTCTAACTATTTTCTTGTAGTGTAAATACTTATCGGCATCTCGCTTCGTTTCTTGATGTGTCGGGTTATTTCATGTAATTATACAAGTATCTATGTAAATTTTAATATATATCAAAATTGCATATTTTTGTAATTGAAAAAATTGAATGCGATGGAGAAACAGCTTTAGCGTGGTATATTTAGATGCAGCTGTGCAGGTACAGGTTTAATTATTATTAAGGACAATTGAATTTTAAACAATATTATTTTTGTAACAACAGCGACGGTTAAACATTAAATCAACGACGGCTATAGGCAGTCGCTGTAAGGTTCTCTATGTACCCATTAACACGAAATCAACGACTGCTTTAATAACTTAGCGACTGTTTTTAACAGACGTTATTTGGTCGAAATCAACGACGGTTTAAAGCAGACGGTGAATCAGCGACGGTTTTAAACGGTCGCTGATTCACCGACCGTTTAAAACCGTCGCTGAATCACCGTCTGCTTTAAACAGTCGCTGACTGTCCATCAACGACGGCTATATTAAACCGTCGCTGACTGTGATGAAACCGTCGTTAAATACATCACCGACGGCTTGACGGTCGTTGATTCTAGTATCAGCGACCATCGTTTTACCGACGGCCTATTAACGACGGTTGGCCGTCGTTGATTAATCACCGACGGCTTTTAGGGCAATCACCGACGGCTTTTAGCCGTCGTTGATTTCCACTTTTCTTGTAGTGAAACACTACTAATTATTTTAGCACCTAAAATATGTTCGCACCTTATCATTTAAGATAGTTAAAATACTTCCCCAAACAAAGCCGAAGTCTAATTTTAAATGACAGCCTTATCAATCCTCAAACTTAAGTTTTTGCTACTATTCTTGAAAAAAGAATTACTATCGTCACATTAACTTATTCTTGAACATGAAGTTGTAATAAAAGCTCATCATACACATCTTTTTTTTTTTTTACGGGAAAAAAATATTTACTTGAAGGAATTATTGTGTTTTTTTTAAAAAACTAGTTTAACATTACAGTAGAAAAATATTTTTTAAATCAAATATTTAGTCAACTAAACAAATGGCGTAAATAACGGATTTTCTTATATCATGAAAGGTTTTGATTACCATATTATAATGACTACAAATAATATATTCTATCCATTATAGAATTTTCCTTTTTTATATAACGATAAGCATTAAATATTCCGAGCCTGTTCTCTTCGACATAAAACAACTGAACTGAATTGAACTGTCTGCTATCTCTAAGACGTTTTCTTCCATGTAATGGACGTACAATAAAAAAATATATAATTTGCATTGTATAGGGTTTGATCATGTGACTTCAAGTTCATGTACTAAAGTCTGAACCACTAGACCAAGTGATATTTAGTATTATCATCTTAAAGTATAATATTAATGAATGAAAATTTTCCTTACCCGGGGCATTACCCAAGCCTAATAACTAGTTAAAAGTTTATAAAATTTTTATTTGCGAAAGTTATCAAAACAGGGTTCTTATTTACACACACCACAGTATATTTAATATTAAAAATTTATAAGAAACACACACAGGATACTTCCTATAACAAATTTACATACACACGGCACTTCCAATTTAACAAATTTATACACACGATACTTACTATTTAACAATTTTTCCTTCACTCAAACTATGGTTCAATATTCCGATGATTATTCGACTACAACGCTCAAACAATCTCTATTATATAAGCCAAGAGGGGAGCTATGGTGTCCCCTCTTGAAAAGACTTATATACCCTTAATCTCACAAAAAATAATAAAGAAAATATTTTCTTAATTCTTTTCTCATTTACAAATATGGGTGATAAGGAAAGTTCTACATTACCAAAAAGAAATGCATAAAAATGTGTAAAAAAGAGGAAAATCACAATTGAAAATATAAACTGATGACTAAATCAATTTTCAAACAATTATAAAGGCAAAGTTTTAAAGAGATTCTTACTATCTAAACTCTCAGTTGCAATAACAAATTCAAGTAACATGCATTAACAAACCATAAAAGAATTAAGAGACTTAGAGAATATTAATTTTTATTTTATTTTTTGGGGATCACAATTAGTTGGGATAATAAATAATTAAAGAGATAAACATACATCATCAGACAATATCAATTTATAAATTTATTTTTTTATTGAAGCACTACTCACCATAGTATGCTTAAAACCTCAATTATCCAGTGACATTAAATTGAATTACTACTCATAAAATATGCCTATAAAATATATGTATTTTTAAATAAATAAAAAAAACATAATCTAGATCATTGTTTAAAAGGAGAGTTGTTGAATTATCTACCAAATACAAGATAACATATCTTACCTCGACAGAGTCCTTTCTAGAAAATATTACTCTTTACAGCAGAGCAATGCGAATAAAAACCCATAACGCTCATCAATATTCACCATAAATATTATAAGTTAGTTTTTTAACACTTTTTAATGTTACTATTAATATTAATATACAGTCGCACACATCGCGTGCATATAGTGCTAGTATCAATAATGTCATCCTCCCGTAACTTTTGTAAAAACTATGTTGATATTTGGTGTATTTAATGGAAAAACACGTAACATACAAGGCCGTTTAGAACTTCAGATTCATTATTACCCTTTGCTATTGGCCACACATCTTAGACTATCCCTCCCGTGACGTGGTGTTGGACTATTCAACCAATAATGTAGGATCATTAACATGGTTAAAACTTAAATAGTTTGAAGTCCAAATACAGCATGGTATTCTTTCTACCATTCGGGTAATCCTTAATACTGAGACATTTTTAAGGCTGCCGACTGTTGCGCTGGATGGACTCGCTGGTTGGATTCATGACGACCTACATCTTTGGTTGTTGTGCAGGTCAATATTTTTAGGTTTCTAACTACATATTACTATTTGACATATCGTGGAAACCCCTAGAGAGAGATCAAATCTTGATATTTGATTGTTCATTTATAGACTTATGATTTTATGAATTGTAAATAGTGGATTTATGGATGAGTGAATTATGTGATTTTTATGTTTGTGGATTTGCGATTACTGAATTCTTATTTGTGAATTTTTGTTAAATAGACAATTGTGATGTTGTGTTCTAAATTTGATAGCTTCTTTTTAGTGTTCTAATGTTGAATTACAAAAGGAGTAAGAAAATATTACTTAAGTTGGTTAGTGAATCCTTGTATAATTGTGTAATGCGAAATATAGTTGAAAGTCTTGGGTTTGATTGTAAATCGTTCTCATAATTTGAAAAGTTAGTCGACGTGATAAATATATAGTACTTTTCTTACACAAAATTAAATTAATTTAAGCTAAGGTTGTATTTGCGGTTTACAACTTTTCGAACTTCACAAGTTTTTTGAATTACAGTTTCACATAAACAGGACAGTGTATGGCTTAGATGGAGTAGCTCAGTCTATCTTAAACAAGATGAATGGTGGTCTTATGTACCTAATTCTAATACCATCTGGTATTGGAAGAAGATTTGTGATGTGATAGAAAGCTTAAAAAGGGTGTTCACACAAGCTGAGATCAACAATATAATATGAGCAGATATTCAGTTCAAGAAGTGTATCACAAACTGAAGGGTGCACAGGCTGAGTTTCCTTGGGATAAGGTGGTATGGAATAGACTGGGAGTTCCTAAGCACATATTTATCATCTGGCTGGCAATTCAAGGCAAGCTGAAGACTTAAGAGAAGTTGGCTTTGTATGGAATAAGCAGAGATGATCAATGCTTATTATGCAATAATAGTACTGAGAATCATCAGCACCTATTTTTTTCTTGTCCATTCAGTGGTGGATGTTTGAGGCTCATCAAGAGCTGGCTTCAAATCAGATGCACAACAACAGATCTGCAGCAACTTATCAGGAAGATACAGCGCAGCAGAAGATCAAAGTTTCACAAAAATGTCATTTTAGCTTGCTTGAATGCACTAGTGTATCTTATTTGGCAAGGTCGTAATTATGTCTATTGGAATCAATGTGCTCCTAACATTGATGCTAGTTTTAAACAGATTAAGAACATCATTAGAGCTAGAGTTTTAGCTATTATGCCACAGAAAGTGACAAGAAAAGATAAGCAATGGTTTGATAGATTGTAATTGGATGTATGTTAGTATTGGAACTGTTGGTTCCTACTGTCCTAAAGGGTAAAGGAGTCCAACCTAGTTGGTTTGCCTCGTTTAGGATAGTTTAGGTTGTAAAATGATTAAGTTTTTAATCAATCTACTTAATTAGCAAAAAAAAAAGTTTTTTGAATTACATTGCATTGTTATGCTATTCCTCATCCAAAACGTGGATCTACGACTGGTGATGGCCAAGCAATGTCATAAAAACGGGTTAAATCGTCAAGTGCATGTAAAGAAATATCTGATGAGAGATAATACATGTTACTTAAGGTAATGCGGAGCTGAATCATCTAGGTGGAACAAAATTTTCATTGCAAAGTGTTAATAATAGTTAACTTATCATTTATCAAAAAAAAAAATATAGTTAGCTTATCTCCTTCATCACTACTTTACTAGCCTCATATGCACGCGATGCGTGCGAAGGCATATTAACATCAATACTGACATTGAAAAGCGCTAATGACACTAATCTCTATTATATAAGCCAAGGGGGGAGCGATGGTGTCCCCCTAGAAATTTACTTAATTGCCCCTCCACAACATAAATATTATATTCTAAATTTCCAAATACAACCTCTAGCAGTTAATCAAAACCAATTTCACGCATAAACTTGCCCAAAAAAAATCAATCAAATCTCTATTAAAACCAATCAACTTATATAACACTCAATCACATAAACTGGCCAATAAAAAAGATTCAATCAAAAAGATTCATAGTCAAGAATTTACCAAATATTTATACCACACAGACAATAATTAAAAAAATACACGACATTCTAATTACAGAGACAACTCAAATTCGAACTCAAATAATTTTTTTCATAACACAAACTCAATTACAAGCACAAACTCCAAACCAAAATAAATCAGTTCTCTTCATAGATTAGAGCTTCACGACATTCTCAATTACGACATTCTCAACTTTACGGATACTTTACTGTTAATCAGGTATGCAGTTCGTTATTGAAAATAAAAGTATGTGTAATGTTCTATGTTCAGTAAATCTTAAGAATATGTACTATGTTTGAGTAAATTTAAACTCAAATTACAGTAAATCGTACAAATATGTGTTGTGTTAGATTTTTTTTAGAAAAAAAAAAACTCAATTTACAGTTTATTTAAAATATCATTCAAATATAGTTGAAATTCAAACTAAAATTACATTAGAAATGGTCGGAAAAAAATCAAATTTCGTCAAAAATGACATCAAATTTGTGCCCATATATTAAAAAAAAATTAAGACAAAATACTTCAACTCGAATTGTATTTGTACCCAGATATTAAAAAGAATTTGAGAGAAAATACTTCATGCTTGATATGAAAATCAAAAATTTGTGCCCATAATCGAATTTTAGCCCATCAACTCAATAATCGAAATGCCTAATCGACGACATGAATAGCAGCGTCATGACCGTCAAAGCCAGCTCCAATGATGACGAGATCATAATCGAAGGTCTCAAGAGAGTGAACTCGGCGACTCTGGAGCTGAACTCGCGCGAGAACTCACTGAGAAACTCAGTGCTTCTCTTCGAAGTCCACAGATCGGAGATTGAGATTGAGAGGTTTAGCTAAGAATGCGGAGAAATCGAGTGTATGGTTTGATTTGGGGGAAATTGAAGAAGATGATGATAAGGAGAGAGAAATTAAGGACTGCATTATTTCAATTGAATAGAGAGAGAAAAAGAATTGCGTGAAACTGAGAGAGATGGGTTTGGGCATTGGGGGAGTAGCTAAGAATTGAAGAGAGAGAGAAAAAGGACTGCATTATTTCTGTCTCTTTTGTCATGGTCCATGGGGCTGTTTAGAGCTTTGATAAAAAACATTAGTTTGAGATGCAATTTCATTACTTATACTTATTCATTAAAGTGTTTTTAAATACTGTTTGTAAGTATCGAATTCTTTCTTATTCACAAAATGGAGGTGAACTTAGATACGAACTTTCGTTTTTTGGTTTGTTTTACTGTTGAGTAATAGTTATGTCCAAAATGTCGCCGCACGCATAGCGTGCATAAAAAGCTAGTATTATTTTATTGTAAGTTAATTTGTTCATTCACCATATTTTTCAATGTGATAAACAAACATGTATCAGAATGTACTATAGGTTGATGTTATTGGATGATATATGCTAATCTCTTTAATATATGTGTAATTTATTGCATAGCACTACGTTGAGAAATTGGATGGTATAAGCCTATGTCTTTAATATATTTGAATTACAAACATATTCTTGAATAATATATCTAATAATCATGACATATTTCTACATAAAAATAAAACGATAAGATGGATTATCCCAAATGACGAAAATGACTACTACGAACCTTTAAATAAAGAAAATGATAAATTATCGTAATTGACATATACGACAATTATAAAAGGCAAAAATGAAAGATTGAGACTATCTTCTTAGTTTTCTTGGTATGTTTATGGATTGTTAATAAATGTTCTTTGAAATTGTAATTGCAATTGGAAGTTTTGGTAGAAATAAACTGTATAAGTTCTTACTTTGTAATTGTTTGGAATTGCTTTAGTTATATCACTTTAATTTTCAATCGAAAATATCTCTTTTTAAGCATTTTTTAAGGTTTTATGCATACATTACATCTTGTTATAAGTTAGGCAATCTTAAGTTTCCTTATTAGTTATTACACATAATTGTAGATCAAGCAGGAATTGGATATTTTAAAATAAGTATTTTTTGATAAGTTAAGGGCACAAAAGTAATTTTACATGAGGACACCATAGCTCACCCCTTGACTTATATAATTGAGATTTGTATTGTTAATTTTTGAAAAATTGCCTTTTCCTTATCCAATGGCAAGTAGTAATGCATTTCGGAGGGCCATAGCCAACAGTGGTTTGATTTATTTCTATTTCATATAACTTCTCTTCCTTAAATTTTTCCTAATTGAAGTGGACAACGACTCAGTCCAACAATCTTGATGAGCTCAGTTATAACTACAATAATACTAGGGAATCTTTCTGGGTACTATAATGACACAACAAACGTGTTGAACGTCTAATTTACATTCTTTATGAGGTCATTTATTCTTAACGCCGAGTCAGCATAAGTAATTAAATTCCTTTTAATACACTTGTCGTAAAGTCAACCAACTGGGAAATTGGTGCTACCTTGAGAAAACCCTCCTCCAAGTTTTCTCTCGGTGCACGATAGCTTATCGTGCACCGTCGCCATGGCAAGGAAAAATGGTGGAAAAGCTCAAGGTGGTGATTTAGGGAAACAAAAGGAGAAAATGCGAGGTCCTTCTTCGGATTCTCAGGCATTACGTACTCAATCTATGGATGAAATCATGGGGATTGAATCGTTGGATTTTGGGCTAGGAATTGGAGACCCTCTTACTCCCAATTCTTCAATCCAAGAGTTACAGATGCAATCTGAAATTCAGAACACTTTTAATGAATGGCTTTTATCCATTCATGATAGTGCCATTAACGATCAATTGCTGCACCAGGCAATGGAACAGTAACTTCTCCAGGTAATTGTTCGATTCCTATTTTGCAGCAGAATTTTGTCGATAATACTGAAATGGAGATTGAACATGTTAATGAACCCATAATCATACCTGAGAATCATAATTTGGTTAGTCAATTGAATGAACCTGTGCACATTGAGTTAGAAGATATTCAGGAGGAAGTTGATTATTGGAGTTCATCGTTGATTTGTTATGTTGTGGGTGCAAATCCACCAATCCATGTTATGGAGGGGTTTTTGCATCGAATCTGGAGGAAATATAAGATAGATAAGGTTGCATTGGTGAAGAAGGGTATATTTCTAGTAAGGTTTCCAGCAATGGATACTAGGGATGAAGTTTTAGCAGGTCATTTTTTCTTTGATAACAAGCCCTTAATCATGAAACCATGGACACCTGAAGTTGATTTTGAGAAAGAGGATCTCAAAACTGTGCCTATATGGGTTCAATTAAAGTTGAATTTGAAATACTGGGGTGAAAAATCATTACACAAGATTGTGTCACAACTTGGAGATCCCATAAAACGAGATGATGCAACAAGAAAGAGAGAAAAATTACACTATGCAAGAGTTTTAGTGGAGATGCAGATTGATAAAAAATTCCCTGAAACTATACAGTTTTGGAATGAACATGGTGATTTAACTGAAGTGTCTCTGGTGTTTGAATGACAGCCTACATTATGTCACCATTGTAAAGGTGTTGGTCATGTGACTAAGGACTGTCGATTGAAACACAGAAAAATATGGGTTCCAAAGAAAGTGCAGCCATAAATTACTGCAATAACTACCAGGGTTGAGCCTGTTGAATCAACCATGGAAGTTCCTAAGGTTGTAGGTGGTCCAGGACCAAATTCTCAGCAAGAGAAGGATCTTGATCCTGATGGTTTTCAAAAAACATTAAAACCTATCAGGGTTAGATCATCATTGGTTAAAGCTACCAACACTCAAAATACTTTCAATATTTTGAATGTAGTAGAGTTGCAAGATGTAAATGGAAAGAGTGGAGATAGTGGATTGATAGCACAACAAGGAGGGGGAGATCCTCCTTTACAAGATGGATAAGCTGTTATGTTGGAATGTAAGAGGCATCAATACACATAAGAAGCAGATTGATGTTAAGCACTATGTGCATAAGATTGCTGCTGGTATTGTTGCTCTCTTAGAGACTAAGGTTAAGGCACATAATCTTGGTTTAGTGTATCAGAGAATTTTCAATGGGTGGTGTTTTACATCCAATAGCAGTTTTCATGAAAATAGAAGAATAATTTTAGCTTGGAAAGCTACTAGTTTTAATGTAACAATTGTAAAAGTTTGATGTCAATTTATACATTGTTACTTAGAACCTACTGGGGGCACATCAGGTTTCTTTTGTACTTTTAGATATGCATTTAATGATAGAGGGCAGAGAAGAGAGTTATGGCAGGAGTTAATGCAGTTTCAGATATCTGATCCATGGATATTGTGTGGTGATTTCAACTGCGTAATGAACACAGATGAAAGAATAGGAGCTGCAGTAAGGGAAATAGAATACAGGGATATTAGAGAATGTATGGTGGAATGTGGAATGCAAGATGTGAAATGCACAGGGAATTTCTTTACCTGGAATAATAAGCAGCAAGGGGTTCATAGAGTGTTCTCAAAGCTAGATAGGGTTCTAGCTAATCAGAAATGGCTAGATACATTTCCAGCTGCAAAAGTCTCATTTCAAGCAGAAGGGGAATTTGACCATTCACCTGTTGTTTTAGCTGTGTACAAGGAAGATAATATAGGGAGAAAACCATTCAAATATTTCACAATGTGGAGATCTTCTCCACAGTTTGAAGATACAGTAAGAAAAGCATGGGAACAGAATGTGCAAGGTACCAAGATGTACAAAGTGGTACAGAAACTTAAAGCTGTTAAGGTGGCTTTAATGGAACTCAATAAGCTTGGTTTTTCAGACATTCAGGCATCTGATTTACAAGCTTACCATAATATGATTGAAGCTCAGCAAAGAATGCATAATCAACCAGATAATGAGCAATTAGCAGAAGCTGAATTGGAGGCAGTCAAGGAGTATCAAGTCAAACATAAGGCTTATATGGAATTCCTAGCACAAAAAGCCAAAATGGCTTGGATAAAAGATGGAGATGAGAATACTCATCTCTTTCATCAGAGTATAAAGGCAAGAAGGCTGCAGAACAAGGTTTATAGTATTCACGATGAACATGGTACATGGCATGATACACAGGAAGCTGTTACAAATGCTTTCCTAGCTTATTATGAGAAATTGCTAGGTGAAGATAATGCAGAGAGGAAGTCAGTTTTGCAGCAAATAATTCAAGAGGGGCCTATGATCACAACTGAACACAGAAATATTCTTTGTGCTCCATACACTGCTGATGAGGTAAAACATGCTTTATTTTCAATTTCTGGAAATAAAGCACCTGGTATAGATGGATTTGGCTTACATTTTTATAGAGATGCATGGAGTATTATTAATGATGATGTGATTGATGCTGTCCTACATGTGCTCAATAGTAGGAAAATTTTAAAGGAATTAAATAATACTGTTATTACTTTAATTCCTAAAACAAAATGCCCTACTAATATAACTGAATTTAGGCCTATATCATGTTCTAATACACTATATAAATGTGTAACAAAAGTGTTATGTGCAAGGCTTAGACAGGTACTCCCTGATTTGATTATGGAAAATCAAGGAGGCTTTGTACATGGGAGGTACATTGCTCATAACATCATGGTCATACAGGATATGGTGAAGCAATATGGGAGGAAACATGTGAAGCCTAGTTGTCTTCTTAAGATTGATTTACAGAAGGCTTATGACACAGTTAATTGGGAATTTTTGAAGGAAATGATGCAGTGTTTAGATTTTCCTCAGACATTTATTGAATTAGTCATGCAATGTGTTACAACACCAATATTTTCCCTCATGATTAATGGTTCAATGAAGGGCTTTTTCAAGTCTTCAAGAGGATTGAGGCAGGGTGATCCCATGTCACCATTACTGTTTGTGATATGCATGGAATACTTATCAAGGATTTTGATTAAGATGAGTGATCTACAGCAATTCAAATTTCACCCTAGATGCAAAGATGTCAAGCTAACACATATGTGTTTTGCTGATGACTTGATACTCTGCTGTAAAGGGGAATACACTTCTGTTTTCTTGATGTTGAGAGCTTTTAAACTCTTTTCTGAGACTTCAGGATTGAAAGCTAATGTGCAAAAGTCAGCCATGTACACATGTGGTATGCCAGAATCAGATGTCATAAGAATTGCTGCTGCTTCTGGTCTCTCACAGCAATCATTGCCATTTAGGTATTTATGTGTACCTATCTGTGCTAAAAAGATTTCTGCAGCTCAGTGTGAAGCTCTAATTGACAAAATGACAGGGAGAATTAGAGTATGGAGTAGCAGGAATATGTCTTACACAGCAAGGACTCTTTTAATTAACTCTGTTCTCATCAGTTTACACTCTTATTGGTCACAAGTATTTGTGTTGCCAAGGAAAGTTCTCACTGAAATTAATAAAATCTGTAGAGCATTTTTGTGGGGAGGACATGCTTATTGTAGTAAAGCTGGTGCTATGGCCTGGGAGAAACTGTGTGCTCATAAAAGTGCAGGTGGCTTAGGTTTCAGGAACATAGTTACCTGGAATATAGCATGCTTGGGTAAGTATGTATGGGCTGTATTAACCAAGCAGGATAGTGTTTGGTTGAAGGGGATTCATTCTGTTTATCTCAAAGGGGATGATTGGTGGAGCTATAAGCCCAATGCAGGGGCTAGTTGGTACTAGCAGAGACTTTGTGGTGTGAAGGAGCAGTTGAAGCAAGTACTTACACAGGAGGAATTGATGCAGATGGATAAATACTCAGTTAAAACAATTTATGAGAAGCTAATAGGTGAAACTGAAAAAGTGAACTGGAGTTCTATTATTTGGAATAGGCTTAATGTGCCTAAACATAGATTTATAATGTGACTTTCTATGCAACAGAAGCTTCAAACTACAGCAAGATTAGCAAGCTTTGGAGTAAGTGTTTCAGCTAACTGTTTGATCCGTTATGCAAACACAGAAGATCATGCACATCTTTTCTTCATGTGTGTATTTAGTACCAGTTGTCTAGCTCATATCAAAACATGGTTGAGTATACAGAATACTACCAATGATCTACAACAACTTTTGAGATGGGTGAAGAATAGTAGAAGATCGAAGTTTCAGAAGGACTTAATTCAAGCAAGTGCAAACTGCACTAGTTTACTTTATATGGCAAGCAAGAAATAAAGTGTATTGGGAGGCTTGTGTGCCTAGTATTCAGAAAACATGTCAAGAAGTTAAAAGTATTGTTCGAGCTAGGATCTTAGCTGTAATGCCACAGAAAATTTCTAGGAAAGATCAGCTCTAGTTCAATAGTCTTCATTGAGGTTAAGTTAGTACTGATGTAAGGTGTTTGAATTGTATGGTTAGCCTGATGGCTGGTGAACTAACTTTGAGCTGAAGGGGTCCAACCTAGTTGGTTGGCTTCCTCTTAGTTGGTTTTAGGTTGTAATTGTTTGCTCTAATTAATATAATTACTTGCTTAGCAAAAAAAAAAATTAAATTCCTTTAAGGCCCACAATGAGGTCTTTTAACTCTAATAATTGATTACATCTTTGTTGTTAGAATTATCAAAACTATATATGTTGACGTATATTCAGTAATATAACTAGTTATTAGGTCCGGGTTACGCCCTGGGTAAGGAAAATTTTCATTTATTAATATATTATACTTTAAGATGATAACACTAAATGTTATTTGGTCTAGTGGTTATAACTTTAGAATATGTTCTTGAGGTCCCGGATCAAACCTTATACAAAGCAATTTCTAACTTTTTTTAGTGTCGTGGATTACATGGAGTAAAACTCCCCTAGGGAGAGCGCCACGTGGCACCGTTCCTTGTTTAGGCACGCCTTTTAATATATTAGTATAAATATGAAGGACTTAATTTTTAATGTCATAGAGCATGTCATCGATGATAATCCTTTATATTGTAGTTGAAGAAAATGGAATTGATGTTATACATGAATATAATTAATATCATGAGCATAAGCAAATCAGTGTTTCGAATACTTAAATGAATTTTGTCAACTTAAATCATATGTCATGAAGCTAAGACACCAATTAATAATGGTTATGTATTATATACAAAGTTAGAACAAAGTATATATTTGTTATGTATTGTTACTTAAAACAGTTAAACATTTCGATATCAATCAATTAGATTTGATAACAAACTTATTATTGACCCCATCAATCACAGCGGGGGAATATGGATTTTATGGAACAACATCAAAATTGATCTCATTAACTACTCGTCTACCTCAAGATGTGCGCATCTTTTGATCAATTTTAAACCACAAAATATGCAATTCATATACGCGCCAGCACAGGAACATGAGAAAGATGAATTTTCATTTATTAATATATTATACTTTAAGATGATAACACTAAATGTTATTTGGTCTAGTGGTTATGACTTTAGAATATGTTCTTGAGGTCCCGGGATCAAACCTTATACAAAGCAATTTCTAATTTGTTTTATTGTCGCGGATTACATGGAGTAAAACTTTCCTAGGGAGAGCGCCACGTGGCATCGTTCCTTGTTTAGGCACGCCTTTTAATATATTAGTATAAATATGAAGGACTTAATTTTTAATGTCATAGAGCATGTCATCGATGATAATCCTTTATATTGCCGTTGAAGAAAATGGAATTGATGTTATACATGAATATAATTAATATCATGAGCATAAGCAAATCAGTGCTTCGAATACTTAAATGAATTTTGTCAACTTAAATCATATGTCATGAAGCTAAGACACCAATTAATAATGGTTATGTATTATATACAAAGTTAGAACAAAGTATATATTTGTTATGTCTTGTTACTTAAAACTGTTAAACATTTCGATATCAATAAATTAGATTTGATAACAAACTTATTATTGACCCCATCAATCACAGCGGGGGAATATGGATTTTATGGAACAACATCAAAATTGATCTCATTAACTACTCGTCTACCTTAAGATGTGCGCATCTTTTGATCAATTTTAAACCACAAAATAAGCAATTCTTAATCACAGGAGTATACGCGCCAGCACAGGAACATGAGAAAGATGAATTTTCATTTATTAATATATTATACTTTATGATCATAACACTAAATGTTATTTGGTCTAGTGGTTATGACTTTAGAATATGTTCTTGAGGTCCCGGGATCAAACCTTATACAAAGCAATTTCTAATTTTTTTTATTGTCGTGGATTACATGGAGTAAAACTCCCCTAGGGAGAGCGCCACGTGGCACCGTTCCTTGTTTTGGCATGCCTTTTAATATATTAGTATAAATATGAAGGACTTAATTTTTAATGTCATAGAGCATGTCATCGATGATAATCCTTTATATTGCCCTTGAAGAAAATGGAATTGATGTTATACATGAATATAATTAATATCATGAGCATAAGCAAATCAGTGCTTCGAATACTTAAATGAATTTTGTCAACTTAAATCATATGTCATGAAGCTAAGACACCAATTAATAATGGTTATGTATTATATACAAAGTTAGAACAAAGTATATATTTGTTATGTATTGTTACTTAAAACTGTTAAACATTTCGATATCAATCAATTAGATTTGATAACAAACTTATTATTGACCCCATCAATCACAGCGGGGGAATATGGATTTTATGGAACAACATCAAAATTGATCTCATTAACTACTCGTCTACCTCAAGATGTGCGCATCTTTTGATCAATTTTAAACCACAAAATAAGCAATTCTTAATCACTGGAGTATACGCGCCAGCACAGGAACATGAGAAAGATGAATTCTGGTCCTACTTATCAAATTTTCTTTAGAATACAAACATTCCATGGCTCACTATTGGGGACTTTAATGAAATGCTATCATTTGATAATAAGAAGGGTGGTAGACAACTAACACCACATCAACTAATTAGATTGCCACGTTTGCTATCCCATCTTAACGCTAATGACATATCGTGCCTCCAAGCGGCTTTCTCTTGGAAAAAAACTATCAATAACTCTACTATCTATGAGCGTTTAGATAGAGTGATTAGTAGCCAAAAAAAAATTACGGCTTTTCCCCACGCCACAGCCTACTATGGAAACTTCACAGTTTCATATCATGCGCCCCTCATTTTCGATTCTAAATTCCAAGAGCTTCTTCATCCAATTCAATTTAGATTCCAAAATCATTGGACTCTAAAGCCTAAATCGCACTCCATAGTTAAAAAACTTTGGGGCCAACCAATTCGGGGCTCACGCTTCTTTAGGATCCAACAGAAATTAATTCGGATTAAAACCCAACAAAAAGTATGGGCTCGATCCCACTACGGTCATGCCAATAGCAAGCTCAACAATAATAACTCCAAAATTTAGGATGTTCAAACCAAGCTCTTAAGCCAACCTCACAACCCGATTCTTCACCAGCATTTGTCTCGGTTACTCAGACAGCGCGAAAAGCTGCTCCTCTATGGCCAAAAGTATTGGGGCAAATTCGCACGGAAAACATGGCTCACGCAAGGAGACCGCAATTCAAAGTTTTTTCACAATAAAATGAGGAAGAAATTTACCCAAACTGCTTTATATAAACTTAGATCAGATGATGGCACTTGGGTTGACGACCCCCAACAGCTACAATCTCTAATGCACGATGCGTTCGAAAAACGATTCCAATCTTCTACTCCTCCTAACATAACACTTGATCTAAACTTTGTTGATTCCATTATCTCATTTCAAGAAGCAGCTGATTTAACAGCACCCTACTCCAACGATGAAATCAAATAAGTTTTCTTTGATATGAATCCGCACAAAGCACCAGGGTCGGAAGGCTTTGGAGCACACTTTTTTCAAGCCTACTGGCCTCTGATTGAAAATGACATTTGTCTAGCTATTAAAGGTTTTTTCCATCATGGGAAACTGCCTCCCTCCCTAAACCACACTATTATTACCCTAATCCCCAAGAATCAAAATCCAGAAACTCCGAATCACTTTCGTCCAATAAGTCTTATTGATACCCTCTACAAGGCCATCTCAAAACTAATAGTTCAAAGACTCAGCCCTATCCTCAAGAAAAATATAAGCCCTCTCCAAAATGCCTTTACTCCAGATAGATCAATACACGATAATGTCCTCATTGTCCAAGAGATTATGAACATTTTTCAAAAATCTCAATCAAAATCAGGATGGTGCGCTCTAAAACTTGATATGGAAAAAGCTTACGATTGCATTGAATGAGATTTCCTATGGCAATGTCTTCAGGCCCTAGGCTTCCCACTCAAATGGATCCGCTGGATCCAAGAATGTGTTACTAATGTATCTTATTCTATGCATGGATGTTCTTATTCGCAAAATCTCTATTGAAAGCTGTAACGCCCTGTAATTTAATATAATTCTAATAATGAAACACTACATGATAGTACCAGGATCGAACCAAATATTACATCTTTTATTTATTATATAATATAGAGTTTACAGGACATTACTGCCGTATTCCTAATAATAGAAATACTAGGCGAAGACAAAATAAAACATGATACTAATATTAAAAAAAACAAGATAACAGTATATAGTATATTAGTCCTAATATTTTATAATTCTCACTCCTGCCCATTCCCATCACTGGTACCTGAAAACAAAACATTTTATAACAGTCAACCCAAAAGGGTCCAGTACATTCTCAATATCATGTAAAAACACTTTGCAGATAATTACATAAAATAATCAGTTATGATTATATAAAATCATTTGTTATAGTTTCTCCCGACAAATCTCGTGTGCACACCCCTACAATGACGTACGTCACTCCGGATAATATTTTCAGGCCTTCAGCCCCTCCTGATACTTCCGTGTGCACACCCCTACAATGACGTACGTCACTCCATATATAATTCATTCCTCCAACACAAACCACGAACCTCCATTTTATAATACCACGAACCTCCATTTTATAATACCACGAACCTCCATTTTATAATACCACGAACCTCCATTTTATAATACCACGAACCTCCATTTCATAATACCACGAACCTCCATTTCATTTTATCATAGTATCATCTTTATATAACATCATTATTACCATATATGATAGTATTTTTAGAATCATAATGTGACAAATATCATTTGCATTATAAACACACTTTATAAATGACAATATACCTTTACTATTAAGGCAAAACAATTACTAATAGTTTATCTAAAAAGGTCAATATAACAATACATTATAGCAAAACAACATTAACAAGGGGTATTCAAGAATGTACCTTAGTAATCTTGTATAATTTGTAAGCACTACTTTTCCCCTCCTACTCTTTTGTTTGTATCCTTATTTTTATTTGTTTTACTCTTCCTCTCTTTTTTTTCTCTTAATCTCCTCTTAATGTTTTCTTGCCAAAATGCTGAAGTTAGTAAGCTATTTATAGGGTGTGAATTACGGTGGCGACAAAATACATATACGTATAAAAATTCTCAATGTTCTCCATAGTTAAGCAACATGTGTCTTGCTTCTTTTTCTTTTTTTCCTCTGAATTACAATTCAGCATACCTAGCTAGGCTATGTATGTGCTAAACATTGTGGCAAAGTCAACTATTACAAGGTAATATGAAAAACTTTACCATCCTACGTAAGTATGGTGGTGTTTATCACCATAACAAATGTAAATAACTCAATTATCAACGGCCAAGTGTTACAATTTCACTCAATCCGAAACCTACCAATATTGTATTTTGTGTATTGTCTTAATATGGGTAGCGACTGTCCGTCCCTGGGTAAAGTCATTAGAGACGATTCTAAAAACTAAATTACATTGGTCATTAGCTTCACCGTTTATAAGTTAGGAGCATTGTAGGTTTATGCAGTACTTACTAAAAATCCTACTAGATATTTTTATAAGCTCATAAACTAGTAATTGATAATTTTATTAATCTTTGACCCTTAAAGTACTTTATAAACTATAATGTTAATATAAATGATATATATATGCACATATAACTTGCCCTGAGCAAATGCACAAAGCCAAGGAAACACATAACTTCATCTAAAATAATCATATAAATGACAAAATAACGTATATAAGATCTTAGGGACTAGTTTATCTTATAATAATACTTTAACCTTCAATCCCTTACTAATAACTTTATAATAAATATATATTTTTTTCCTGGTTATTACATTATCTCCTCTTTAAAAGAAGTTTCGTCCCCGAAACTTAAAGTTAAATTACCTTAAAATAAGTGTGGGTACTTGTCTCGCATATCCTGTTCGACTTCCCATGTAGCTTCTATTTCGACGTGATTAGACCATAACACCTTTACTAACGGAATTACTTTGTTGTGTAGTACCTTATCTTTATGATCTAGAACTTGAACAGGTTGCTCTTCATAAGTCAAATCTTCTCCAACTCGAACAGGGGGTATATTAATGACATAGGATGGGTCTGGTATATATCGACGTAAAAGTGAAACGTGAAACACATCATGTATTCGAGAAAATTCATTGGGGAGTGCTAATCGGTAAGCTACGTTTCCAATTTTCTCGATAATCTCAAATGGCCCAATGTACCTAGGACGAAGTTTTCTTGCTTTTCCAAATCTCACTACTCCTCTGGTAGGGGAAACTTTTAGAAATACTGACTCACCTACAGAAAATTCTACATGTCTTCTTTTAAGGTCAGCATAACTTTTTTGACGACTCTGTGCAGTTCTCATTTTCTCCTGAATGATTCGAACCTTGTCAGATGTTTCTTGTATCATTTCAGGTCCGATTATCTTCGATTCATCTATATCGCTCCAACATAAAGGGGTTCTACATTTCCGTCCATATAGAGCTTCGTAAGGTGCCATATCAATGCTAGCATGGTAACTATTGTTATAGGAGAATTCTATTAATGGCAAATACTTTTCCCATGAACCTTTGAATTCTAAAACACAAGCTCGTAACAAGTCTTCTAAAGTTTGAATTGTTCTCTCAGTCTGGCCATCTGTAGCTGGGTGAAAGGCGGTGCTAATGTTCAGTTGTGTACCCAATGCTTTCTGTAGCTTTTGCCAAAACTTAGACACATATCGGGAATCTCGATCAGACACAATAGAGCTAGGTACTCCATGAAGTCTAATAATCTCTTCAACATACTTTCTTGCTAATCTCTCAAGATCCCAAGTATTATGAATTGCTAAGAAATGAGCACTTTTTGTAAGCCTATCTACTATAACCCATATAGAATTCATCCCTTGAGGAGTTGTTGGTAACCCCATAACAAAATCCATTGCTATTGACTCCCATTTCCAAGTGGGTATATCCAAAGGCTGCAAAAGTCCTGAAGGGCGCTGATGTTCTATTTTTACTTGTTGGCAAGTCAGACATTTGGCAACGAATTCTGCAATTTCTTGCTTCATGTTACTCCACCAAAACATACCACAAATATCTTTATACATGTTATTTCCACCTGGATGTACAGAGTAAAGGGTATTATGTGCTTCATTCAAGATTCTCCTTTTTAAATCTATCTGATTCGGTACACACAATCGTCCTTGAAAACGAAGTGATCCATCATCTTGTATCACAAAACCAATCTCTTTCCCAATCAACACTCTTTCATGAATCTTCTCTAATTGTGGATCTGTTTTCTGCAACTCCTTAATTTCTTCACTCAAGGTCGGTTTGATTTCTAAGGCTGCTAACTATCCTTCCAAATCACCTACAATCAACTCAATTTCTAACCTCTGAAGTTCTCTTTGGGTAACAGGCTGAATGGTAAGTGAGTTAAGGGTAGTGTAATTTTTTCGACTAAGAGCATCGGCTACCACATTGGCCTTTCCAGAGTGATATTGAATATCCAACTCATAATCCTTTATAAATTCTAACCACCTTCGTTATCTCATGTTTATATCTTTCTGAGTGAAAATGTATTTAAGGCTTTTATGATCTGTGTAAATTTTACACTTAACCCCATATAGATAATGTCTCCAAATTTTCAATGCAAAAATAATGGCGGCAAGTTCAAGATCATGGGTAGGGTAATTCTGCTCGTGAGGTTTTAACTAACGAGATGCATAAGCTATCACTTTCCCATGTTGCATCAACACACATCCCAACCCTTGTCTAGAGGCATCACTATATATTTCTAAACCTTCGGTACCACTAGGAAGAGTAAGAATTGGAGCTGTGGTAAGACGAAATTTCAGTTCTTGGAATGCTACTTCACACTTGTCACTCCACTCAAACTTTGTAGTTTTTCTTATGAGGTTTGTGATAGGTTGAGCAATTCGGGAAAAGTTTTCCACAAATCGACGGTAATATTCTGCTAACCCTAGGAAACTTCGTACTTCTGACACATTGGTGGGTCGAGGCCAATTAATGATTGCTTCTACTTTCTGGGAATCTACTTGCACACCTTCTCTAGACACAACATGTCCCAGAAATGCTATTTTATCTAACCAAAATTCACACTTTTTAAATTTTGCAAATAACTGGTTCTTTCTCAGAGTTTCCAGAACTATTCTCAAATGTTCCTCGTGCTCTTTCTTATCTTTGGAATACACTAAAATATCATCAATAAACACAATAACAAAATGATCTAGATAAGGTCTGAAAACTCTATTCATAAGGTCCATAAATACAGCTGGGGCATTGGTAAGACCAAAAGGCATAACAAGAAACTCACAATGTCCGTACCTCGTTCTAAAAGCAGTTTTCGGAATATCTAAAGGTCTGATTCTTAATTGATGGTATCCAGATCGTAAGTCTATCTTCGAAAATACCGACGCACCTTGTAATTGGTCAAAAAGGTCATCAATACGAGGCAAAGGATATTTGTTTTTAATGTTTATCTTGTTAAGTTCTCTGTAGTCTATACATAACCTTAGGGTTCCATCTTTTTTCTTTACAAATAAAACGGGTGCTCCCCATGGTGATTGACTTGGTCTAATATATCCTTTTTCTAATAGCTCATCAAGTTGTATCTTTAATTCCTTTAATTCTGCAGGTGCCATTCTATATGGTGCTTTTGAGATAGGTGCTACCCCAGGTACTAACTCAATGGTGAAATCAATTTCTCTTTGCGGAGGCATATTTACAATTTCCTCAGGAAATACATCTTGGAATTTTCTAACAATAGGGATGTCAGAGATTTTGGGTTCAGATTTTTCAATACTAATAACATCACAAAGGTATCCTTCACAACCTTGTCTCAACATTTTTTGTGCCTGAAGAAAAGAAATGATTATAGATTCTGGTGTTGTCTTATTATTCTGAAATGTGACTATCTTTTCTTCAGAATTTACTAAGGTTACAGATTGCTTTTGACAGTCTACTATGGCACGGTGTTTATTCATCCAATCCATTCCTAAGATAACATCAAATCCCTTAAGGTCAAATTGAATTAGGTCGGCATGAAATATATTTCCCTCTATGCTTAAAGGACAGCTTTTATATATAGTTTGACACGGGACAATATTTCCTGTAGGGAGGCTAATGCAAAATTCTAAATTTGACTCACTAGGATTCAAATGCAAATTTTTAGACATGGTAATGGATATAAACGAATGGGATGCTCCGGTATCAAATAAAACATGTATCGGGAAAGAGTGTATAGAAATGTTACCCGTAACTACGTCACTTGAGTTTTCGACCTCTTGTGGATTTATCATAAATTATCGTCTCTTTCAAAGGCCAACAACTCTCCAGCTAGCTGATCAAAGGTCGGAGTCCACCGTGGTCTTCCTAGTCCAAACCTTAAGTACTTCTCCCTGATCAAAGGTCGGAGTCCACCGTGGTCTTCCTAGTCCAAACCTTAAGTACTTCTCCCAATTTGGAAAACCATTAACAAGTAGGTCACTATACTTATTCTTAAAGGAGTCCCACGAGGCATTCATTGGAAGTGTTTCTATTAAAGCAAAAGTAAAATAGGGTGCAGTTATTTCACATTCAGGGTAGAGAGTATTAAACTCATCAATAGATCTCACTAAACGATTAATATGATCCATAACACTATAATCAAGAATAATATCAAGTCCTGTGGACTTATTGGTCCTGCCACTCTAAGTTGATAAAAACACACAATAAATATCACGGCATAACATTAATAGGCAATAAACTATAGATACCCCAACCCTTTCTCTCAAATAGGTTACTAACGTAATTATTAATATTTTATTACATTCACTTTTTATTTGTAATATTATATTATTTTTAAAAGTGGCTCGGATACCAAAATGTAACGCCCTGTAATTTAATATAATTCTAATAATGAAACACTAGATGATAGTACCAGGATCGAACCAAATATTACATCTTTTATTTATTATATAATATAGAGTTTACAGGACATTACTGCCGTATTCCTAATAATAGAAATACTAGGCGAAGACAAAATAAAACATGATACTAATATTAAAAAAAACAAGATAACAGTATATAGTATATTAGTCCTAATATTTTATAATTCTCACTCCTGCCCATTCCCATCACTGGTACCTGAAAACAAAACATTTTATAACAGTCAACCCAAAAGGGTCCAGTACATTCTCAATATCATGTAAAAACACTTTGCAGATAATTACATAAAATAATCAGTTATGATTATATAAAATCATTTGTTATAGTTTCTCCCGACAAATCTCGTGTGCACACCCCTACAATGACGTACGTCACTCCGGATAATATTTTCAGGCCTTCAGCCCCTCCTGATACTTCCGTGCGCACACCCCTACAATGACGTACGTCACTCCATATATAATTCATTCCTCCAACACAAACCACGAACCTTCATTTTATAATACCACGAACCTCCATTTTATAATACCACGAACCTCCATTTTATAATACCACGAACCTCCATTTTATAATACCACGAACCTCCATTTCATAATACCACGAACCTCCATTTCATTTTATCATAGTAACATCTTTATATAACATCATTATTACCATATATGATAGTATTTTTAGAATCATAATGTGACAAATATCATTTGCATTATAAACACACTTTATAAATCACAATATACCTTTACTATTAAGGCAAAACTATTACTAATAGTTTATCTAAAAAGGTCAATATAACAATACATTATAGCAAAACAACATTAACAAGGGGTATTCAAGAATGTACCTTAGTAATCTTGTATAATTTGTAAGCACTACTTTTCCCCTCCTACTCTTTTGTATGTATCCTTATTTTTATTTGTTTTACTCTTCCTCTCTTTTTTTTCTCTTAATCTCCTCTTAATGTTTTCTTGCCAAAATGCTGAAGTTAGTAAGCTATTTATAGGGTGTGAATTACGGTGGCGACAAAATACATATACGTATAAAAATTCTCAATGTTCTCCATAGTTAAGCAACATGTGTCTTGCTTCTTTTTCTTTTTTTCCTCTGAATTACAATTCAGCATACCTAGCTAGGCTATGTATGTGCTAAACATTGTGGCAAAGTCAACTATTACAAGGTAATATGAAAAACTTTACCATCCTACGTAAGTATGGTGGTGTTTATCACCATAACAAATGTAAATAACTCAATTATCAACGGCCAAGTGTTACAATTTCACTCAATCCGAAACCTACCAATATTGTATTTTGTGTATTGTCTTATTATGGGTAGCGACTGTCCGTCCCTGGGTAAAGTCATTAGTGACGATTCTAAAAACTAAATTACATTGGTCATTAGCTTCACCGTTTATAAGTTAGGAGCATTGTAGGTTTATGCAGTACTTACTAAAAATTCTTCTAGATATTTTTATAAGCTCATAAACTAGTAATTGATAATTTTATTAATCTCTGACCCTTAAAGTACTTTATAAACTATAATGTTAATATAAATGATATATATATGCACATATAACTTGCCCTGAGCAAATGCACAAAGCCAAGGAAACACATAACTTCATCTAAAATAATCATATAAATGACAAAATAACGTATATAAGATCTTAGGGACTAGTTTATCTTATAATAATACTTTAACCTTCAATCCCTTACTAATAACTTTATAATAAATATATATTTTTTTCCTGGTTATTACAAAAGCGCCAAGCCTAATTCCGGGTTATGTATTAAATTATGTCCTGGGGGTACAAGGATTCCATGTCTCATGTTTGCGGACGACAGTCTGGTCATTTGCAAAGCAACCACCTCAGCAAATCCAATCATGGGAAGCAGGGTTTCTTTCCAAAGCAGGCAGACTAACGCTCATCCAATCGAACCTTGAAGTCCTGCCAACTTACACTTGTTCCTCTTCCCTTCTTCCCTCATATATTTGTCATAAGTTGGACTCTATTCACCGCCAATTCTTCTGGAGGCAACAAAAGGATAAAAATAACCTTCCACTTATTAGTTGGAATAAAATATGTCGTCCAAAGGATCAAGGAGGTTTAGGTCTCCGTCGGACCCTGCCACTTAACCAAGCTTTCCTTGCAAAACTTGGCTGGTCCATTATTTCTGGCAATTCAAGTCTTTGGACGACTTTAATGAAAGAAAAATATTTAAAAAATGCTTCTTTCTTTAATTGCACCCCAAAGCCAAACGACTCCTTCATATGGCGAAAAATTCTAAACCGACGTAGCATTCTTCAGCGTGGTCTCCACTGGACAATAGGCAATGGAAAGTCAACCCTCTTCTGGCTCCATAATTGGGTCCTTGAGGATGATCTTGCTATTGTCCTACACTTAAACATTAATCAAATCGATCAAAACCTCACAGTGGTGGATTTTATAAATCATGACCACTCCTGGAATATCCAACTCCTCCAGACGCTTCTTCCAAACCATATCATCGCACAAATCAAAGGAATCCCACTCCCAACACATGACATGGAAGATACTCCGATCTGGGGACCAACACCCTCCTGTAATTTCTCGGTCAAATCAGCCACCTGGTTAGCCCATGGCCTCCCCAAAACGCAACCATGACCTTTCAAATGGATATGGAAACTTGATATTCCTCCCAAACTCATTATTTTCATCTGGCAAATCTGCCATAAAAGTATTAGCACAAAGCATGCCCTACACATACGTAACATCGTCCCCTCAGATCTTTGCCCCTTATGCAATGACCATTGTGAAACTATGGAAAATCTTTTCCTCACCTGCCCCATTGCTCAATCAATTTGGTCCGAGTTATTCGTCAAGAATTGGCTAAACATCACTTTTCCCCATAACGACAATCTCTTGCATCTATTGCAAAAGATCAAAAGCTATAGGAATATAACGAAATTTATATTTCTACTCTGGAGTATTTGGAAGGAAAGGAACGCGACCACCTTGTCTAGTGAGTCGTGGATGATGCAGCGAATTTTCCAAAGGGCAAAATTCAATTTCGAAGAATGGACTTTTAGATCCTCTATTGATCATCTCCAATCACAAGGATCTCCCCTAACGGGAGCACTACCCCCTCCCCTTCCCCCCAAAATCTTCCTCCATCCTCATCTCATGGGAGCCACCTCCCCCATCTTCCTTCAAACTCAACTTCGATGGGTCCGTCAAATCCCATGGTGCTGCAGCCGGGTTTATCATCCGAAATCATGATCGGATCGCTACGTTTGCCGAAGCATACAACATTGGGTCTGCCCCGGTTTTTGTTGCGGAAGTTGTCGCCCTTCATCGGGGCATTATCTCCGCGGTCAACCTTGGCATCCGTGACCTACTAATCGAGGGTGATAATCTGCTCGTTATCAATGCAGTCAAAGGCAAATGGACAATACCATGGCAAATTCATACGATTGTAGCAGATATCAAAATCCTTCTTCAAAGTTTCAATTCCTACCAGATTACTCATGTATTTAGGGAAGCTAATAGGGCGACTGACTGGGTGGTAAATGTTGGCCATCTAGTTCAGTCCACATTTACCATAGATCTTTGTAATGCTCCGGCACTCTCCAATATTCTTGTAACCGATGCATTAGGTGTTCCCCTCGAGCGGAGGGTCACCTAATGCTTTTTTATCTTACCTTAAAAAAAATGTAAATTATTTGTATTAAGAAAAATCAACTAAATTCCTGTACAAGAAAACTTGTCATCTCATACAAAAGGTTTTTGGTCCATCCATTAATACTGCGACTGACGATGAACCAAATTACTTCATGAGCTGTGCATGTATGAAACCAAATTACTCCAAAATACTATATTTATTAAAAGACTTCGATATATCATAAGTTTTACCTTAGCTTGATGGCAGGTCCGGCTCATTACATGTTCAACCTGTTTAGTAGAACAGGGCCGCATAATCTCGGGGGCCCAAATTTCGTGTGAACCGACAGGCAAGCGGAAGATTTTTTCTACAAAAAATTTAGTAAATAGGAAAAGTAGTACTCTGAAAAGAAAAAAAGAAAACGGCTTCTTCTCCAATCTTCCACCCGAAATCCAGAAATTCTCTCTCCTCTACTTATTTAAAGTTTTCAATAATTTCCATAATTTTGTTCAATTTCCCATATTAATGACAAAATTAAAGGTATTAATTACTCTCTTTCTTCAAGAAATCATTTCATTTCAAATCTTAATTTTTCCCAAAAATAGTTTCAATTACATTACTCAATTTTAGCGAGGAGAAAAAAATCCTATTTATTTTAAATTAAAGTCTTCAAATTTAAGGTAAGTTTATCTTTCTTTGCATTTTTCTTTGTTTTGTTCAATTGAGCTTTCATGTGAAATTCAATTTAGGTTATGATTTTCGATTTTGTTCGACATTCTATTTTTTTAGAAGCGGTAAAAAGGCTAATTGAGTTGTTCAGGAGTCACGTTGTTCATTTGTTTGAATTTTGGTTGGTTTTTCTTTCAGTCAATTTTGGGAGGGTCTTGTTTTGGTTCATTTGAATCCATTTTCCGGTCAATCTCATTTGGGTTTATGCACTTAAGCTATACCATGTTATGTTATATGTATGTATGTCAGTTTTTTTGGGTTTTGTTAGTAATCTCCATTTTGATATTTTCGAAGAACAAAAAAAGGTTTTTTTTTTCTTTTGATAATTTGACGATCCCATCTCTCTTCGATTTATGGTGAAATTTTACAATATTTTTTCTGCCGTAATTGGTAGTTCTCGATCAATTATTTGAAGGGCCCAATTTTAGTGTCTAGCACAGGGCCTCCATATAAAATGGCTGCTTGATGGTGGAATCACCCATTAAGACTTCAGAGTTGATCGTGGGCAGGTTCGGTAGTTGAAGAAGCACATATTTGCTTTTATTTCATTTTTCTATGTATATGCCTTTTGTTTTATGTTAAGATTCACCAAACATGACTATAATAAATTAAGTGTTTCTATGGACAAAAGTTCTCAAATGATGTATATTTAATTTTAACTTATAGAACATACCTTGTAAGTTTATGGACAAAACATCTCAATTTATTAGCTAGGTTATTAAATTTCAACTTATAGGACATACCTTAACATTTTATGGACATTTTAGGTATTTTTTTGTATAGATAAGAAAAATAAAATTTCAACTTAGGTATATTAACTATTAAGTATGAGAAGAGGATTAAATTAATATCCAAAAACTTACACATGCATAATTACATCTGTTATTCTTTCTCTACATTATCTAATCATACTTCTCTCTCAATTATCACTGTAATGAACACATGGCTAGTAGTATTATTCCTAGCAAGTATCGACCTTCACCTGTCTTCCAGCATGGTCTTTAAAACCATTAACCATGTTCACTGCCCTTAACGCCACCAAGCCTGACTGCCCGCGCAAGTGATTATATATCTCTTGTGTTTTCAATTGAGTGTTTGGCCCTATTGTAGGTTGTCTTTCTTTTCTAATGTTTATGTCTTATTGCTTAGGGACAAGCAATGGTTTAGTTTGGGGGTTTGTTTGATATGCCATATTTATATATAGGTTTTAGGTGCATTTAATTAGATTGCATTTTATAGCATTTAGATTCATATTTAGGTTCATATTGCATTATATTCTTAAGTTATGCTATTCTGCTCCTATTCGGTATGTTTTCGTATTTTTGATGAATTTCTGGTATTGAGAACGTATTTGGAGTATAATTAGCTAAGCTTGAGAACTAGGAGCATTTGGAAGAAAGTACATTGTATAAGGATCGTATGGATATGTTATAATATGAGTTTGAGTTAAAACAAAGTAGAAAATCATTAGAAGAAATATGGAAAAGGAGTCACGTCTACTCTTCAGACAATAACTTTTGAAGTGATTATGAGAATTGAATAATTCCAGTGGATTTGTAAACTAAACTTAAAGAGCTTTCCAACGATAGGTGGCACGCCCCCTGGAGACTTCTTGTCAAGGAGTTATGCCGTTTGGAAGTTCGGATTGTTTATACTGGAATTTGTTATCGTACGCACGAATCACTAATTCCGCCTATTTAATGATCATTCTACTTTCCTTATCTTGTAACTTACTTTTCTAGTCATATTAGACTACATAGTATTATTTAGATGAGGAATCACTTCTTGTGAAGAACTCCTACTCTCTCTGATTATTGTTATTCATAGTTTTAGTTTTAGTTTTCTTCTTCCCTTTTCTCTCTAGCTTTTTAGTAAACTCTTGTTTTTATTGTTTCATTAATTCAAGAGTTCTATCTATTTCCTTCATTGATTTCTTTAATTATGTATTCCTTTGTAGATTTAGATTTTATTATTTGTTTCATGATAGAGTAGTTTTTATTTTTAGTGTTGGGAATCCATGTTTATATGTTATTTTTCTTGATTGATGTTATTGATGGTTTGATTAGTTATTGATATTTCTAATTGATTTGGTTTATTTTGTTATCTTGCAACCTGATCAATTATCTGACTAAATCTTGCTAATAACGAGTCAAAGATCGAGAGATAACACTCTTTAGATCAATTATCTGAATAAATCTGATTATGTTAGCAACCGTATTGCATATGTTGCTTTGAGAGCGTTAGAACCCGACCGTAGGATTAGCATGTGCTCTATATTTCTAATTAATTGGACTATTGATGATATTCTGATAGCTTATAAATATAAACATGGTAAACCATTTCCCTTGATGTTTTTTGTTTGATTTTCTTTATTTATTAGTTAAAACCTATCATTCCTTTATTCGTGGTCATGTTTAGTTTTCCAAACATTAGAAGCTAGATTTAAAACAACCATCTCTCTGTGGATTCGACCCTACTTACCCTATTACATTGTAAGAAGGTTTTGCTAGGAATTATTTTTGATAGGTGTACGATAGCCTATCAATGGCAAAAGGGGGTGTTGTGATCACCATATGACAGTTGCAATAAAAAAACAAGTGTATCTCATGAGTATGCTTGGTGTTGGTGGTAATAGTGGGATTGCGGGAAGGTGGTTGAAGAATGGTTCGGGAAATGGGAGTTATTATAAATTTGGGATGGTACCATATAGATTTGTCAATAAACAAGGCCTACAAGGGGTACCACGTGAAATTCAAAAGCCTACAATGATATCGTATGGAAAAGTCAAGAGTACAAGATCGAGTACAGTGGCGATGGTACCTTTGGTCATGGTTGGTCACGTGACCAACCATTATTTTAAAGAAAATCAAATCTTGGCTTCACGCGTTCACAAACCAAACCCTTATCCTTAACCCCTTAGTCAATCTCTCTCTTTCCCTCGACACAACCCACCAACCCAGCCGGCAACCGCAACAAGAGTCCATTCAACTCATAGTCGCCTCGCCGGCCACCAACAAACCTAAAAGCAATAAAGCTCAAATCTTTGTGAGTAATCTCACACAACAACAATGTGTTTTTCAAGGAGGAAACTTTATACTGGATGAATATTTTTGTGTATCACGGCTAGTCACTGTACAACAGTTATTTATATGTACAATCAACCTAGTGATTTACAAGGAGAGAGATCTAAGGCCAGTTACCCCCAACTTATTTTCAGTTCAATTCAGTTCGGTTCAATTCAGTTCAGTTTAGTTCAGTTCAGTTGCAATCAGTTCAGTTCAGTTCAGTTCAATACAGTTAAGTTAAGTTCCTAATTTATTTATTATCATTACTATTAGTTATAATTTAATTCAGTTCAATTCAGTTGCAATCAGTTCAATGCAGTTCAGTTCAGTTCCATTCAGTTCAGTTCAGTTTAGTTGCAATCAGTTCAATTCAATTCAGTTGCAATCAGTTCAATTCAATTCAGTTCAGTTCAGTTCAGTTCAGTTGTTTTATGCCGAAGAGAACAGGCCCCTAGGCAGAATAAAACAAAAAATAGGTGTCCTAGGACAACTGGCCACTAATTGGACTAAACTAAATATCTACACTACATATTATTATGTACATATATAACATTACTAGTGGAAAAAACCTTATCTGTCACTTAGTAACAGATTCGGTTTTTAGAAAACCGCATCCGAAAATCAATGAAAAAATGGGAGGGAAATCTGGGCAAACAATTTGATCCGATCTTTTAGTGAACCGGATCAGATTATATAATCTGCTGCGGTTTTCAATAATCTGATCCGGTTCTTAGGGCCGCATCAGAATTTTCGGTTTTTTTTTCCTGCCATAAAATTCCGTATTTTTTCCCTCGCTTAATTCATCCAATTTCAGTTCCCTCCACCCATTTTCAATTCATCCCTCCTTCAGCGAGTTCAAGTCTCCACACCTGAGCGCCACCACACTGGGTACGACGACGCACCACCACACCTCACCGCCACCACATGATTCTGCCGCCACCGGAAGCTTCCACCACCAGCTGGGCGCCCAAGGTTGCGCACCACTACTGCTGCCCTAGCTTGCGCACCACCACTCGACTACTCTGCGATTTTCGGCGCACCTCCACCTTCCTCCTCCTAAACAACTACATTCGTCCTCTACCCCACCCTAAACAACTATATTCCTCCTCCACCTCTTCCTAGGTAACTAAAAGTTCATAACTTTTATTTTAATCTCATATTTGAAACTTCAAGTTTATAATTCATTGTAGTTTTATGAATAATTGTTAGTGAAATTAGGTTGTATAATAGTTAAAGGGTTCAAAGTTGATTGATTTGAGTTAATTTGATTTTAGTTTAAGTCGTTAGTTTGATTTTTTGGTTAAAAACTTGGGCTTTGGTGGGGTTGTTGTTGTTGTGGTTGTTGTAGTCATGGTTGTTATTTTTGTGGTTGTTGTGTTGTTGTTGTTGTTGTTGTTGTTGTTGTTGTTGTTGTTGTTGTTGTTGTTGTTGTGGTTGTTGTGGTTGTTGTTGTTGTTGTACTTAATTAGTTTAGTTTAGTTTAGTTTAGTTTAGTTTAGTTTTGTTTTGTTTAGTTTTGTTTTATTTAGTTTAGTATGGTTTTGTTTAGTTTAGTTTAATTTATAGTTTAGTTTAGTTTAGTTTAGTTTAGTTTGGTTTTGTTTAGTTTAGTTTGGTTTAGTTTAGTTTAGTTTAGTTTAGTTTAGTTTAGTTTAGTTTAGTTTAGTTTAGTTTAGTTTAGTTTAGTTTAGTTTTGTTTTGTTTTGTTTTGTTTTGTTTTGTTTTGTTTTGTTTTGTTTTGTTTTGTTTGGTTTAGTTTAGTTTAGTTTAGTTTAGTTTTGTTTACTTTAGTTTAGTTTTGTTTATTTTTGTTTGATTTGCTAATTTATACTAATGTTAACTTTAACTTTGTTGTTGATTGAAGCTAGCTAGTGACGGAGTGTTGAGTTTGATTTTCCTATTTACAACCTTGATATTGGTATGTTATCATTCATATTTAACTTTCTTTCATAGTAAATTGGTTTATATGTGAAAATATGTATATATTTGTAGTTGAATTGAGATTAGATGTGAAATGTTTAGTTGTTTAAAAACCTATGTATGCATCATCATATCATATGCCTAGATACCCGTTCGAGACTTACTCATTAGGAGTAAGTCTTGAATAGTCCCCGGTTTGGGACTGTTCTTAGATGTTTAATCTCACTTAGGTGGTGAATGTATGCCTTTATTTCGATTCTAGAGGAAAATCTTGGCTCGTCGTTTCCCTACTTTTGTTCTTTGGGTACATATGTAGATATAAGTAACTATATATCTACATCGTGTACTTGGAGAACTGTAGGGAAATGCTGCCGGATTTTCCGTAGAATCGAAAAGAAGGCATACATTCACTAGTGAGATTAGACATCTAAGGATGGGTTAGGTTGGAGTGATAAGGACCCTTGGAAAGCATGCCTAATTTCATAAATATATATGGTTCATAAACTCTAATCATGTAATGAAGTTCATCATTGACATGAGGTACTTGTTGCTTGTGTTTAATTAGAGGTCTGATTGAAATGTACGGTAGTCGCGATACGTGTGAATTCGTGGATGGAGTCTATGAATTTTGTGATGCTGCATTAAGTCATCAGGCTGCAACGGGAACCGAGGGGTTTTATTGTCCTTGTGTTGATTGTAGTAATGTGGGCATGGTTAGTAGCATTGGGTCGCTTAGGGAGCATATCTTTCGTCGCGAGTTTAGGCAAGACTACCATGTATGGGTTTGGCACGGTGAGGAGGGTATATATGATGGTGGGAATGCCATTGTTAACGATGTGCATGAAGGAGGTGAGTTTGATGTCATTGAGAATGACAAGAACATCGAGGACGAATATGAGGATAATGAAGTAGAGGATGATGATGATGAAGGGGACTATATAGAGGAGATGATGGAGGGGGTGGATGATTATGCTGGCAAACGGCCTCGTGTTTTTGAGTGCATGACCGAGGCATCTCGAAAAACGTTGTATCCCGGTTGTACGAGGTACACAGAGCTGACGGCCGTGATAACACTCTTTAATATCAAGACGAAAGCCGGTATAAGTGACTCTTGTTTCACTTCCCTGTTGCAAGCCTTTGGTGATATGTTGCCGGACGACCATGAACTACCCAAGTGGAACTACTATGCTAAGAAACTGATGTGTCCCTTCGGTTTAGAGTACCAGAGGATACATGCTTGTCCAAACGATTGTGTGCTATATCGAAATGAATATGAAAATATGGATGAGTGTCCTCGATGTGGGAAGTCGCGTTATAGGCGCGCAGGGGTTAGTGATAAGAAAGGGCCTCCAGCAAAGGTGATGTGGTATCTTCCGATTATACCACGATTCAAGCGCATGTTTTCAATTAAAAAAAGATGCTAAGAACTTGAGGTGGCATGCAGAACGAAGGAAGAAGGACGGTTTTATCAAACATCCGGCTGATTCTCCTGAGTGGAAAGGTATCGATCGGGTGCATAAGCCCTTTGGTGCCGAGGCCAGAAATTTGAGGCTTGGCCTATGCACGGATAGGATGAACCCATTTGGCACTCTTAGTTCTCAACATAGTACATGGCCGGTTCTTCTAGTTATATACAACTTGCTTCCTTGGTTGTGCATGAAACGCAAGTACATCATGTTGTCGATTCTTATTTCAGGGCCGAAATAGCCTGGAAACGACATAGATGTCTACCTCCAGCCACTTGTTGATGATTTGAGAAAAATGTGGGATGAAGGGGTTTCTGTGTATGACGCACATGCTGATGAGGTATTCACATTGCGTGCCATGCTTTTATTCACTCTTAATGACTATCCTGCTTATGGGAACTTATCCGGGTACAAGAACAAAGGGAAGAAAGCAATATGCCCGATTTGCGTGGACGACACATCATCTAAATACATTACTACTTGTCACAAAGATGTTTATATGTGCACCTAAAGGTTCCTTCGACGCGACCATCCTTATCGAAATAAGAAGAAGGCATTCGATGGAACAGTTGAGGAAGGGGTTACTCGTAGACCATTGACTGGTATTGAGGTTTATGATCAAGTCTAGGGTATTGAAACGATATTCGGCAAAGGAGCGAGTGTTGGTGATAAGGGACTTTGAAAAAAGGAGTCTATTCTGTGGAAACTTCTATATTGGAGAGATCTAGAGGTTAGACATTGTCTCGACGTCATGCACATAGAGAAAAATGTATGTGACGCCATTCTGGGGACGCTTATGAATATTCCACACAAGACAAAGGATAGCAAAGGGGTACGACTGTATCTGGAAAGTGAGGGGCTTCGACCAGAGCTATGGGCTCAAAAGAGGGACACTAAGAAAAGAAAAAAAAAAAAAGTGCCTGGCAAAGGAGAAGGAAAGGGAAAAGAAAATGGAAAAGAAAAGGAAAACGAAGAAGGGTCGCCTGCAGGAATTGAAGGAAAAGGAAAGAAAACGGTGAAGGATGATGATATGAACCATTTGCCTCCGGCTTGCTACACTCTATCTAGAGCTGAGAAGCGACTTTTTTGCGAGTCTTTGTACGACATTAAGGTTCCATCAGGGTACTCATCGAACATGAAAAGATTTGTTACCTTAGACGGTGAGTTGAAATTATCGAGTATGAAGTCTCACAATTGTCATGTAATGATGCAAGTATTCTTACCGATTGCAATTCGAGGGATATTGCCGAAACACGTGAGACACACTGGCGGGCGGCGTTTGTCGTGTATGCCACCCAACCAAAGATAAAATTTCTCCTACTCTCATGCACACTAAGCAAGTATAATGGAAGTAGGGGTCGTATCCACAGGGAAACAGGGACGAGCTTTATATTCAGCGTGATCCAATACCTAGATTAAGCTAAGGGCCGAGAAACCTATTAACAAGGGGGGTTTCAAATAGATTTATAAACAAACTAAAACTAACTAGAAAATAAATAAGATGAGAAATCAATTATGGAAAGATCTTGAATCCGATTAACATCCACTTCAATTCATTATCGATCCTTGAACCTCCACTCTAATTATTTCCATGATTATCTATTGTCGAGAACTAATCTCGCATTCTCCTTATTCTTAGTTGAATAGCACGATCAGCGTGACTATAAAACCCTAACTAAAGGATAACCTAGTCCGATCTGCGTCTAAGTTCAATCCAATAGCAGAAATACACACAGAGAACCAATAGACCTGCTAATGTCATACACGCGATAAACATTCAACAGTTGATTCAATTTCCCTAAGAAATAACCAAGACGATCTGCATCTAAGTTACTCCCTAGTTTGCTACAAATTGATAAAAGAATAAAACAATCCGATTCTATTCTTAAATCTAGCATTAGATTAATTACACAATCAAACTAGTAACGTTTCTAGCATAATTATGCAATAATCATAGATCACAAGCATAGAAATTGAACCATAATTAAGCAAAATAGATAGAGAGGAAAGATCTCACAATAATGCTTGAAACTTCATGTTAATCTCGTTCAAGAACAGTTCAAGCTACAATCGGCATAGCATAAGCCAATCCCATAATTGAAATCTCCTAAAACTAAACTAGAAAATCAAAACTAAAATGAGAAGATAATAAGAGAGGAGTGGAGTTTTGGAGACTCCCTCTCCTTGAGGCTGCTGCCCAATAGGTCCAAAAAGAGAGTTTAGTATTTATACTAAAGCTCAAAAATCAGCCGACAATTACACCGACCTAAGGGGTCGCGAGGTGCGAGACTAATCTCGAGTCGCGAAGAGTACTCTGTCTTCCGTGCACAAAATGGCTGGGCAAGGGTCGCGAGTCGCGACAGGCCTCGTGAGTCGCGAAGGCTGGGTGCTCGCGAGGTGCGAGGATTCTCGCGAGTCGCGAGCACTGGGCTTCGAGCTGGGCGATGAGCGCCGAGCTTGGGCTGCCGAGCGTGCGGTCTTTGCTTTGTCGCCGAGCCGCTTGGATGGGCGAGGCTGCTAGGCAGGCTTGCGGTAGTGCTAAGCTTGCGGTGATGTTTAGCGTGCGGTGGAGTTTGGTTGTTTGCATGCTTGGCTTGGGCTTGCGATGATTGCCATTATGCTACGATGCTACACTTCCCGAGCACTCCAAAGACAACTTCAATCAAATATCATTCAAATGCATTTCACCTTGAAAGCTCGGAATACATGACATTAACACAAATTATCTCGCAAAGCTCCGAGCTTCCGCTAAGGGCTAAATGAAACACGAATGTTAACAATTACAATCAAAACCTTAGCAAAGTGCACCCAAAATAACGTATATACAACGTATAACTTGGGCGTATCAAATACCCCCACACTTGAACTTTACTCGACCTCGAGTAAACTCAAAATGAGGATCACCCAATAAATCATCACCCAAATTATCAACACCAACCTACACTCTCCACCATCTACATCATCATCATCACATCTTAACAACATCCGCCCAAAACCTAAACGTAAGGGACGATGGTTCCCCCACACTTAGATTCAAGCTCACCTGAAATATATAAAGACGTAACAACAACAATAACCAGCAACGCCAACAAGAATCAAAATGCCAGCTCATGACACACTAAACTATCAGCTGTCCCAAACCTCAAAAGATGACCTACTACTACTACAACTAACTTAGAATAGCAAGCCATGGAACAAAGACAAAAAGGAATATATTCCATGCTTACTCCCAAAAACAAACAATCACCCAAAAGAATGTGAAAGCCAAAACAAATCTTCACAAAATCAAGGATGAATTCACCAACCTTACGCGAAAACACCTTCCGCCTTATGACACTAACTCCGGCAAATGAGTTTTCAAAATACATAATTCTCTCTTTAATCTCTCATTTTGCCTAGGAGCCCTTTCGGGTTTTCATCCTAGCTTCTCACATTTTTTTCATCTCTCTTCTTTTTCCGGCTCACAAAACTCACCCGCTCAACTAGCCCTTTTTTGCATAGGTCGCCCTTCCGGGTTTTCGACCTATCCGAGCCCCCAATTTTGCCTGAGTCGCCCGCCCTTGCGGGTTTTCAACTCAGCGGGATTCACTTCATCACTTTTTTTTTAATATTTTTTTTTCATTTTTTTTTTCAATTTTCAAATTGAAAGTAATAAAATAAATACAACATAGATACATGAGAATGAGAATACCCTCCCCCCTACTTAAACTACACATTGTCCTCAATGTGACGACAATTAGAAGAAAAAGTAAACTGAAAATGGGGGGGAAATCGGGTAAATCGAAGATCGAATGCTCAAAACTCATGACAAACAATCCGTCAAACTCAAATTTCTTAACAACACCAACTCGAATCTCATAAATCAACTCACAACCCTCTCCCTCGAATCACTCAAACAAATGACAAATTCAAATTTTTAAATTTTTGAGATTTGCACCTAGCTTAAGAGATCGAAAAGATTCATTAACAATCTCAACCCTCTAGTTGTACCAACTCCTAGCTATTGAACTCCTCCCAACGGGTTTTCTTTTGTGGATTTTGGTTCCAAGTGGATTAAGATTGGTTGTGGATCTTTTTAGTGGGTGGTTAATGAGTGAAAGAAAATTTATTGTGGTGGTGGAAATTTGATGAGAAATAAAGGAAAAGAAAGAAAATACAAGGGGTCTCGGGTTGCCTCCCGAGAAGCGCTGTTGTTTAAAGTCGTTAGCTCGACTTAGTACCTTAAGCTTAATCATTGGGATTGTGCTCCATGTGTGACAATGGTGGTTCCATGTCAATCTCCACTTCAAGTACCTGCAAAATTGATTGAGAGGAACTCTTGCAATGCATCGTTAATACCTATCTTACTACAACATGGTTGAGCATATAACATCAGATTATATCCAAAACCTAGCATTAAGTCAACAACAAACATCAACTAGTAGTACTCCTAGCTAATCCAAGTCATGACCATTAATATAAATATTTAAAGCTAGACAATAACCAAGATATAGAGTAAATCTTACAATAAACCGTCAAAAGCTTCAATCAACCATTCCCAAGAGAGTTTAAGCAACAAGTTCCATGCTTCTTGTCCAAAATACAAAAGTGAAATACATAGAGCTCAATGGAAGATGAAAACTAGAAACTAAAACAAAAAGGGAATTCTTTATATGAGTGGCCAACCAAAAACAAAGAGCACAAGCAATACCATCCAAAAATCACGCTAAATACAAACAAGTAACACCGTTTCCCCGACAACGGCGCCAAAATTTGGCGGGCGGCGTTTGTCGTGTACGCCACCCAACCAAAGATAAAATTTCTCCTACTCTCATGCACACTAAGCAAGTATAATGGAAGTAGGGGTCGTATCCACAGGGAAACAGGGACGAGCTTTATATTCAGCGTGATCCAATACCTAGATTAAGCTAAGGGCCGAGAAACCTATTAACAAGGGGGGTTTCAAATAGATTTATAAACAAACTAAAACTAACTAGCAAATAAATAAGATGAGAAATCAATTATGGAAAGATCTTGAATCCGATTAATATCCACTTCAATTCATTATCGATCCTTGAACCTCCACTCTAATTATTTCCATGATTATCTATTGTCGAGAACTAATCTCGCATTCTCCTTATTCTTAGTTGAATAGCACAATCAGCGTGACTATAAAACCCTAACTAAAGGATAACCTAGTCCGATTTGCGTCTAAGTTCAATCCAATAGCAGCAATACACACAGAGAACCAATAGACCTGCTAATGTCATACACGCGATAAACATTCAACAGTTGATTCAATTTCCCTAAGAAATAACCAAGACGATCTGCATCTAAGTTACTCCCTAGTTTGCTACAAATTGATAAAAGAATAAAACAATCCGATTCTATTCTTAAATCTAGCATTAGATTAATTACACAATCAAACTAGTAACGTTTCTAGCATAATTATGCAATAATCATAGATCACAAGCATAGAAATTGAACCATAATCAAGGAAAATAGATAGAGAGGAAAGATCTCACAATAATGCTTGAAACTTCATGTTAATCTCGTTCAAGAACAGTTCAAGCTACAATCGGCATAGCATAAGCCAATCCCATAATTGAAATCTCCTAACACTAAACTAGAAAATCAAAACTAAAAAGAGAAGATAATAAGAGAGGAGTGGAGTTTTGGAGACTCCCTCTCCTTGAGGCTGCTGCCCAATAGGTCCAAAAATAGAGTTTAGTATTTATACTAAAGCTCAAAAATCAGTCGACAATTACACCGACCTAAGGGGTCGCGAGGTGCGAGACTAATCGCGAGTCGCGAAGAGTACTCTGTCTTCCGCGCACAAAATGGCTGGGCAAGGGTCGCGAGTCGCGACAGGTCTCGTGAGTCGCGAAGGCTGGGTGCTCGCGAGGTGCGAGGATTCTCGCGAGTCGCGAGCGTTGGGCTTCGAGCTGGGCGATGAGCGCTGGGCAGGCTTGGCTGCTGAGCGTGCGGTGCTGCATTGTGCTGCCGAGCTGCTGGATGGGCGAGGCTGCTAGGCAGGCTTGCGGTAGTGCTGAGCTTGCGGTGATGTTTAGCGTGCGGTGGAGTTTGGTTGTTTGCATGCTTGGCTTGGGCTTGCGATGATTGCCATTATGCTACGATGCTACACTTCCCGAGCACTCCAAAGACAACTTCAATCAAATATCATTCAAATGCATTTCACCTTGAAAGCTCGGAATACATGACATTAACACAAATTATCTCGCAAAGCTCCGAACTTCCGCTAAGGGCTAAATGAAACACGAATGTTAACAATTACAATCAAACGCTTAGCAAAGTGCACCCAAAATAACGTATATACAACGTATAACTTGGGCGTATCACACACCATAACAGAGCTATGTTCGTTTTTCAATACTATATGTAGCAAAAAGTTACAACCGTCGAAGCTTGATGCTCTCCAGGATGGTGTGATAGAGACTTTGTGCAAGTTTGAGATGTATTTCCCCCCTGCTTTCTTCGACATTATGGTCCATTTGGTTGTCCATCTAGTTTGAGAAATTAAGCTATGTGGTCCGGTGTTTTTGAGGTGGTGCTATCCCTTTGAGAGACATATGGGCTCTTTGAAAGATAAAGTAAGGAATCCTGCGCAACCAGAAGGAAGTATAATTCAGGGGATTGTGAGTGAAGAGGTCAATAATTTTGTGGTTGAGTTCTTACCTAATGTTTATCCTATTAGACTTCCTACATCTCGACACGAGGGCAGACTCGAGGGTAAAGGTACACTTGGCTCCAAAATGATCGTACCTCCTGTTGAAAGGCTCATACAAGCACACTTATTTGTATTGCAACATATGGTACAGGTCCATCCCTACTTGGATGAGAATATGGAGGAGTTACGCGATCAGAATCCAGGTAAAGGGACTAGAGCATTGATGCAGTTGCATAATAAGACGTTTATTGATTGGTTCCATAACCGATTAATGCGTGAAGTAGATTCCAATGTTTCTGAAACTCTGAAGTGGCTAGCATTTGGTCCTCGAGAAGCTGTGCACTCCTATGAGGGTTATGATGTTAATGGATTTACATTTTGGACAGATCGTCAAGATCAAAAGTAGAGATCTCTGCAGAATAGTGGCGTTTCAGTAGAGGCATCATCTACACAGTATGCAAGTGACAAAGACAAGTCTCCTATTGATGCTAAATTGTTATACTATGGGCGGGTTCAAGATATATGGGAGCTTGACTACTCTGGTTTCACGGTCTGCTTATTTCGATGCAAGTGGGTTGATTATAACCGGCGCTACATAAGAAAAGATGACCCTTGTGGATTTACTCTTGTAGACTTGGGTCGGTTGCGTTATAGTGAAGAGCCATTCGTGCTTGCATCACAAGTTAAGCAAGTATTCTACGTAACAGACCCTTCTGATAACAAGTGGTCAATTGTTGTCCCTTGAAAAAGAAGTATACTTGGAGTTGGTGATGTTGAGGATGAGGAGGAGTATGATGCGTTTGAAGACACCCCGCCTTTCACCATTCCCAAGTCCGATGTCACTGATGTCGAGTTAGCGACAAATTACATGCGTGCAGATCACGGGGAAGGGATAATGGTTGAAACTTCATAGGAAGGTGGCAAAAGTAAACAATAGGCTCGACTTCTCAAGTTCAAATTCCGGCTTTCGGCTTTTCAAGGTCATTTGACTTAATTTCTCACTTTTTGTCGCTTGTAATGTCATGAATAGTTCTTATTGGTATGTATATATGTATTACAATCAACTAAACTCGCTTAACATGTTTTGAAACCCATTTTGGGTAAGTGAATGTCATTTCGGGCAGATTTCGGCTTTTCAAGATCAATTAACTAAATTTATCGCTTTTAGCCTCATTTTAGGTCATGTATAGTTCTTATTGGTATGTATATATGTATTACAATCAACTAAACTCGCTTGACATGTTTTGAAACCCATTTTGGTTAAGTGAATGTCATTTCGGGCCGATTTTGGCTTTTCGAGCTCAATTTCTTTAATTTATCGCTTTTAGCCTCATTTTAGCTCATGTATAGTTCTTATTGGTATGTATATATGTATTACAATCAACTAAACTCGCTTCACATGTTTTTAAACCCATTTTGGGTAAGTGAATGTCATTTCGGGCCGATTTCGGCTTTTCGAGCTCAATTTCTTTCATTTATCGCTTTTAGTCTCATTTTAGGTCATGTATAGTTCTTATTGGTATGTATATATGTATTACAATCAACTAAACTCGCTTCACATGTTTTGAAACCCATTTTGGGTAAGTGAATGTCATTTCGGACCGATTTCGGTTTTTCGAGCTTAATTTCTTTAATTTATCGCTTTTAACCTCATTTTTGGTCATGTATAGTTCTTATTGGTATGTATATATGTATTACAATCAACTAAACTCGGTTCACATGTTTTGAAACCCATTATGGGTAAGTGAATGTCATTTCGGGCCGATTTCGGCTTTTCGAGCTCAATTTCTTTAATTTATCGCTTTTAGCCTCGTTATAGGTCATGTATAGTTCTTATTGGTATGTATATATGTATTACAATCAACTAAACTCGCTTCACATGTTTTGAAACCCATTTTGGGTAAGTGAATGTCATTTCGGGCTGATTTCGGCTTTTCGAGCTCAATTTCTTTAATTTCTCGCTTGTAGCCTCATTTTAGGTCATTCATAGTTCTTATTCGTATATGTATCACCATTACAGTCACTATAAGTCGGGTCACATGATTTTAAAGATATTTCGGGTAGATGAATGTCGTTTTCGTCTTTCCGATCGAATTATGGCTTGTGCGGGAGGGGCGTGTGCAAGGGGGTGGGCGGCGGGGGGTGGGTTCTGCGGGGGTGGGGCAGCAAGGGGGGGTCTGCAGGGGGCAGCAAGGGTGGGGGGTCTGCAGGGGGCGCAGGGGGCGGGGTTTGCCGGGGGGGAGCGAGCAGGGTGGGGGCTGCAGGGGGGAAGCATGGTGGGGGGTGCGCAGGGGAGGACAAGCGGGGGTGGGCGTGCGCGGGGGAGGACAACGAGGGGGGGCGTGCGAGGGGGTGTAGCGGTCTGCAGGGGGGAGGCAGGGTGGGGGGTCCGCCGGGGGGACAGCAGTGTGGGTGCAGCAGGGTGGGGGGCAGCAGGATGTTTGCTTTGTCTTTTATGTTCATTTGCTATTCGTTTGATGTTCGTTTCTAATGGCTATATCTGTTTGATGTTTGTTTGATACCATTGTTTTTTTGTTAACTCTTGCGCGTTTCTAATTTATTTTTTACATTATTTTAGGACTTTCAAACATGGTCCGAGATGATGTGATTGTGGAGGAAGAAACCGATGATGATTATGATAAGTCATTGGATGATGATGATGATTATGATGCGGACAAGGATGAGGATAAAGGTGAACCGGAAGACATAGCGCATGATGAGGAGAAGCGCTTGCGTGATAGGGAAATTCGCTTGGCTGAAATAAATGAGGAGCTAGCCGATAATGCTCCCCCCATTGACGACAATGCTAGGGAAGATTATCCATGTATTTCATCCATCGTTGTGCCATACAATAATGCGGGGAAAGAATTGCATAGGACCACCAAAACTCCAAGCATCGTTGCAACAAAGAAGCGGAAAAGAAGGGGTGCGACTAAGGGTTTGAATGTTGATAGAAAGATCCATATGACCCTTGAGTATGATGATTTGGGTCAACCTTGTGGTAAGTGGCGTGCAAAGTATGGGCAGCATATTGGGTTTTGTATGCGCAAACTCAACATTTTGGTCAAATGGAAAGATGTGCCCGAGGGAATGAAGAAATCATTATGGGAAAACACTTGTGTAAGTTTAATTTTCAACTCGATTAGTTTAAGTTCTCGCATTTAGCCACATGTTAGGACATATTTAGTTGTAATAACAACCTATACAACCATTAGAGTTAAGAAAAATCAATTCTTAGGCTTTGAAACCCATTTTGGGTAAATGAAGGCCATTTCGGGCCGATTTTTGCTTTTCATGTTCAATGTACTTAGTTTCTCGCATTTAGCCACATGTTAGGACATATATAGCTCTTATAACAACATATACAACCATTAGAGTTAACTAAAATCCATTCACATGCTTTGAAACCCATTTTGGGTAGATGAAACCCATTTTCGGTAAATGAAGGCTATTTCGGGTCGGTTTTTACTTTTCATGTTCAATGTACTTAGTTTCTCGCATTTAGCCACATGTTAGGACATATTTAGTTGTAATAACAACATATACAACCATTAGAGTTAAGAAAAATCACTTCTTAGGCTTTGAAACCCATTTTGGGTAAATGAAGGCCATTTCGGGCCGATTTTTGCTTTTCATGTTCAATGTACTTAGTTTCTCGCATTTAGCCACATGTTAAGACATATATAGCTCATACAACAACATATACAACCATTAGAGTTAACTAAAATCCATTCACATGCTTTGAAACCAAATTTGGGTAGATGAAACCCATTTTCGGTAAATGAAGGCTATTTCGGGCCGGTTTTTGCTTTTCTAGTTCAATGTACTTAGTTTCTCGCATTTAGCCACATGTTAGGACATATTTAGTTGTAATAACAACATATACAACCATTAGAGTTAAGAAAAATCACTTCCTATGCTTTGAAACCCATTTTGGGTAAATGAAGGCCATTTCGGGCCGGTTTTTGCTTTTCATGTTCAACGTACTTAGTTTCTCGCATTTAGCCAAATGTTAGGACATATATAGTTGTAATAACAACATATACAACTAATAGAGTCAAGAAAAATCACTTCACATGCTTTGAAACCCATTTGGGGTAAATTAAGGCCATTTCGGGCCGATTTTTGCTTTTCATGTTCAATGTACTTAGTTTCTCGCATTTCGCCACATGTTAGGACATATATAGCTCTTATAACCACATATACAGCCATTAGAGTTAACTAAAATCCATTCACATGCTTTGAAACCCATTTTGGGTAAATGAAAGCCATTTCGGGCCGATTTTTGCTTTTCATGTTCAATGTACTTAGTTTCTCGCATTTAGCCACATGTTAGGACATATATAGCTCTTATAACAACATATACAACCATTAGAGTTAACTAAAATCCATTCACATGCTTTGAAACCCATTTTGGGTAGATGAAACCCATTTTCGGTAAATGAAGGCTATTTCGGGCCGGTTTTTACTTTTCATGTTCAATGTAGTTAGTTTCTCGCATTTAGCCACATGTTAGGACATATTTAGTTGTAATAACAACATATACAACCATTAGAGTTAAGAAAAATCACTTGCTATGCTTTGAAACCCATTTTGGGTAAATGAAGGCCATTTCAGGCCGGTTTTTGCTTTTCATGTTCAACGTACTTAGTTTCTCGCATTTAGCCACATGGTAGGAAATATATAGTTGTAATAACAACATATACAACTATTAGAGTCAAGAAAAATCACTTCACATGCTTTGAAACCCATTTGGGGTAAATGAAGGCCATTTCGGGCCGATTTTTGCTTTTCATGTTCAATGTACTTAGTTTCTCACATTTAGCCACATGTTAGGACATATATAGCTATTATAACCACATATACAGCCATTAGAGTTAACTAAAATCCATTCACATGCTTTGAAACCCATATTGGGTAAATGAAGGCCATTTCGGGCCGATTTTTGCTTTTTATGTTGAATGTAGTTAGTTTCTCGCATTTAGCCACATGTTACGACATATATTGCTCTTATAACAACATATAAAACCATTAGAGTTAACTAAAATCCATTCACATGCTTTGAAACCCATTTTGGGTAGATGAAACCCATTTTCGATAAATGAAGGCCATTTCGGGCCGGTTTTTCATGTTCAATGTACTTAGTTTCTCGCATTTAGCCACATGTTAGGACATATATAGCTCTTATAACAACATATAAAACCATTAGAGTTAACTAAAATCCATTCACATGCTTTGAAACACATTTTGGGTAGATGAAACCCATTTTCGGTAAATGAAGGCCATTTCGGGTGGGTTTTTGCTTTTCATGTTCAATGTACTTACTTTCTCGCATTTAGACACATGTTAGGACATATTTAGTTGTAATAACAACATATACAACGTAACAATTTCTTTTCTCTCTCTCTCTAGAAACGCTCTCTAGGAGACCCATTTTCCCGCCATTGTTGGCTGTTTGCGGTGCTTGCACCTAAGCTATGGCTCGAACTCGCCATCAATCGGTAAATCTTTCTAAAGCTAAGAGGAAAGAGATAGTGGAATCCATCAAAGTACAATCGATGCAGCATGAGGAAGCCCATTCTGGAATTTCGAGGGATGAAGACTTAGACGACATTGATGATATTCTGGAGAATCAAGAACTTGGCGATGATGCCAAGATTGGCGAGAAACAGAATCCAGTTACCGAGTGGCTGAATCTATTGAAGAGTAATGATTCGGGTAATGCGATTGAACCTGGTAAACAGAGGATTACTGAGGATATTCCTGAGTCATCTAATGGAGGTAATGTTCGATCACATACAAAGATTGAATTAGATGATATTGAGGATGAAATTCATTACTGGAGTTCTGCTATAATTTGTTATGTTTTGGGGGCTAATCCACCATGAAAGATCATAGAAGGTTTTCTTAATCGAATCTGGAAGAATAAGGGGATTGATAAAATTGCAGTCATTGGCAAGGGTCTGTTCATTGTTCGCTTTAATTGTATTGAAAGCATGAAAAATATAATTGAAGGTGAACCTCAATTCTTTGATGGTAAACCGCTTATCTTGAAAATGTGGACTGCTGATGTTGATATTACTAAAGATACCTTGAAAACAGTTCCAATATGGATCAAATTGCCACAATTAGATCATAAATATTGGGGTGAGAGGAGTTTGGAGAAAATTGCTGGCCTAGTGGGACCAATGATCAAGATGGATCAGGCTACAAAACTTAGAGATAAATTGATGTTTGCTAGGGTCCTTGTTGAAGTTAAAATTGAACAGATTCTCCCTGAGGTTATCTTTTTTGAGAATGAAAGAGGGCTTATAATGGAACAAAGGGTTGAATATGAGTGGAGGCCGCTTTTCTGTTCCAAATGCAAGAATTATGGGCACACAGTAGAGAATTGTAAAACAACTCAAAACAAGAAATGGGTTCCTAAACCTCAACAACAACCAGGGTAAGTATGGTTCAGAATGATGCTGGGAAACCTACTACATACCTTGATGCTGATGGTTTTCAGCTTGTTACTAAAAAGAAAGCCAGCCCTTCAAAAGGGCAAGCTAATATGCAGGTTGTTCCTATTGATAACTCCTTTCATCAGTTGCAAACTGAGGACAATGACATTGATGTGGGGCAAGTGACTGTGAGTGATCAAATTGACACTGGAAATGGAGAGGCTAGTGAGGGGATGGAGTCCCCTGCTAGCAATGGATAACATTCTCATCTGGAATGTAAGAGGTCTAAATAGCCCTGCAAAATAAGTGAAAGTGAGACAGCTCATTAGTCTTCACAACATTCAGCTATTTAGCCTCTTAGAGACTAAGGTAAAATCTGCTAATTTAGGTAGATTTTATCTTAGTATGTGTCCTAATTGGTGTTTTTTTACTAATCATCATTGTAATGATAGTGGAAGGATCATTTTGGCCTAGCAACCTGGATCATTCTGGCCTGGCAACCTGGATCTTTCACAGTGGACATTAGATTTGTCTCTGCACAAATGATTCACTGTAAAATCACTACTTGTAATAGTAAAAAAGTTTTCCTATGCTCCTTCATTTATGGTTTTAATGATGCAAATTGAAGGGAAAAATTATGGCATGATCTGTCCTGCATTGCTGCTCAAGCCACTGAGCCATGGTGCATAGGTGGGGATTTTAATTCTGTTTTGAACAGAGATGAAAGGGTTGGTTCTACTATCAGAGAAGCAGAAACAGGTCCTATGAGGAGATGTGTTTCCTTTTGTCAGTGATAAGTGGCTTTTAAGGCCGCTTTTATGGCCTCTTTCCACCCTAATTAAGCCCTTGTTTGGTCCATTTTTATGCTTATTTAGCTTAGCTTTGTTCAATGTTAGTGATTCTATTAGGTTTATGCACTTTGAGCCTTTTTTGGGAGTTGTAAGTTGTTTTCTCTTCATGCGAAGATTGAATGCTGTGAACACCCTATGCTATGACTTGTTCTTATCTTCTTTTAGGTTCCGTAGCGGGCCTAATCGAGATTGTCGAAGCTTGGAATGGCAAAAGGGAACCTTTGGATGGAGAAAGAGAGCTTCAAATAGCAAAGGAGGGTAGAAGCAGAGCCAGAGCTGGCGCTCCACCATTCAGAGCGGGAGCTCCGAGTTCCCCTGTATACAAGCAATTTTGCCGAGAATTTGAAGCTGGCGCTCCAACCTCGTGGAGTGGGAGCTTCTACCTGCTGCTAGATTATCTCTCATTATGCTCAGAGCTGGCGCTCCAAACATGGAGCGGGAGCTTCGACTGCTCAGAGCTCGCGCTCCACTCATGGAGCGGGAGCTTCGACCTGCTGCTGAAATTTCTCATTAAGATTCAAAGCTCGCGCTCCACGCATGGAGCGGGAGCTCTGAATGGTTCAGCTTCCGATTTTACCTCGCTGTTTGCCCCTACTTTAAGTTGTATTTGTGAGGGGTATAAATACCCTCTCTTAAGACATTTTAGGGTAAGCTTTTAATTCCAAAAGGGAGAATTCAATGGTAGAGCACACTATTCTAGGTTAATTAGAGAGAGAAAAACACATTCTTAGGAGAGAGAAAGTTGTAACTCAACATTTGTTCTTCATTTCTATCAATCAAAGCATCAATCTTTTGGTAATTTCTAGTCCCTAATCCTTATTTCCTAGTTTATTTTTGGTTATTTGTTTAGTTTTATGCTTGTTTAAATTAGTTTATACTTGCCTTGACTAGTCTTAGTAGTCTATCGTTCAAAGGTTCAATCTTTCTCGTTTTCACTAATCATGCTTAGTAGTTTTAGTATGTTTGCTCCTTTTATTGTTGCTTTTACTAGTCTTACTATGTTCTCCTCCTTCCTAGGCTAGATTTCTAGCTAGGGAAGGGGGATAATGGGACTTTGTGATGATTTTGAATGATGTTTGGTTGGCTTTGGTGATTGTTCTTTTGATGCTCGAATCAAGGTATTTTATTGTTAAAGCATGAAACTTGATCACCTTTATGTTTAAATCTTGTGCTAATGTTGGGTTATGTGAGAGCAAGCTTGATATTAGTGATGACTTGATGATGGGTAGACCACGACCTCAAAGGCGGGGTTGGGTAGGCGGTGTTGAGGGGTGTGCGAGAGTGACCCCTTGATGTTGGACCAAGACCCTCAATACATTTGATCCACTGCCCACCAAATGTTGTCGAAATCGTTGTTGTGAGTTCCATGATTCCCCCTCTCCCTAGTGTTTGTCTTATTGATTAATCACTCTTATTTTATCTTCCTTAGGTAGTCTAGTTGATAACTCAAACCCCTTTTCTTTTACTCCCGTCAATTCATTGCATCTCGAACTACGCTATACTACCTTGTTAGGCTAGTTAGTTAGACTAGGGAGATTTTATTCTTGACTCGGAACCATAGGAAGTAACGACACCTAGGGGACCGATAAATTTTTGGCGCCGTTGCCTGGGAAGCAACGTGTTGTTTGAACTTAGTTTATTGCCCATCAATTGCTTTTTATTTTCATTTTTGTTATTGTGTTGTCAATTTTAACCGTGTGCTTAGCTTTGTTGAATGATAAGGAGATCTCAAGGTATTCCTACCACTCCTCTTGACCCGGAAATCGACCGTACTTTGAGGCAAGTTCGGAGGTTATTTGAACATCAAACCGAGGAGGAGGAAATATTTTTTGACTCTTCAAGTGAGGCAAGGGAAGCCATGGCCGAAGATGACAACCCTCTATTTCAAGACTTTGGTAATCCGGAGGATTATGAGCTCACCGGTGGCATTTTGCTCCCCACCACCACTACAAACTTCACTATTCATCCACAATATACACAAATGGTGCTTAGGGAGCAATTTTCCGGAGCCGCGCATGAGAATCCCATTGAGCATCTTGATAGATTCCTTGAGTTGTGCGCCATGGTCCAAACGAATCAAGTCACTCAAGAATACATCCGCATGCATCTCTTCCGGCAATCCTTAGCGGGAAAAGCTTATAGGTGGCTTAAGAATCTCAAACCAAACTCCTTGACTACTTGGAGGGCGGTGGCCAAAGCCTTCCTAAAGAAGTTTATATCGGAGGAGAAGACCGCTGAAATGAGAAGGAAGATCTCCAACTTCCAACAAGAATCGGATGAGTCTCTAGGTGAAGCTTGGGAACGATTCAACGAGTATGTTAGAGCTTGCCCCCATCATGAGTATAGCGAGCATCTACTTATTAGATTCTTCTATGATGCTCTTGATCCCATTAGTAGAGCCAATCTTGATGCGGGAGCCGGAGGCCAATTAAGGAAAGTTCCCCAAGCTCAACTTAAAGATACAATTGAGGATGTGGTTCGCAACTATTCATGGGGTGGTAAGAGAAGAAGTCAAGGAAAAGCTAATGGGAAATTCGAGCTTGACCAAGAGTCACTCAAGGCCTTCATGGAGCAACTTCTTGACAAGAAGCTAGGGAAAGAACAAGCTTCTTCTTCCTCATCTCGGCAAGTAAACTCATTCTCATGTGAAATTTGTGGGGGTACCAACCACGACACCTCTTATTGTGGTGGTAAGGACCCCGAACATGTAGCGGCTATGGGTTATCTCAATAATCAAAGGGATCAAAGGGATAATTGGAGAGGCCCTAACTCCAATGTTAATCCGAGGTTCAATGATTATGGTGGACCAACCAATTTCCAAAATCAAGCGAACCAAGGAGCTCCCTATTTACATCCAAATTCTAGAAACAACTTCAACAAGCCCCATCCACAAAATCAATTCTCAAACCAACCCCCAACCACCTTCCCAAACACTTCAAACCCCCAAGGTGGCCCATCTCCGGACACCCTTCTTATCCTAGACAACATCAGGAATATTTCTCAACAATTTGAACAAAAGTTGAGTAACCTTGATCGAAAGGTTAACCAAAAATTCCAAGAAACCACTTCTCACCAAAAGATCCTCGACAATCAAGTTGCCCAACTAGCCGAGAGAGTTTCTCAACTCTCAAATGAGAAGTTTCCCGGTCAACCTACTCCGAACCCCGCAAATTCCCACCATGTGAAGGCCATCTCCCTAAGATCCGGAAGATGATACCAAGTACCTAAAGCGGTGCAACAAGAGGATGATAAGGAGAAAGAAGAACAAGTTGTTGAAAAAGGAGAAAATGAAACCGAAGAGGGTGTTGAGAAGGATAAAGAGGTTGAGGTAGAAAAGCAAACATCAACAAATGTCCAACCATCAAGATTCGATCCTCCCCCACCATTTCCGGAAAGGATAGTTGAGAGAAAGTTGAATGACAAGTACAACAAGTTCATGAGCATGTTGAAAGGTCTTGAAATCAACATTCCCTTCCTTGAGGCCATGTCACAAATGCCATCCTATGCAAAGTTCCTCAAAGAACTTCTCTCCAACAAGAAAAAACTCAATGAACAATGCATCACTCTTCCACATCAAGTGAGTGCGCTTGTGCAACGCCAAATGCCACCCAAGCAACGAGATCCGGGTAGTTTCACTCTCCCGGTGAAATTGGGAGATCTTGAGACCAAGGGAGCATTGGCCGACTTGGGTGCAAGTGTGAGCTTGATGCCCTTGTCCATTGCAAAGTTGCTCAAGTTTGAGATGGTCCCTTCAAGGAAAACAATTCAATTGGCCGACCGCTCGATTAAGCTACCTTGTGGAGAACTTGAAGATATACCATTTCGAGTTGGTAATATCTTTGTGCCTTGTGATTTTGTTGTAATGGATATGGAGGAGGACCCTCATACTCCTCTTATCCTTGGTAGAGAGGCTCTTAAAACAATGGGAGCCGTGATTAATTGCAAGAACAACACGATCACTTGTGAGGTGGCCGATGAAAGAGTTGTGTTTGAGTTTTCGAAAACCTTGAAGCAACCTATGGTGGAGAAGGTGTGGCGAGTAGACTTGGTGGAGTCGGAGATAGCTATTTATGAGAGGGTACAAAGCATGAGACATGATACGCTTTATGAGGCCCTCCAAGATAATGTAGGGATGGAAAAATCAAGAGAAGTCATGGAGATTGAGGCCCAACTTAATGAAGCTCATACGGATGCCCAAGAAAGCAAAGATGAGCTCCCATTGATCCAAACCGTGGCCAAGGGGGAGAGTTCTAAGCCTCCTCCCAAGGTAGACTTGAAACCCCTTCCCCCCTCTCTCAAATATGCTTTTCTTGAGAATGATAGCGAATATCCTTTTATTGTCAATGCTAACCTTGATGACATCTCCTTGCAAAAATTGATTGAGTTGTTGAGAAAATATAAGGGTGTCATAGGATATAGTATTGATGATATCAAGGGTATTAGCCCTAGCTTGTGTATGCATCGCATCCACCTTGAGGATGATCATGCCACCTCTATTGAGCCTCAAAGGCGGTTGAATCCGACTTTGAAGGAAGTTGTGAAACAAGAGGTTCTTAAGCTCCGTGAAGCGGGCATCATCTATGCTATCTCGGATAGCAAATGGGTGAGTCCGGTTCATGTGGTGCCTAAGAAAGGTGGCATGACTATTGTCAAGGATGACAAGGGAAATGACATCTCCACCCGTACCGTGACGGGGTGGAGGATGTGCATTGACTATAGGCGGCTAAACAAAGCCACTAGGAAGGATCATTTCCCTTTGCCATTCATTGACCAAATGTTGGAGAGGTTGGTAAAGCATTCTCATTATTGTTTTCTTGATGGTTACTCCGGATTCTTCCAAATTCCTATTCATCCGGATGACCAACATAAAACAACCTTTACATGCCCTTATGGAACATTTGCATACCGAAGAATGCCCTTCGGTTTATGCAATGCTCCATCTACCTTCCAAAGGTGCATGACCTCCACCTTTTCCGACATGCTTGAAGAAGTCATAGAAGTTTTCATGGATGATTTTAGTGTTTGCGGTTCGTCTTTTGACAAGTGCTTAAAAAATCTCGAGAAAGTCTTAAAAAGATGTTAAAAGACGAACCTTGTATTAAATTGGGAAAAGTGTCATTTTATGGTTGAGGATGGCATTGTCCTTGGCCATAAGATTTCAAAGAATGGAATTGAAGTTGACCCGGCAAAGGTCGCGGTGATTGAAAAGCTACCACCACCCACTTCGGTGACCGGGGTGCGTGCGTTCTTGGGCCATGCCGGCTTTTATCGCCGTTTCATCAAAGATTTTTCACAAATTGCAAGACCTTTGACGAGGCTACTTCAAAAAGAAGTGGAGTTCCGATTTGATGAAGCTTGCACAAATGCATTTGAGACCTTGAAAAATGCTTTAGTGAATGCACCCATTGTGCAAGCTCCGGATTGGGAGCTCCCATTTGAACTAATGTGTGATGCGAGTGACTATGCAGTTGGTGTTGTGCTTGGACAAAGGAAGGATAAGAAATTGAATGTGCTCTCATATGCAAGCCGCACTCTCGATGATGCACAAAAGAATTACTCGACCACGGAGAAGGAGATGTTGGCAGTGGTGTTTGCATTTGACAAATTCCGGCCCTATCTCGTTTGCAACAGGGCCATCGTCTACACCGATCATGCCGCGGTCAAGTACTTAATGAGCAAGAAAGATGCCAAGCCACAACTAATTCGATGGGTTCTCCTCCTTCAAGAATTTGACATGGAAATTCTTGATAAGAAGGGGAGTGAAAATCTAGTGGCGGACCAACTCTCTCGGTTGGCATTAGACCATCCTTCCTATGGTGAGGCGGAGAAACCAATCAATGATGAGCTTCGTGATGACACTCTCATGGCAATCATTTCCAACACAATCCCTTGGTACGCCGATTTTGCTAATTATTTGGCGAGCAAAGTAGTGCCTCATGACTACAATTCTCATCAAAGAAAAAGGTTTTTCAAGGAGGTCAAGAGGTATTTTTGGGATGATCCGCATTTGTACAAGAGGTGTAGTGATAGTGTATTTCGAAAATGTGTGCCTACTCACGAGATTGAAGGAGTTTTGGAGCAATGTCACTCACTTGCATGTGGAGGCCATGGTGGTGTTGGTAAAACAGTGGCAAAGATCCTTGATTGTCTCCTTTGGTGGCCAACATTGCATAAAGACGCTCACACATTCATCCTTCGTTGTGATCGATGCCAAAGAATGGGAGGAATAACCAAACGGAATGAAATGCCCCAACAATTTATTCTTGAAGTTGAGCCTTTTGACGTATGGGGTGTGGACTTTATGGGTCCTTTCGTTTCTTCTTGTGGAAACCAATATATTTTGGTGGCCGTGGACTATGTGACCAAGTGGATAGAAGCCATCCCTTCACCTACCAATGACCATAAGATAGTGATGAAGTTGCTCAAAAAGATCATCTTTCCTCGATTTGGAGTGCCACGATGTCTCATTAGTGATGGAGGGTCTCATTTCGCTAAGAAGCAATTTGAAGCCCTCTTGAAAAAGTATGATGTGCACCATAAGGTCGGTTTGCCCTACCATCCTCAAACTCAAGGGCAAGTGGAAGTTTCAAATCGCGAAATCAAGAATTTACTCGAAAGGATGGTAAATAAATCAAGGAAAGATTGGTCTCTTCGTTTGGATGACACTCTTTGGGCTCTAAGGACCGCTTACAAGACTCCGATTGGCACTACTCCTTATCGGCTTGTGTACGGAAAGGGGTGTCATCTACCGGTTGAGCTTGAGTACAAAGCATGGTGGGCGGTGAAAATGCTCAATATGGACCCCGACTTGGCCGGAAAGAAGAGGTTGCTCAAACTCAATGAGTTGGAAGAACTAAGGTTCGATGCATATGAGAGCTCTAGGCTTTACAAAGAGCAAACCAAGAAGTGGCATGACAAAAGAATCAAAGATCGTGACTTCAAGGTCGGTGATAAAGTTCTCCTATTCAACTCACGGCTCCGTCTTTTCCCCGGAAAGTTGAAGTCTAAGTGGTCCGGTCCATTCTCTATCACCAAGGTCACTCCCTATGGCTCGTTTGAATTGGAAGGTGAGGATGGAACTAGGTTCATGGTAAATGGCCAAAGAATCAAGAAGTATTTCGATAAGGAACAAATTGGAAAATTTGGTTTTTTGATGCTCGAGTCGGTCCCAACCGACTCATCTCCCGACGCCATTTGAGAAGAATGAAGAGGTCTAGCTTAAGACCATAAATCAAGCACCTTTGTATATATTGTTTATATTTTATTATTGTTGAACTTTGATTTTGATTTTGTTTTGGTGGATTGTAAAATCCGGAGGATTTTTCCCACGGGAGGGGGTGGATATTAGTTTGATTGAAAAATACGAGGCACGACTTCGCGGCTCATCTAACCAATAGTTGAGTTGAGTTTTAAGCTAAGTCTTACATCTCAATTTGGGCTAATTTAAACCCCCATAGGGTGTGGTTTGTTGTGTATGTGTGCAGGAAAAGAGAAAAAGGAAATCGGCTAAGTGGTGGGATCAGAGCTCCCGCTCCAGATATATGGAGCGCCCGCTCTAAATTCCACCCCTTAATATGAAGAATGCCGAAAACTTGAAGCCCCCGCTCCAGAAATATGGAGCGCCCGCCCCATCGAAAAGAGAAAAAATTGATGAAGTGTTGGATTCAGAGCTCCCGCTCCAAACATTGGAGCGCCCGCTCTGAATGGTGGAGGCAAATGCCGAGATTTTGAAGCCCCCGCTCCAAACATTGGAGCGCCCGCTCTGATGCTGAAGGCAATGCAATTGCCGAGATTTTGAAGCGCCCGCTCTGGTCAAAGCGCCCGCTCTGATTGGTGGAGCGGGAGCTTCGAGCGATTTTTTTGAAAAAAATTATTCAGCGTCTGTCAGAGCGCCCGCTCTGAATGGTGGAGCGGGAGCTTCGAGCGCCTGTTCTGAAAAAATAAGCACGCACAAACCCTTCTTCTTACTCCCATTCTCTCACTCAACCCCTCAAACCCTCACTCTCCCCTCAAACCACCCTCATTCCTCTCAAAAACACCCAAAACATTCCCCATTCTCACTTCTATTCCAAATTTCCCACTCCAAATTCAACTCTTAGCATCAATTCGGGGTTTTTACTCGGGCCACTTTGGATTTCAGAAGCAGAAACAGGCCCTATGAGGAGATGTGTTTCCTTTTGTCAGTTAGAAGATGTTAAAGCTACAGGTAGATTTTTCACCTGGACCAATAAACAAGCTGGAGACCAGAGAGTTATGTCCAAGATTGATAGAGTCATGGCAAACTCTCAATGGAATGCTGAGTTCCCTGATGCTGAGGTTTTTTTCATGCCAGAGGGAGAGTTTGACCATAGCCCTATACTCATTAAGACATGTTTCATTGATCATGGGAAAAAAACCTTTCAGGTTTTTTAATCACTGGTGTTTTAATGAGAATTTTGCTGAAATGGTGAGAGAAGGTTGGAGAAGACCTGTGCATGGTGTCCCCACTTTTCAGATTCTGAGAAAATTGAAACTTCTCAAAATGGATCTAAAAACTATTGATAGAAGAGGTCAAAGTGAGCTGCAGGAGGCTGAACAGGAAGCAAAGTCTAGGCTTATGTCTATTCAACAGGAGATGCACTCTAACCCTGGTGATCCTAGTATTGCCCAACTAGAAAAAGATGCTCAAGAAGTTTATAAGGCTGCTTGGAGGGACTATCATACTGCTTTACAACAGAAAGCCAAATTGCACTGGCTTAAAGAAGGTGATGAAAACTCCAAAATTTTCTTTAATAGCATTAAAGCTAGGCAGAAGCAGAATACTATTAAAGCTATTCACAGTCTTCATGGGCAATGGGTGGATTCCCCTAAAGCTATTGTGCTAGCTTTTATGGAGTTTTACAAAAAGCTACTTGGTGAATGCATGCCTAACAAAACTACTATCCTTCCTGATATTATTCAGCTTGGTCCCACTCTAACTATTGCTCATTGTGATAGTTTATCCTTCACTTTCACCCCTGAAGATGTCTGGAAAGTTATGTTTTCTATTCCAAGCAACAAGGCCTCAGGCCTTGATGGTTACAGTAGTGCTTTTTTTAAGGCTGCCTGGGACACTGTTGGTACTGAAGTAAGCCAAGCCATATTGGAAGTTCTGAGAACTGGCAAGATGGTTAGAGAGCTTAATGTTACCACCCTTACTTTGGTTCCTAAGGTGAAGATCCCAAATACAGTTAGTGAATTCAGGCCCATTGCTTGCTGTTCTACAATTTACAAGTGCTTGACAAAACTCATCTGTGCATTATGCATAATGTTCTATTATGTCAGGATCTAGTGAAGATGTATAGACCTTCCCAAAAGCAAGCTTGCTGCCTTATGAAACTTGACATCAAGAAGGCCTATGATACTATTGAATGGCCTTTTGTGGAAGAAATGTTAGTTGCATTACAATTCCCTGCCTCTTTTGTGAGACTGGTTATGAATTGTGTGACTACTCCTTCTTACACTCTGATGATTAATGGCAGCCCTAGTGAGATGATTCACCCTCAAACAATGTGGAGACAAGGGGACCCTCTCTACCTCTTGCTTTTCACTCTCTGCATGGAATATGGTTCCAGAATTCTCTCAAAAGTCAGCAACCTTCCTGGTTTTAAGTTCCATTCAAGATGCAAGCATTTGAAGCTAAATCATCTGGTGTTTGCAGATGATTTGCTTCTCTTTTCTAAAGGAGATTACACTTCTGTGTGTATGCTTATCAGTGCTTTGAAGTTGTTCTCTGAGACTTCTGGTCTTCACATGAGCCCTGAGAAATCTAAAATCTTCTTTACTGGTATGACAAATGTTGACATCAGTAGAATTCAACAAGTTACAGGTTTCAGAATTGGCTCCCTCCCTTTTAGATACCTTGGTGTCCCTATGAGCACTAAGAAGCTGAATGTTACTGATTGTGAGGCTCTCATTGATAAAATGTGTCTGAGAGTGAAGATTTGGAGTAGTAGAAACCTTTCATACAGTGGGAGACTACAACTTTGTCAACTCAGTGCTTATGTCTATTTGTGTTTATTGGACACAGCTCTTTATCCTCCCCAAATCTGTGATGCACAAGATAAATGCTATATGTAGAAACTATCTATGGCATGGATCTTATGACAGCAATAGCCCTGGGTATATTGCTTGGGATAATGTGTGCACCTCTAAGTCTAGTGGAGGCCTTGGTGTTCGAAACATTATCTTGTGGAATCAAGCTGCTGTTGTTAAACATGTGTGGGCTATCTCTCATAAAAAGGACAATCTGTGGGTGAGATGGGTCCACTTTGTCTACTTAAAAGATGCAAACTGGGAGGGTTATCATCCTCCTGCTAGTGCTAGCTGGGTATGGAAATGTATATGTAGTGTGAAAGATCAACATTGGGTCATGATATCACAAACTGATTCCCATCAGTTTAGTATTGCTAAGCTTTACAAGGCTCTTCTTCTTGCTGGGCAAGCTTGGAGATACAGTAAGGGTGTTTGGAATAGGTTCTCTGTCCCCAAACACAGATTTATCATCTGGCTTGCCCTAAAGCAAAGGCTTTTAACCAGGGAGAGATTGGCTGTTATGGATGTTGCTGCCTGCACTGATTGCTGCATTTGTGGTACTGCTGCTGAAACACACTCTCATCTGTTTTTTTGAATGCTCATTCAGCATGAGATGCATTCACCAGATTCAACAATGGTTAGGTATCAGTAGACAAGATACCAACTTATATCAACACATGACCTGGGTGATCAGGAACTCCAAGGATGGAAGTTTCAAGAAGAAGGTCATCACAACTGCTATTGCTGCTCTTGTCTACCAGGTGTGGAGGGCTAGGAATGATGCATTATGGAACAACAAAGTCCCCTCCATTAGTGCTACTGTCAAGCAAATACAGCATACTGTAAAGAATAGAATTATACAAGTATATAGGAGAATGTCCCATAGTGACCATAGGTGGTTTGATACCTTATATTTTTTGTCTTTTTGAGGTTTGCCTCTGTTGGTTTGCAGCTAAGTTCTCTCCTTAGCTTGCTTCTGTTGTACAAATGTTTGTTTGGTTGCAATATAAATTCTTTCTTGCTTCTAAAAAAAAAAACAACATATACAACCATTAGAGTTAATAAAAATCACTTCCTATGCTTTAAAACCCATTTTGGGTAAATGAAGGCCCTTTCGGGCCGGTTTTTGCTTTTCATGTTCAACGTACTTAGTTTCTCGCATTTAGCCAAACGTTAGGACATATATAGTTGTAATAACAACATATACAACTATTAGAGTCAAGAAAAATCACTTCAAATGCTTTGAAACCCATTTGGGGTAAATTAAGGCCATTTCGGGCCGATTTTTGCTTTTCATGTTCAATGTACTTAGTTTCTCGCATTTAGCCACATGTTAGGACATATATAGCTCTTATAACCACATATACAGTCATTAGAGTTAACTAAAATCCATTCACATGCTTTGAAACCCATTTTGGGTAAATGAAGACCATTTCGGGCCGATTTTTGCTTTTCATGTTCAATGTACTTAGTTTCTCGCATTTAGCCACATGTTAGGACATATATAGCTCTTATAACAGCATATACAACCATTAGAGTTAACTAAAATCCATTCACATGCTTTGAAACCCAGTTTGGGTAGATGAAACCCATTTTCGGTAAATGAAGGCCATTTCGGGCCGGTTTTTGCTTTTCATGTTCAATGTACTTTGTTTCTCGCATTTAGCCACATGTTAGGACATATTTAGTTGTAATAACAAAATATACAACCATTAGAGTTAAGAAAAATCACTTGATATGCTTTGAAACCCATTTTGGGTAAATGAAGGCCATTTCGGGCCGGTTTTTGCTTTTCATGTTCAACGTACTTAGTTTCTCGCATTTAACCACATGTTAGGACATATATAGTTGTAATAACAACATATAAAACTATTAGAGTCAAGAAAAATCACTTCACATGCTTTGAAACCCATTTGGGGTAAATGAAGGACATTTCGGGCCGATTTTTGCTTTTCATGTTCAACGTACTTAGTTTCTCGCATTTAGTCACATGTTAGGACATATATAGCTCTTATAACCACATACATAGCCATTAGAGTTAACTAAAATCCATTCACATGCTTTGAAACCCATTTTGGGTAAATGAAGGCCATTTCGGGTCGATTTTTGCTTTTTATGTTGAATGTATTTAGTTTCTCGCATTTAGCCACATGTTACGACATATATTTCTCTTATAACAACATATACAACTATTAGAGTTAAATACAATCCATTCACATGCTTTGAAACCCATTTTGGGTAGATGAAACCCATTTTCGGTAAACGAAGGCCATTTCGGGCCGATTTTTGCTTTTCATGTTCAATGTTCTTAGTTTCTCGCATTTAGCCACATGTTAGGACATATATAGCTCTTATAACAACATATACAACCATTAGAGTTAACTAAAATCCATTCACATGCTTTGAAACGCATTTTGGGTAGATGAAACCCATTTTCGATAAATGAAGGCCATTTCGGGCCGGTTTTTGCTTTTCATGTTCAATGTACTTAGTTTCTCGCATTTAGCCACATGTTTGGACATATATTGTTGTAATAACAACATATACAACCATTAGAGTCAAGAAAAATCACTTCACATGCTTTGAAACCCCATTTGGGGTAAATGAAGGCCATTTCTAGTCGATTTTTGCATTTCATGTTCAATGTACTTAGTTTCTCGCATTTAGCCACATGTTAGGACATATATAGCTCTTATAACAACATATACAACCATTAGAGTTAACTAAAATCCATTCACATGCTTTGAAACCCATTTTGGGTAAATGAAGGCCAGTTCAGGCCGGTTTTTGCTTTTCATGTTCAATGTACTTAGTTTCTCGCATTTAGCCACATGTTAGGACATATATAGCTCTTATAACAACATATACAACCATTAGAGTTAACTAAAATCCATTCACATGCTCTGAAATCCATTTTGGGTAGATGAAACCCATTTTCGGTAAATGAAGGCCATTTCGGGCCGGTTTTTGCTTTTCATGTTCAATGTATTTAGTTTCTCGCATTTAGCCACATGTTAGGACATATTTAGTTGTAATAACAACATATACAACCATTAGAGTTAAGAAAAATCACTTCTTATTCTTTGAAACCCATTTTGGGTAAATGAAGGCCATTTCGGGTCGATTTTTGCTTTTTATGTTGAATGTACTTAGTTTCTCGCATTTAGCCACATGTTACGACATATATTGCTCTTATAACAACATATACAACCATTAGAGTTAACTAAAATCCATTCACATGCTTTGAAACCCATTTTGGGTAGATGAAACTCATTTTCGGTAAATGAAGGCCATTTCGGGCCGGTTTTTGCTTTTCATGTTCAATGTACTTAGTTTCTCGTATTTAGTCACATGTTAGGACATATATAGCTCTTATAACAACATATACAACCATTAGAGTTAACTAAAATCCATTCACATGCTTTGAAACACATTTTGGGTAGATGAAACCCATTTTCGGTAAATGAAGGCCATTTCGGGTCGGTTTTTGCTTTTCAAGTTCAATATACTTACTTTATCGTATTTAGCCACATGTTAGGACATATTTAGTTGTAATAACAACATATACAACCATTAGAGTTAAGAAAAATAACTTCTTATGCTTTGAAACCCATTTTGGGTAAATGAAGGCAATTTCGGGCCGGTTTTTGCTTTTCATGTTCAATGTACTTAGTTTCTCGCATTTAGCCACATGCTAGGACATATATTGTTGTAATAACAACATATACAACCATTAGAGTCAAGAAAAATCACTTCACATGCTTTGAAACCCCATTTGGGGTATATGAAGGCCATTTCTAGTCGATTTTTGCTTTTCATGTTCAATGTACTTAGTTTCTCGCATTTAGCCACATGTCAGGACATATATAGCTCTTATAACAACATATACAACCATTAGAGTTAACTAAAATCCATTCACATGCTTTGAAACACATTTTGGGTAGATGAAACCCATTTTCGGTAAATGAAGGCCATTTCGGGCCGATTTATGCTTTTCATGTTCTATGTATTTAGTTTCTCGCATTTAGCCACATGTTAGGACATATTTAGTTGTAATAACAACATATACAACCATTAGACTTAAGAAAAATCACTTCTTATGCTTTGAAACCCATTTTGGGTAAATGAAGGCCATTTCGGGCCGGTTTTTGCTTTTCAAGTTAAATGTACTTAGTTTCTCGCATTTAGCCACATGTTAAGACATATATAGTTGTAATAACAACATATACAACCATTAGAGTCAAGAAAAATCACTTCACATGCTTTGAAACCCATTTGGGGTAAATGAAGGCCATTTCGGGACGATTTTTGCTTTTCGGGTTCAATGTACTTAGTTTCTCGCATTTAGCCACATGTTAGGTAATATATAGCTCTTATAACAACATATACAACCATTAGAGTTAACTAAAATCCATTCACATGCTTTGAAACCCATTTTGGGTAAATGAAGGCCATTTCGGGTCGATTTTTGCTTTTCATGTTCAATGTACTTAGTTTATCGCATTTAGCCACATGTTAGGACATATATAGCTCATATAACAACATATACAACCATTAGAGTTAACCAAAATCCATTCACATGCTTTGAAACCCATTTTGGGTAGATGAAACCCATTTTCGGTAAATGAAGGCTATTTCGGGCCGGTTTTTGCTTTTCATGTTCAATGTACTTAGTTTCTCGCATTTAGCCACATGTTAGGACATATATAGCTTTTATAGCAACATATACAGCCATTAGAGTTAACTAAAATCCATTCACATCCTTTGAAACCCATTTTCGGTAAATGAAGGCCATTTCGGGCCGATTTTTGCTTTTCATGTTTAATTTACTTAGTTTCTCGCATTTAGCCACATGTTAGGACATATATTGCTCTTGTAACAACATATACAACCATTAGAGTAAACTAATATCCATTCACATGCTTTAAAACGCATTTTGGGTAGATGAAACCCATTTTCGGTTAATGAAGGCCATTTCGGGCCGGTTTTGCTTTTCATGTTCAATGTACTTAGTTTCTCGCATTTAGCCACATGTTAAGACATCTATAGTTGTAATAACAACATATACAACTATTAGAGTCAAGAAAAATCACTTCACATGCTTTGAAACCCATTTGGGGTAAATGAAGGCCATTTCGGGCCGATTTTTGCTTTTCAGGTTCAATGTACTTACTTTCTCGTATTTAGCCACATGTTAGGACATATTTAGTTGTAATAACAACATATACAACCATTAGAGTTAAGAAAAATAACTTCTTATGCTTTGAAACCCATTTTGGGTAAATGAAGGCCATTTCGGGCCGGTTTTTGCTTTTCATGTTCAATGTACTTAGTTTCTCGCATTTAGCCACATGTTAGGACATATATAGCTCTTATAACAACATATACAACCATTAGAGTTAACTAAAATCCATTCACGTGCTTTGAAACCCATTTTGGGTAAATGAAGGCCATTTCGGGTCGATTTTTGCTTTTCATGTTCAATGTACTTAGTTTCTCGCATTTAGCCACATGTTAGGACATATTTAGTTGTAATAACAACATATACAACCATTAGAGTTAAGAAAAATAACTTCTTATGCTTTGAAACCCATTTTGGGTAAATGAAGGCCATTTCGGGCCGGTTTTTGCTTTTCATGTTCAATGTACTTAGTTTCTCGCATTTAGCCACATGTTAGGACATATATAGCTCTTATAACAACATATACAACCATTAGAGTTAACTAAAATCCATTCACATGCTTTGAAACCCATTTTGGGTAGATGAAACCCATTTTCGGTAAATGAAGGCCATTTCGGGCCGGTTTTTGCTTTTCAAGTTCAATGTACTTACTTTATCGCATTTAGCCACATGTTAGGACATATTTAGTTGTAATAACAACATATACAACCATTAGAGTTAAGAAAAAAAACTTCTTATGCTTTGACCATTTTGGGTAAATAAAGGCCATTTCGGGCCGGTTTTTGCTTTTCATGTTCAATGTACTTAGTTTCTCGCATTTAGCCACATGCTAGGACATATATTGTTGTAATAACAACATATACAACCATTAGAGTCAAGAAAAATCACTTCACATGCTTTGAAACCCCATTTGGGGTATATAGAAGGCCATTTCTAGTCGATTTTTGCTTTTCATGTTCAATGTACTTAGTTTCTCGCATTTAGCCACATGTTAGGACATATATAGCTCTTATAACAACATATACAACCATTAGAGTTAACTAAAATCCATTCACATGCTTTGAAACCCATTTTGGGTAGATGAAACCCATTTTCGGTAAATGAAGGCCATTTCGGGCCGATTTATGCTTTTCATGTTCTATGTATTTAGTTTCTCGCATTTAGCCACATGTTAGGACATATTTAGTTGTAATAACAACATATACAACCATTAGACTTAAGAAAAATCACTTCTTATGCTTTGAAACCCATTTTGGGTAAATGAAGGCCATTTCGGGCCGGTTTTTGCTTTTCAAGTTAAATGTACTTAGTTTCTCGCATTTAGCCACATGTTAAGACATATATAGTTGTAATAACAACATATACAACCATTAGAGTCAAGAAAAATCACTTCACATGCTTTGAAACCCATTTGGGGTAAATGAAGGCCATTTCGGGACGATTTTTGCTTTTCAGGTTCAATGTACTTAGTTTCTCGCATTTAGCCACATGTTAGGTAATATATAGCTCTTATAACAACATATACAACCATTAGAGTTAACTAAAATCCATTCACATGCTTTGAAACCCATTTTGGGTAAATGAAGGCCATTTCGGGTCGATTTTTGCTTTTCATGTTCAATGTACTTAGTTTTTCGCATTTAGCCACATGTTAGGACATATATAGCTCATATAACAACATATACAACCATTAGAGTTAACCAAAATCCATTCACATGCTTTGAAACCCATTTTGGGTAGATGAAACCCATTTTCGGTAAATGAAGGCTATTTCGGGCCGGTTTTTGCTTTTCATGTTCAATGTACTTAGTTTCTCGCATTTAGCCACATGTTAGGACATATATAGCTTTTATAGCAACATATACAGCCATTAGAGTTAACTAAAATCCATTCACATCCTTTGAAACCCATTTTCGGTAAATGAAGGCCATTTCGGGCCGATTTTTGCTTTTCATGTTTAATTTACTTAGTTTCTCGCATTTAGCCACATGTTAGGACATATATTGCTCTTGTAACAACATATACAACCATTAGAGTAAACTAATATCCATTCACATGCTTTAAAACGCATTTTGGGTAGATGAAACCCATTTTCGGTTAATGAAGGCCATTTCGGGCCGGTTTTGCTTTTCATGTTCAATGTACTTAGTTTCTCGCATTTAGCCACATGTTAAGACATCTATAGTTGTAATAACAACATATACAACTATTAGAGTCAAGAAAAATCACTTCACATGCTTTGAAACCCATTTGGGGTAAATGAAGGCCATTTCGGGCCGATTTTTGCTTTTCGGGTTCAATGTACTTACTTTCTCGTATTTAGCCACATGTTAGGACATATTTAGTTGTAATAACAACATATACAACCATTAGAGTTAAGAAAAATAATTTCTTATGCTTTGAAACCCATTTTGGGTAAATGAAGGCCATTTCGGGCCGGTTTTTTGCTTTTCATGTTCAATGTACTTAGTTTCTCGCATTTAGCCACATGTTAGGACATATATAGCTCTTATAACAACATATACAACCATTAGAGTTAACTAAAATCCATTCACATGCTTTGAAACCCATTTTGGGTAAATGAAGGCCATTTCGGGCCGATTTTTGCTTTTCAGGTTCAATGTACTTACTTTCTCGTATTTAGCCACATGTTAGGACATATTTAGTTGTAATAACAACATATACAACCATTAGAGTTAAGAAAAATAACTTCTTATGCTTTGAAACCCATTTTGGGTAAATGAAGGCCATTTCGGGCCGGTTTTTGCTTTTCATGTTCAATGTACTTAGTTTCTCGCATTTAGCCACATGTTAGGACATATATAGCTCTTATAACAGCATATACAACCATTAGAGTTAACTAAAATCCATTCACATGCTTTGAAACCCATTTTGGGTAGATGAAACCCATTTTCGGTAAATGAAGGCCATTTCGGGCCGTTTTGCTTTTCATGTTCAATGTACTTGGTTTCTCGCATTTAGCCACATGTTAGGACATATTTAGTTGTAATAACAACATATACAACCATTAGAGTTAAGAAAAATCACTTGCTATGCTTTAAACCCATTTTGGGTAAATGAAGGTCATTTCGGTGGTTTTTGCTTTTCATGTTCAACGTACTTAGTTTCTCGCATTTAGCCACATGTTTGGACATATATAGTTGTAATAACAACATATAAAACTATTAGAGTCAAGAAAAATCACTTCACATGCTTTGAAACCCATTTGGGGTAAATGAAGGACATTTCGGGCGATTTTTGCTTTTCATGTTCAACGTACTTAGTTTCTCGCATTTAGCCACATGTTAAGACATATATAGCCCTTATAACCACATACACAGTCATTAGAGTTAACTAAAATCCATTCACATGCTTTGAAACCCATTTTGTGTAAATGAAGGCCATTTCGGGCGATTTTTGCTTTTTATGTTGAATGTACTTAGTTTCTCGCATTTAGCCACATGTTACGACATATATTTCTCTTACAACAACATATAAAACCATTAGAGTTAACTAAAATCCATTCACATGCTTTGAAACCCATTTTGGGTAGATGAAACCCATTTTCGGTAAATGAAGGCCATTTCGGGCCGGTTTTTGCTTTTCATGTTCAATGTATTTACTTTCTCGCATTTAGCCACATATTAGGACATATTTAGTTGTAATAACAACATATACAACCATTAGAGTTAAGAAAAAAAACTTCCCATTTTGGGTAAATAAAGGCCATTTCGGGACGGTTTTTGCTTTTCATGTTCAATGTACTTAGTTTCTCGCATTTAGCCACATGTTAGGACATATATTGTTGTAATAACAACATATACAACCATTAGAGTCAAGAAAAATCACTTCACATGCTTGGAAACCCCATTTGGGGTAAATGAAGGCCATTTCTAGTCGATTTTTGCTTTTCATGTTCAATGTACTTAGTTTCTCGCATTTAGCTACATGTTAGGACATATATAGCTCTTATAACAACATATACAACCATTAGAGTTAACTAAAATCCATTCACATGCTTTGAAACCCATTTTGGGTAGATGAAACCCATTTTAGGTAAATGAAGGCCATTTCGGGCCGGTTTTTGCTTTTCATGTTCAATGTATTTAGTTTCTCGCATTTAGCCACATGTTAGGACATATTTAGTTGTAATAACAATATATACAACCATTAGAGTTAAGAAAAATCAATTCTAATTCTTTGAAACCCATTTTGGGTAAATGAAGGCCATTTCGGGCCGATTTTTTGCTTTTTATGTTGAATGTACTTAGTTTCTCGCATTTAGCCACATGTTACGACATATATTGCTCTTATAACAATATATACAACCATTAGAGTTAACTAAAATCCATTCACATGCTTTGAAACCCATTTTGGGTAGATGAAACCCATTTTCGGTAAATGAAGGCCATTTCGGGCTTTTTTGCTTTTCATGTTCAATGTACTTGGTTTCTCGCATTTAGCCACATGTTAGGACATATTTAGTTGTAATAACAACATATACAACCATTAGAGTTAAAAAAATAAACTTATGCTTTGAAACCCATTTGGGTAAATGAAGGCCATTTCGGGCCGGTTTTTGCTTTTCATGTTCAATGTACTTAGTTTCTCGCATTTAGCCACATGTTAGGACATATATAGCTCTTATAACAGCATATACAACCATTAGAGTTAACTAAAATCCATTCACATGCTTTGAAACCCATTTTGGGTAGATGAAACCCATTTTCGGTAAATGAAGGCCATTTCGGGCCGGTTTTTGCTTTTCATGTTCAATGTACTTGGTTTCTCGCATTTAGCCACATGTTAGGACATATTTAGTTGTAATAACAACATATACAACCATTAGAGTTAAGAAAAATCACTTGCTATGCTTTGAAACCCATTTTGGGTAAATGAAGGTCATTTCGGCCGGTTTTTGCTTTTCATGTTCAACGTACTTAGTTTCTCGCATTTAGCCACATGTTTGGACATATATAGTTGTAATAACAACATATAAAACTATTAGAGTCAAGAAAAATCACTTCACATGCTTTGAAACCCATTTGGGGTAAATGAAGGACATTTCGGGCCGATTTTTGCTTTTCATGTTCAACGTACTTAGTTTCTCGCATTTAGCCACATGTTAAGACATATATAGCCCTTATAACCACATACACAGTCATTAGAGTTAACTAAAATCCATTCACATGCTTTGAAACCCATTTTGTGTAAATGAAGGCCATTTCGGGCGATTTTTTGCTTTTTATGTTGAATGTACTTAGTTTCTCGCATTTAGCCACATGTTACGACATATATTTCTCTTACAACAACATATAAAACCATTAGAGTTAACTAAAATCCATTCACATGCTTCGAAACCCATTTTGGGTAGATGAAACCCATTTTCGGTAAATGAAGGCCATTTCGGGCCGGTTTTTGCTTTTCATGTTCAATGTATTTACTTTCTCGCATTTAGCCACATATTAGGACATATTTAGTTGTAATAACAACATATACAACCATTAGAGTTAAGAAAAAAAAACTTCCCATTTTGGGTAAATAAAGGCCATTTCGGGACGGTTTTTGCTTTTCATGTTCAATGTACTTAGTTTCTCGCATTTAGCCACATGTTAGGACATATATTGTTGTAATAACAACATATACAACCATTAGAGTCAAGAAAAATCACTTCACATGCTTGGAAACCCCATTTGGGGTAAATGAAGGCCATTTCTAGTCGATTTTTGCTTTTCATGTTCAATGTACTTAGTTTCTCGCATTTAGCTACATGTTAGGACATATATAGCTCTTATAACAACATATACAACCATTAGAGTTAACTAAAATCCATTCACATGCTTTGAAACCCATTTTGGGTAGATGAAACCCATTTTCGGTAAATGAAGGCCATTTCGGGCCGGTTTTTGCTTTTCATGTTCAATGTATTTAGTTTCTCGCATTTAGCCACATGTTAGGACATATTTAGTTGTAATAACAATATATACAACCATTAGAGTTAAGAAAAATCAATTCTAATTCTTTGAAACCCATTTTGGGTAAATGAAGGCCATTTCGGGCCGATTTTTACTTTTTATGTTGAATGTACTTAGTTTCTCGCATTTAGCCACATGTTACGACATATATTGCTCTTATAACAATATATACAACCATTAGAGTTAACTAAAATCCATTCACATGCTTTGAAACCCATTTTGGGTAGATGAAACCCATTTTCGGTAAATGAAGGCCATTTCGGGCCGGTTTTTGCTTTTCATGTTCAATGTACTTAGTTTCTCGCATTTAGCCACATGTTAGGACATATATAGCTCTTATAACAACATATACAACCATTATAGTTAACTAAAATCCATTCACATGCTTTGAAACACATTTTGGGTAGATGAAACCCATTTTCGGTAAATGAAGGTCATTTCGGGCCGGTTTTTGCTTTTCATGTTCAATGTACTTAGTTTCTCGCATTTAGCCACATGTTAGGACATATATTGTTGTAATAACAACATATACAACCATTAGAGTCAAGAAAAATCTCTTCACATGCTTTGAAACCCCATTTGGGGGTAAATGAAGGCCATTTCTAGTCGATTTTTGCTTTTCATGTTCAATGTACTTAGTTTCTCGCATTTAGCCACATGTTAGTACATATATAGCTCTTATAACAACATATACAACCATTAGAGTTAACTAAAATCCATTCACATGCTTTGAAACCCATTTTGGGTAAATGAAGGCCATTTCGGGCCGGTTTTTGCTTTTCATGTTCAATGTACTTAGTTTCTCGCATTTAGCCACATGTTAGGACATATATAGCTCTCATAACAACATATACAACCATTAGAGTTAACTAAAATCCCTTCACATGCTTTGAAACCCATTTTGGGTAGATGAAACCCATTTTCGGTAAATGAAGGCCATTTCGGGTCGGTTTTTGCTTTTCATGTTCAATGTATTTAGTTTCTCGCATTTAGCCACATGTTAGGAAATATTTAGTTGTAATAACAATATATACAACCATTAGAGTTAACAAAAATCACTTCTTATTCTTTGAAACGCATTTTGGGTAAATGAAGGCCATTTCGTGCCGATTTTTGCTTTTTATGTTGAATGTACTTAGTTTCTCGCATTTAGCCACATGTTACGACATATATTGCTCTTATAACAACATATACAACCATTAGAGTTAACTAAAATCCATTCACATGCTTTGAAATCGATTTTGGGTAGATGAAGCCCATTTTTGGTAATTGAAGGCCATTTCGGGCCGGTTTTTGCTTTTCATGTTCAATGTACTTAGTTTCTCGCATTTAGCCACATGTTAGGACATATATAGCTCTTATAACAACATATAAAACCATTAGAGTTAACTAAAATCCATTCACATGCTTTGAAACACATTTTGGGTAGATGAAACCCATTTTCGGTAAATGAAGGCCATTTCGGGCCGGTTTTTGCTTTTCATGTTCAATGTACTTACTTTCTCGCATTTAGCCACATTTTAGGACATATATAGTTGTAATAACAACATATAAAACAATTAGAGTCAATAAAAATCACTTCACATGCTTTGAAACCTATTTGGGGTAAATGAAGGCCATTTCGGGCCGATTTTTGCTTTTCATGTTCAATGTACTTAGTTTCTCGTATTTAGCCACATGTTAGGACATATATAGCTCTTATAACAACATATACAACCATTAGAGTTAACTAAACTCCATTCACATGGTTTGAAACCCATTTTGGGTAAATGAAGGTCATTTCGGGCCGATTTTTGCTTTTCATGTTCAATGTACTTAGTTTTTCGCATTTAGCCACATGTTAGGACATATATAGCTCATATAACAACATATACAACCATTATAATTAACTAAAATCCATTCACATGCTTTGAAACCCATTTTGGGTAGATGAAACCCATTTTCGGTAAATGAAGGCCATTTCGGGCCGGTTTTTGCTTTTCATGTTCAATGTACTTAGTTTCTCGCATTTTGCCACATGTTAGGACATATTTAGTTGTAATAACAACATATACAACCATTATAGTTAAGAAAAATCACTTCTTATGCTTTGAAACCCATTTTGGGTAAATGAAGGCCATTTCGGGCCGGTTTTTGCTTTTCAAGTTCAATGTACTTAGTTTCTCGCATTTAGCCACATGTTAAGACATATATAGTTGTAATAACAACATATACAACCATTAGAGTCAAGAAAAATCACTTCACATGCTTTGAAACCCATTTGGGGTAAATGAAGGCCATTTCGTGCCGATTTTTGCTTTTCAGGATCAATGTACTTAGTTTCTTGCATTTAGCCACATGTTAGGTAATATATAGCTCTCATAACAACATATACAACCATTAGAGTTAACTAAAATCCATTCACATGCTTTGAAACCCATTTTGGGTAAATGAAGGCCATTACGGACCGATTTTTGCTTTTCATGTTAATGTACTTAGTTTCTCGCATTTAGCCACATGTTAGGACATATATTGCTCTTGTAACAACATATACAACCATTAGAGTAAACTAATATCCATTCACATGCTTTGAAATCCATTTTGGGTAGATGAAACCCATTTTCGGTTAATGAAGGCCATTTCGGGTCGGTTTTTGCTTTTCATGTTCAATGTACTTAGTTTCTCGCATTTAGCCACATGTTAGGACATATTTAGTTGTAATAACAACATATACAACCATTAGAGTTAATAAAAATCACTTCCTATGCTTTAAAACCCATTTTGGGTAAATGAAGGCCCTTTCGGGCCGGTTTTTGCTTTTCATGTTCAACGTACTTAGTTTCTCGCATTTAGCCAAACGTTAGGACATATATAGTTGTAATAACAACATATACAACTATTAGAGTCAAGAAAAATCACTTGAAATGCTTTGAAACCCATTTGGGGTAAATTAAGGCCATTTCGGGCCGATTTTTGCTTTTCATGTTCAATGTACTTAGTTTCTCGCATTTAGCCACATGTTAGGACATATATAGCTCTTATAACCACATATACAGTCATTAGAGTTAACTAAAATCCATTCACATGCTTTGAAACCCATTTTGGGTAAATGAAGACCATTTCGGGCCGATTTTTGCTTTTCATGTTCAATGTACTTAGTTTCTCGCATTTAGCCACATGTTAGGACATATATAGCTCTTATAACAGCATATACAACCATTAGAGTTAACTAAAATCCATTCACATGCTTTGAAACCCAGTTTGGGTAGATGAAACCCATTTTCGGTAAATGAAGGCCATTTCGGGCCGGTTTTTGCTTTTCATGTTCAATGTACTTTGTTTCTCGCATTTAGCCACATGTTAGGACATATTTAGTTGTAATAACAAAATATACAACCATTAGAGTTAAGAAAAATCACTTGATATGCTTTGAAACCCATTTTGGGTAAATGAAGGCCATTTCGGGCCGGTTTTTGCTTTTCATGTTCAACGTACTTAGTTTCTCGCATTTAGCCACATGTTAGGACATATATAGTTGTAATAACAACATATAAAACTATTAGAGTCAAGAAAAATCACTTCACATGCTTTGAAACCCATTTGGGGTAAATGAAGGACATTTCGGGCCGATTTTTGCTTTTCATGTTCAACGTACTTAGTTTCTAGCATTTAGTCACATGTTAGGACATATATAGCTCTTATAACCACATACACAGCCATTAGAGTTAACTAAAATCCATTCACATGCTTTGAAACCCATTTTGGGTAAATGAAGGCCATTTCGGGTCGATTTTTGCTTTTTATGTTGAATGTACTTAGTTTCTCGCATTTAGCCACATGTTACGACATATATTTCTCTTATAACAACATATACAACTATTAGAGTTAAATACAATCCATTCACATGCTTTGAAACCCATTTTGGGTAGATGAAACCTATTTTCGGTGAACGAAGGCCATTTCGGGCCGGTTTTTGCTTTTCATGTTCAATGTTCTTAGTTTCTCGCATTTAGCCACATGTTAGGACATATATAGCTCTTATAACAACATATACAACCATTAGAGTTAACTAAAATCCATTCACATGCTTTGAAACACATTTTGGGTAGATGAAACCCATTTTCGATAAATGAAGGCCATTTCGGGCCGGTTTTTGCTTTTCATGTTCAATGTACTTAGTTTCTCGCATTTAGCCACATGTTTGGACATATATTGTTGTAATAACAACATATACAACCATTAGAGTCAAGAAAAATCACTTCACATGCTTTGAAACCCCATTTGGGGTAAATGAAGGCCATTTCTAGTCGATTTTTGCATTTCATGTTCAATGTACTTAGTTTCTCGCATTTAGCCACATGTTAGGACATATATAGCTCTTATAACAACATATACAACCATTAGAGTTAACTAAAATCCATTCACATGCTTTGAAACCCATTTTGGGTAAATGAAGGCCAGTTCAGGCCGGTTTTTGCTTTTCATGTTCAATGTACTTAGTTTCTCGCATTTAGCCACATGTTAGGACATATATAGCTCTTATAACAACATATACAACCATTAGAGTTAACTAAAATCCATTCACATGCTCTGAAATCCATTTTGGGTAGATGAAACCCATTTTCGGTAAATGAAGGCCATTTCGGGCCGGTTTTTGCATTTCATGTTCAATGTATTTAGTTTCTCGCATTTAGCCACATGTTAGGACATATTTAGTTGTAATAACAACATATACAACCATTAGAGTTAAGAAAAATCACTTCTTATTCTTTGAAACCCATTTTGGGTAAATGAAGGCCATTTCGGGTCGATTTTTGCTTTTTATGTTGAATGTACTTAGTTTCTCGCATTTAGCCACATGTTACGACATATATTGCTCTTATAACAACATATACAACCATTAGAGTTAACTAAAATCCATTCACATGCTTTGAAACCCATTTTGGGTAGATGAAACTCATTTTCGGTAAATGAAGGCCATTTCGGGCCGGTTTTTGCTTTTCATGTTCAATGTACTTAGTTTCTCGCATTTAGCCACATGTTAGGACATATATAGCTCTTATAACAACATATACAACCATTAGAGTTAACTAAAATCCATTCACATGCTTTGAAACACATTTTGGGTAGATGAAACCCATTTTCGGTAAATGAAGGCCATTTCGGGCCGGTTTTTGCTTTTCATGTTCAATATACTTACTTTCTCGTATTTAGCCACATGTTAGGACATATTTAGTTGTAATAACAACATATACAACCATTAGAGTTAAGAAAAATAACTTCTTATGCTTTGAAACCCATTTTGGGTAAATGAAGGCAATTTCGGGCCGTTTTTGCTTTTCATGTTCAATGTACTTAGTTTCTCGCATTTAGCCACATGCTAGGACATATATTGTTGTAATAACAACATATACAACCATTAGAGTCAAGAAAAATCACTTCACATGCTTTGAAACCCCATTTGGGGTATATGAAGGCCATTTCTAGTCGATTTTTGCTTTTCATGTTCAATGTACTTAGTTTCTCGCATTTAGCCACATGTCAGGACATATATAGCTCTTATAACAACATATACAACCATTAGAGTTAACTAAAATCCATTCACATGCTTTGAAACACATTTTGGGTAGATGAAACCCATTTTCGGTAAATGAAGGCCATTTCGGGCCGATTTATGCTTTTCATGTTCTATGTGTTTAGTTTCTCGCATTTAGCCACATGTTAGGACATATTTAGTTGTAATAACAACATATACAACCATTAGACTTAAGAAAAATCACTTCTTATGCTTTGAAACCCATTTTGGGTAAATGAAGGCCATTTCGGGCCGGTTTTTGCTTTTCAAGTTAAATGTACTTAGTTTCTCGCATTTAGCCACATGTTAAGACATATATAGTTGTAATAACAACATATACAACCATTAGAGTCAAGAAAAATCACTTCACATGCTTTGAAACCCATTTGGGGTAAATGAAGGCCATTTCGGGACGATTTTTGCTTTTCAGGTTCAATGTACTTAGTTTCTCGCATTTAGCCACATGTTAGGTAATATATAGCTCTTATAACAACATATACAACCATTAGAGTTAACTAAAATCCATTCACATGCTTTGAAACCCATTTTGGGTAAATGAAGGCCATTTCGGGTCGATTTTTGCTTTTCATGTTCAATGTACTTAGTTTTTCGCATTTAGCCACATGTTAGGACATATATAGCTCATATAACAACATATACAACCATTAGAGTTAACCAAAATCCATTCACATGCTTTAAAACCCATTTTGGGTAGATGAAACCCATTTTCGGTAAATGAAGGCTATTTCGGGCCGGTTTTTGCTTTTCATGTTCAATGTACTTAGTTTCTCGCATTTAGCCACATGTTAGGACATTTTTAGTGATTTAGCCACATGTTAGGACATATATTGCTCTTGTAACAACATATACAACCATTAGAGTAAACTAATATCCATTCACATGCTTTAAAACGCATTTTGGGTAGATGAAACCCATTTTCGGTTAATGAAGGCCATTTCGGGCCGGTTTTGCTTTTCATGTTCAATGTACTTAGTTTCTCGCATTTAGCCACATGTTAAGACATCTATAGTTGTAATAACAACATATACAACTATTAGAGTCAAGAAAAATCACTTCACATGCTTTGAAACCCATTTGGGGTAAATGAAGGCCATTTCGGGCCGATTTTTGCTTTTCGGTTCAATGTACTTACTTTCTCGTATTTAGCCACATGTTAGGACATATTTAGTTGTAATAACAACATATACAACCATTAGAGTTAAGAAAAATAACTTCTTATGCTTTGAAACCCATTTTGGGTAAATGAAGGCCATTTCGGGCCGGTTTTTGCTTTTCATGTTCAATGTACTTAGTTTCTCGCATTTAGCCACATGTTAGGACATATATAGCTCTTATAACAACATATACAACCATTAGAGTTAACTAAAATCCATTCACGTGCTTTGAAACCCATTTTGGGTAAATGAAGGTCATTTCGGGTCGATTTTTGCTTTTCATGTTCAATGTACTTAGTTTCTCGCATTTAGCCACATGTTAGGACATATATAGCTCTTATAACAGCATATACAACCATTAGAGTTAACTAAAATCCATTCACATGCTTTGAAACCCATTTTGGGTAGATGAAACCCATTTTCGGTAAATGAAGGCCATTTCGGGCCGGTTTTTGCTTTTCATGTTCAATGTACTTGGTTTCTCGCATTTAGCCACATGTTAGGACATATTTAGTTGTAATAACAACATATACAACCATTAGAGTTAAGAAAAATCACTTGCTATGCTTTGAAACCCATTTTGGGTAAATGAAGGTCATTTCGGGCTGGTTTTTGCTTTTCATGTTCAACGTACTTAGTTTCTCGCATTTAGCCACATGTTTGGACATATATAGTTGTAATAACAACATATAAAACTATTAGAGTCAAGAAAAATCACTTCACATGCTTTGAAACCCATTTGGGGTAAATGAAGGACATTTCGGGCCGATTTTTGCTTTTCATGTTCAACGTACTTAGTTTCTCGCATTTAGCCACATGTTAAGACATATATAGCCCTTATAACCACATACACAGTCATTAGAGTTAACTAAAATCCATTCACATGCTTTGAAACCCATTTTGTGTAAATGAAGGCCATTTCGGGCCGATTTTTGCTTTTTATGTTGAATGTACTTACTTTCTCGCATTTAGCCACATGTTACGACATATATTTCTCTTATAACAACATATAAAACCATTAGAGTTAACTAAAATCCATTCACATGCTTTGAAACCCATTTTGGGTAGATGAAACCCATTTTCGGTAAATGAAGGATATTTCGGGTCGGTTTTTGCTTTTCATGTTCAATGTACTTAGTTTCTCGCATTTAGCCACATGTTAGGACATATATATAGCTCTTATAACAACATATACAACCATTAGAGTTTAACTAAAATCCATTCACATGCTTTGAAACACATTTTGGGTAGATGAAACCCATTTTCGATAAATGAAGGCCATTTCGGGCCGGTTTTTGCTTTTCATGTTCAATGTACTTACTTTCTCGCATTTAGCCACATATTAGGACATATTTAGTTGTAATAACAACATATACAACCATTAGAGTTAAGAAAAAAAAACTTCTTATGCTTTGAAACCCATTTTGGGTAAATTAAGGCCATTTCGGGACGGTTTTTGCTTTTCATGTTCAATGTACTTAGTTTCTCGCATTTAGCCACATGTTAGGACATATATTGTTGTAATAACAACATATACAACCATTAGAGTCAAGAAAAATCACTTCACATGCTTGGAAACCCCATTTGGGGTAAATGAAGGCCATTTCTAGTCGATTTTTGCTTTTCATGTTCAATGTACTTAGTTTCTCGCATTTAGCTACATGTTAGGACATATATAGCTCTTATAACAACATATACAACCATTAGAGTTAACTAAAATCCATTCACATGCTTTGAAACCCATTTTGGGTAGATGAAACCCATTTTAGGTAAATGAAGGCCATTTCGGGCCGGTTTTTGCTTTTCATGTTCAATGTATTTAGTTTCTCGCATTTAGCCACATGTTAGGACATATTTAGTTGTAATAACAATATATACAACCATTAGAGTTAAGAAAAATCACTTCTTATTCTTTGAAACCCATTTTGGGTAAATGAAGGCCATTTCGGGCCGATTTTTGCTTTTTATGTTGAATGTACTTAGTTTCTCGCATTTAGCCACATGTTACGACATATATTGCTCTTATAACAATATATACAACCATTAGAGTTAACTAAAATCCATTCACATGCTTTGAAACCCATTTTGGGTAGATGAAACCCATTTTCGGTAAATGAAGGCCATTTCGGGCCGGTTTTTGCTTTTCATGTTCAATGTACTTAGTTTCTCGCATTTAGCCACATGTTAGGACATATATTGTTGTAATAACAACATATACAACCATTAGAGTCAAGAAAAATCTCTTCACATGCTTTGAAACCCCATTTGGGGTAAATGAAGGCCATTTCTAGTCGATTTTTGCTTTTCATGTTCAATGTACTTAGTTTCTCGCATTTAGCCACATGTTAGTACATATATAGCTCTTATAACAACATATACAACCATTAGAGTTAACTAAAATCCATTCACATGCTTTGAAACCCATTTTGGGTAAATGAAGGCCATTTCGGGCCGGTTTTTGCTTTTCATGTTCAATGTACTTAGTTTCTCGCATTTAGCCACATGTTAGGACATATATAGCTCTTATAACAACATATACAACCATTAGAGTTAACTAAAATCCCTTCACATGCTTTGAAACCCATTTTGGGTAGATGAAACCCATTTTCGGTAAATGAAGGCCATTTCGGGTCGGTTTTTGCTTTTCATGTTCAATGTATTTAGTTTCTCGCATTTAGCCACATGTTAGGAAATATTTAGTTGTAATAACAATATATACAACCATTAGAGTTAACAAAAATCACTTCTTATTCTTTGAAACGCATTTTGGGTAAATGAAGGCCATTTCGTGCCGATTTTTGCTTTTTATGTTGAATGTACTTAGTTTCTCGCATTTAGCCACATGTTACGACATATATTGCTCTTATAACAACATATACAACCATTAGAGTTAACTAAAATCCATTCACATGCTTTGAAACCGATTTTGGGTAGATGAAGCCCATTTTTGGTAATTGAAGGCCATTTCGGGCCGGTTTTTGCTTTTCATGTTAAATGTACTTAGTTTCTCGCATTTAGCCACATGTTAGGACATATATAGCTCTTATAACAACATATAAAACCATTAGAGTTAACTAAAATCCATTCACATGCTTTGAAACACATTTTGGGTAGATGAAACCCATTTTCGGTAAATGAAGGCCATTTCGGGCCGGTTTTTGCTTTTCATGTTCAATGTACTTACTTTCTCGCATTTAGCCACATGTTAGGACATATTTAGTTGTAATAACAACATATACAACCATTAGAGTTAAGAAAAATCACTTGCTATGCTTTGAAACCCATTTTGGGTAAATGAAGGTCATTTCGGGCTGGTTTTTGCTTTTCATGTTCAACGTACTTAGTTTCTCGCATTTAGCCACATGTTTGGACATATATAGTTGTAATAACAACATATAAAACTATTAGAGTCAAGAAAAATCACTTCACATGCTTTGAAACCCATTTGGGGTAAATGAAGGACATTTCGGGCCGATTTTTGCTTTTCATGTTCAACGTACTTAGTTTCTCGCATTTAGCCACATGTTAAGACATATATAGCCCTTATAACCACATACACAGTCATTAGAGTTAACTAAAATCCATTCACATGCTTTGAAACCCATTTTGTGTAAATGAAGGCCATTTCGGGCCGATTTTTGCTTTTTATGTTGAATGTACTTAGTTTCTCGCATTTAGCCACATGTTACGACATATATTTCTCTTATAACAACATATAAAACCATTAGAGTTAACTAAAATCCATTCACATGCTTTGAAACCCATTTTGGGTAGATGAAACCCATTTTCGGTAAATGAAGGATATTTCGGGTCGGTTTTTGCTTTTCATGTTCAATGTACTTAGTTTCTCGCATTTAGCCACATGTTAGGACATATATATAGCTCTTATAACAACATATACAACCATTAGAGTTAACTAAAATCCATTCACATGCTTTGAAACACATTTTGGGTAGATGAAACCCATTTTCGATAAATGAAGGTCATTTCGGGCCGGTTTTTGCTTTTCATGTTCAATGTACTTACTTTCTCGCATTTAGCCACATATTAGGACATATTTAGTTGTAATAACAACATATACAACCATTAGAGTTAAGAAAAAAAACTTCTTATGCTTTGAAACCCATTTTGGGTAAATAAAGGCCATTTCGGGACGGTTTTTGCTTTTCATGTTCAATGTACTTAGTTTCTCGCATTTAGCCACATGTTAGGACATATATTGTTGTAATAACAACATATACAACCATTAGAGTCAAGAAAAATCACTTCACATGCTTGGAAACCCCATTTGGGGTAAATGAAGGCCATTTCTAGTCGATTTTTGCTTTTCATGTTCAATGTACTTAGTTTCTCGCATTTAGCTACATGTTAGGACATATATAGCTCTTATAACAACATATACAACCATTAGAGTTAACTAAAATCCATTCACATGCTTTGAAACCCATTTTGGGTAGATGAAACCCATTTTAGGTAAATGAAGGCCATTTCGGGCCGGTTTTTGCTTTTCATGTTCAATGTATTTAGTTTCTCGCATTTAGCCACATGTTAGGACATATTTAGTTGTAATAACAATATATACAACCATTAGAGTTAAGAAAAATCACTTCTTATTCTTTGAAACCCATTTTGGGTAAATGAAGGCCATTTCGGGCCGATTTTTGCTTTTTATGTTGAATGTACTTAGTTTCTCGCATTTAGCCACATGTTACGACATATATTGCTCTTATAACAATATATACAACCATTAGAGTTAACTAAAATCCATTCACATGCTTTGAAACCCATTTTGGGTAGATGAAACCCATTTTCGGTAAATGAAGGCCATTTCGGGCCGGTTTTTGCTTTTCATGTTCAATGTACTTAGTTTCTCGCATTTAGCCACATGTTAGGACATATATAGCTCTTATAACAACATATACAACCATTATAGTTAACTAAAATCCATTCACATGCTTTGAAACACATTTTGGGTAGATGAAACCCATTTTCGGTAAATGAAGGTCATTTCGGGCCGGTTTTTGCTTTTCATGTTCAATGTACTTAGTTTCTCGCATTTAGCCACATGTTAGGACATATATTGTTGTAATAACAACATATACAACCATTAGAGTCAAGAAAAATCTCTTCACATGCTTTGAAACCCCATTTGGGGTAAATGAAGGCCATTTCTAGTCGATTTTTGCTTTTCATGTTCAATGTACTTAGTTTCTCGCATTTAGCCACATGTTAGTACATATATAGCTCTTATAACAACATATACAACCATTAGAGTTAACTAAAATCCATTCACATGCTTTGAAACCCATTTTGGGTAAATGAAGGCCATTTCGGGCCGGTTTTTGCTTTTCATGTTCAATGTACTTAGTTTCTCGCATTTAGCCACATGTTAGGACATATATAGCTCTTATAACAACATATACAACCATTAGAGTTAACTAAAATCCCTTCACATGCTTTGAAACCCATTTTGGGTAGATGAAACCCATTTTCGGTAAATGAAGGCCATTTCGGGTCGGTTTTTGCTTTTCATGTTCAATGTATTTAGTTTCTCGCATTTAGCCACATGTTAGGAAATATTTAGTTGTAATAACAATATATACAACCATTAGAGTTAACAAAAATCACTTCTTATTCTTTGAAACGCATTTTGGGTAAATGAAGGCCATTTCGTGCCGATTTTTGCTTTTTATGTTGAATGTACTTAGTTTCTCGCATTTAGCCACATGTTACGACATATATTACTCTTATAACAACATATACAACCATTAGAGTTAACTAAAATCCATTCACATGCTTTGAAACCGATTTTGGGTAGATGAAGCCCATTTTTGGTAATTGAAGGCCATTTCGGGCCGGTTTTTGCTTTTCATGTTAAATGTACTTAGTTTCTCGCATTTAGCCACATGTTAGGACATATATAGCTCTTATAACAACATATAAAACCATTAGAGTTAACTAAAATCCATTCACATGCTTTGAAACACATTTTGGGTAGATGAAACCCATTTTCGGTAAATGAAGGCCATTTCGGGCCGGTTTTTGCTTTTCATGTTCAATGTACTTACTTTCTCGCATTTAGCCACATGTTAGGACATATTTAGTTGTAATAACAACATATACAACCATTAGAGTTAGGAAAAATAACTTCTTATGCTTTGAAACCCATTTTGGGTAAATGAAGGCCATTTCGGGTCGATTTTTGCTTTTCATGTTCAATGTACTTAGTTTCTCGCATTTAGCCACATGTTAGGACATATATTGTTGTATTAACAACATATACAACCATTAGAGTCAAGAAAAATCACTTCACATGCTTTGAAACCCCATTTGGGGTAAATGAAGGCCATTTCTAGTCGATTTTTGCTTTTCATGTTCAATGTACTTAGTTTCTCGAATTTAGCCACATGTTAGGACATATATAGATCTTATAACAACATATACAACCATTAGAGTTAAATAAAATCCATTCACATGCTTTGAAACCCATTTTGGGTAAATGAAGGCCATTTCGGGCCGGTTTTTGCTTTTCATGTTCAATGTACTTAGTTTCTCGCATTTAGCCACATGTTAGGACATATATAGCTCTTATAACAACATATACAACCATTAGAGTTAACTAAAATCCATTCACATGCTTTGAAACCCATTTTGGGTAGGTGAAACCCATTTTCGGTAAATGAAGGACATTTAAGGCTGGTTTTTGCTTTTCATGTTCTATGTATTTAGTTTCTCGCATTTAGCCACATGTTAGGACATATTTAGTTGTAATAACAACATATTCAACCATTAGAGTTAAGAAAAATCACTTCTTATGCTTTGAAACCCATTTTGGGTAAATGAAGGCCATTTCGGGACGGTTTTTGCTTTTCAAGTTCAATGTACTTAGTTTCTCGCATTTAGCCACATGTTAAGACATATATAGTTGTAATAACAACATATACAACCATTAGAGTCAAGAAAAATCACTTCACATGCTTTGAAACCCATTTGGGGTAAATGAAGGCCATTTCGGGCCGATTTTTGCTTTTCAGGTTCAATGTACTTAGTTTCTCGCATTAAGCCACATGTTAGGTATAGCTCTTATAACAACATATACAACCGTTAGAGTTAACTAAAATCCATTCACATGCTTTGAAACCCATTTTGGGTAAATGAAGGCCATTTCGGGCCGATTTTTGCTTTTCATGTTCAATGTACTTAGTTTCTCGCATTTAGCCACATGTTAGGACATATATAGCACTTATAGCAACATATAAAGTCATTAGAGTTAACTAAAATCCATTCACATGCTTTGAAACCCATTTTGGGTAGATGAACCCATTTTCGGTTAATTTCGGGCCGGTTTTTGCTTTTCATGTTCAATATACTTAGTTTCTCGCATTTAGCCACATGTTAGGACATATTTAGTTGTAATAACAACATATACAACCATTAGAGTTAAGAAAAATCACTTCTTATGCTTTGAAACCCATTTTTGGGTAAATGAAGGCCATTTCGGGTCGGTTTTTGCTCTTCATGTTCAATGTACTTAGTTTCTCGCATTTAGCCACATTTTAGGACATATATAGTTGTAATAACAACATATAAAACCATTAGAGTCCAGAAAAATCACTTCAGATGCTTTGAAACCCATTTGGGGTAAATGAAGGCCATTTCGGGCCGATTTTTGCTTTTCATGTTCAATGTACTTATTTTCTCGCATTTAGCCACATGTTAGGACATATATAGCTCTTATAACAACATATACAACCATTAGAGTTAACTAAAATCCATTCACATGCATTGAAATCCATTTTGGGTAAATGAAGGCCATTTTCGGGAAGATTTTTGCTTTTCATGTTCAATGTACTTAGTTTTTCGCATTTAGCCACATGTTAGGACATATATAGCTCTTATAACAACATATACAACCATTAAAGTTAACTATAATCCATTCACATGCTTTGAAACCCATTTTCGGTAGATGAAACCCATTTTCGGTAAATGAAGGTCATTTCGGGTCGGTTTTTGCTTTTCATGTTCAAGGTACATAGTTTCTCGCATTTAGTCACATGTTAGGACATATTTAGTTTTAATAACAACATATACAACCATTAGAGTTAAGAAAAATCACTTCTTATGCTTTGAAACCCATTTTGGGTATATAAAAGCCATTTCGGGCCGGTTTTTGCTTTTCATGTTCAATGAACTTAGTTTATCGCATTTAGCCACATGTTAGGACATATATAGTTGTAATAACAACATATACAACCAGTAGAGTCAAGAAAAATCACTTCACATGCTTTGAAACCCATTTGGGGTAAATGAAGGCCATTTCGGGCCGATTTTTGCTTTTTATGTTCAATGTTCTTAGTTTCTCGCATTTAGCCATATGTTAGGACATATATAGCTCTTATAACAAAATATACAACCATTATAGTTAACTAAAATCCATTCACATGCTTTGAAACCCATTTTGGGTAGATGAAACCCATTTCGGTAAATGAAGGCCATTTCGGGTCGGTTTTTACTTTTCATGTTCAATGTACTTAGTTTCTCGCATTTAGCCACATGTTAGGACATATTTAGTTGTAATAACAACATATGCAACCATTAGAGTTAAGAAAAATCACTTCTTATGCTTGGAAACCCATTTTGGGTAAATGAAGGCCATTTCGGGCCGGTTTTTGCTTTTGATGTTCAACGTACTTAGTTTCTCGCATTTAGCCACATGTTAGGACATATATAGTTGTAATAACAACATATAAAACCATTAGAGTCACGAAAAATCACTTCACATGCTTTGAAACCCATTTGGGGTAAATGAAGGCCATTTCGGGCCGATTTTTGCTTTTCATGTTCAATGTTCTTAGTCTCTCGCATTTAGCCACATGTTAGGACATATATAGCTCTTATAACAACATATAAAACCATTAGAGTTAACTAAAATCCATTCACATGCTTTGAAACCCATTTTGGGTAAATGAAGGCCATTTCGGGTCGATTTTTGCTTTTCATGTTCAATGTACTTTGTTTCTCGCATTTAGCCACATGTTACTACATATATAGCTCTTAGAACAACATATACAACCATTATAGTTAACTAAAATCCATTCAAATGCTTTGAAACCCATTTTGGGTAGATGAAACCCATTTTCGGTAAATGAAGGCCATTTCGAGCCGGTTTTTGCTTTTGATGTTCAACGTACTTAGTGTCTCGCATTTAGCCACATGTTAGGACATATTTAGTTGTAATAACAACATATACAACCGTTAGAGTTAAGAAAAATCACTTCTTATGCTTTGAAACCCATTTTGGGTAAATGAAGGCCATTTCGGGCCGGTTTTTGCTTTTGATGTTCAACGTACTTAGTTTCTCGCATTTTGCCACATGTTAGGACAAATATAGTTGTAATAACAACATATACAACCATTAGAGTCAAGAAAAATCACTTCACATGCTTTGAAACCCATTTGGGGTAAATGAAGGCCATTTCGGGCCGATTTTTGCTTTTCATGTTTAATGTTCTTAGTTTCTCGCATTTTGCCACATGTTTGGACATATATCGCTCTTATAACAACATATACAGTCATTAGAGTTAACTAAAATCCATTCACATGCTTTGAAACCCATTTTAGGTAAATGAAGGCCATTTCGGGTCGATTTTTGCTTTTCATGTTCAATGTACTTAGTTTCTCGCATTTAGCCACATGTTAGGACATATTTAGTTGTAATAACAACATATACAACCATTAGAGTTAAGAAAAATCACTTCTTATGCTTTGAAACCCAATTTGGGTAAATGAAGGCCATTTCGAGCCGGTTTTTGCTTTTGATGTTCAACGTACTTAGTGTCTCGCATTTAGCCACATGTTAGGACATATATAGTTGTAATAACAACATATAAATCCATTAGAGTCAAGAAAATTCACTTCACATGCTTTGAAACCCATTTGGGGTAAATGAAGGCCATTTCGGGTCGATTTTTGCTTTTCATGTTCAATATTCTTAGTTTCTCGCATTTAGCCACATGTTAGGACATATATAGCTCTTATAACCACATATACAGCCATTAGAGTTAACTAAAATCCATTCACATGCTTTGAAACCCATATTGGGTAAATGAAGGCCATTTCGGGCCGATTTTTGCTTTTTATGTTGAATGTACTTAGTTTCTCGCATTTAGCCACATGTTACGACATATATTACTCTTATAACAACATATACAACCATTAGAGTTAACTAAAATCCATTCACATGCTTTGAAACCCATTTTGGGTAGATGAAACCCATCTTCGGTAAATGAAGGTCATTTCGGGCCGGTTTTTGCTTTTCATGTTCAATGTACTTAGTTTCTCGCATTTAGCCACATGTTAGGACATATTTAGTTGTAATAACAAAATATACAACCATTAGAGTTAAGAAAAATCACTTCTTATGCTTGGAAACCCATTTTGGGTAAATGAAGGCCATTTCGGGCCGGTTTTTGCTTTTCATGTTCAATGTACTTAGTTTCTCGCATTTAGCCACATGTTAGGACATATATAGCTCTAATAACAACATGTTTTCATTGATATATATGTATATGGAAATTAACTATTTGTTGGTTTCTTGTTTCTATAGAATTTGTTCCATTTTACTCCAAATGAAGCCAAAAAGGCGTTGTTCCTATCCGCGGTGGCCGAAAGATATAGAGCTTTCAAAAGCAAACTAGTTAGTGGGTGGATCACGAAACGGAGAAAGAGGAATGTAAAGAGGAGGAAAATTGTAAAATCAAAGCAAAATGAGACAAAAGAAACAGAAAAGGACGGGGGGAGAGGAAGAGCCACGACAACCGGATAACATGCCTTATGAGATTTGGGGCCATATACAACGAGATGTGATAGAGTTGTAAAAGTGTATTTTTATTATATTAAACCCTTAAAATGACATTGAACTTTATATTTTACAAAGAGTTTTAAGTTATTTTTCTTTCGGGACATGAGTTACTACGATTTTATTTATTTGTCTGCAGGAAGATGATTTGAGCAACAAATTTGCAATTGGATTTGGGAGCCCATTTTCCCTCTCCTACTTGGGCTTATGTGTGAGGAATTAAATCTCATGTTGGGCTTGTGCAATTATCCTAAGATGAATAAGTGAAGCTTGGTGGGCACAAAAGACAAAAGAAAAAAAAAAGACAATCAATAAAAACAGAGAAATTGAAACTTCAAGAGTTTTTCTTTCTTCTGGGGGGGAGAAAACAGCAGTATGAAAGGCAAGAACAAGTGGGTTTCATTTTTGGAAGTGAATTTCAAGTCTTTAGCAATTTAGGAAAGCAAAGTGAGTTTAGGAAATTTAGGGATTCCATGAAGAAAAACAGAAGCAGCATTGAAAAAGGGGGAATTGAAGGAAGGAGTTGGAGGGAGCATTCAACGGCACTAAATAAGAGGCAGCAGCGTTGAATTGGAGGGGAGGATAGCAGCGAATTGGAGAGCAGAAGAATAGCACCAGTACCCAACATCAAATTACAGACAACAGAGATACCAACATCAGTAAATTACAGAGAACAGTGGGTAGCATCAGCGACTCTTTAAAGTATAGCAACAACGAATTTGTCTTGCTGCAATTGATTGATTTGGTAATTTAAGTTATCGGTACAATTAGTATTAGAACTTTGAATTATATGATTTATTTACAGTTTTTAGATTTAACTATGGATTATTTGTTTCTTATTTTTATTCTTAGTATTATTTTTATTCTTAATATGTTAGGCTAAAACCTTTTAGGGTAGGGAGATATACTTAGTATTGGGTTATTGAATTATGAGAATGAAAAAGTTGTGATCTTTCTTATTGGATGATTATGTTTATGTTTTGATTGGATTAATAAACTTATTTTTATTATGTTAACTTGTCAAATTATATTTTAGACTGGCCATCTTTAGTGTAATTTGTTTGTTGACTTGCTAGGATTTTGGGTTGTGATACGTAATTGTCCTAGTTAAATCTGCTAGTAGCAATTAGGTGTTTGATTGGCGACTAAAGCTTGTCGTAATACCTATGGTTATTTAATCCTTTAAGTTGCATAATTCGAGCTTGTGTAATTATGGCTTAAGTTAACTTCTTTCTAGTCGTTCATGCTGCTAATTAATCGAGTCTAGAGAGCTTGTTCTAGATTATTAGTTAGTTAGACAATATTCCAAGAGCTTATTTGGTTTATTTACAAACTAAGGGATGTTTAGAATACTTGTTTGTGTTCCGGGTTAACGTTAAGGTATATGCATAACTTGTCTAATTTACATTCATGATTTATTTAGTTCAATGATCGATTAATATTCCAGTACCAATATATATCTCCCAATCCCTATTTTAGTATATTTGATTACCTCTTCCGTAGTTCAGTTATTTAGTAGATATTCTACCTTCATCTTTATAGTAGTAATTTTTATAGTACTTGGTTAGTTCATATATTCTATAAAAAACAGGGGTTTTTAACTAACACAAGAAATAATAAGATAAACTTAATTCTCTATGGGATCGACCATAGCTTACCCTACTACATTATTAGGAGGTTCGAGTCAGGTTTATTTTTGGTAGACACGCGACAGTCGTACCAAATTTTGGCGCCGTTGCCGGGGAATTTGGTGTTTTTATTATATTATTTCTTGTGTGAATTACTAACTTTTCCTACTAACTTGTGATCTAGTTTCTTTGTTGTGCATGTCTGACAGAAACTCTAAGCACATACGCTTGCGAGATTTAGCAGCAAAGAACCAAAGATTCATAGTGGCGGAAAGGACTCGTGCTCAACAACAACTTGGGCAAGCGCGTCATATTCCCCTGCCTCTTAGTGATTGTTCATCTTCGGAGGAGGAAGAAGAAGTTAACTTTGAGATGGCACGCACCTTGAAGGAGTTAGCAGCTCCTACTTTTGATCCCAACTTACTGTGCATTATTTATGCAGATGAGGAGACGGAATGTGAGATAAAACCAGGCCTTATCCGAGCTTTACCCACTTTCACTGGTTTCAAAGAAAATGGCTCCTTAAGTTCTGCATACATGACTGATCCAAACAAGTTCCTTAAAGAATTTCATATAGCTTCTTCTGGAATGAAACCGAGTGGAGTGACACTTGATAAACTGAAGTTGAAAGCATTTCCATTTGCGTTATCAGATGCTGCAAAAGAATGGCTATATGATCTGCCTGCACAATCCATCACTACTTGGGATGAAATGCAACGAGTATTTTTATCAAAGTATTTTCCAGCATCTCTTGCGGCAAACATTCGTAAGGATATTTGCGGGATTCGGCAAGATGACACAGAGACACTTCATGAGTACTGGGAGCGCTTTAAGAAGTTATGCAACAGCTGCCCTAACCATCAGACCAGTGAGCAACTTCTAGTTCAGTATTTCACAGAAGGGTTAACGTACAATGATAAAAATATAATTGATGCGGCAAGCGGTGGATCACTAGGTGATAAAACACCTGCCGATGCAATGAAGCTCATAGCAAACATGGCAGCTAACTCTCAATATTCTGGAAGAAGGAATCGAGTTTCAACTCCATCTCATCATGTTAAGGAGGTGGGTATTTCTAAGCTGGAGCAGCAGGTAGCCAACCTCACCTCCTTAGTGGAACAAGTTGTGATAGGAAAAGGCCAAGCCAAGGCATGTGAGATATGTTTCACAGTAGGGCATGCTACTGATATGCGTCCAAGCCTACAAGATGAACAAGTGAATGCTATTGGGGGTTTTCAAGGACAACAACAGAGGTATGACCCTTTCTCTCAAACCTATAATTCGGGATGGAAGGATCATCCGAACCTGAGGTATAGCAACAATCAGCAGCAAGGAAATCCTAATTTCAGACCACCACTCCACCAACAGCAAGCATTCACTCCTCCACCTGGATTCCACACGACCCAACCTCCGTATTTACCTAAACCACCGTTGCAGCAACCTATGCCACAACAACAACCTGGTGGCATGTCTCTTGAAGACATTGTGAAGACGATGGCTTCCAGTACTTTACAATTTCAGCAAGAAACACGAAGTGGGTTGAGGAACCTTGAAAATCAAGTCTCTCAGTTAGCTGATACTCTTGGCAGGTTGCAAACACAAAATTCTTCGAAACTACCTAGCCAAACTGAGAGAAATCCCAAGGAGAATGCCAGTGCTATTTCTCTTAGAAGTGGCAAGCAATTAGAGATTCAGTGAGAAGGAAGAGTGAGCTGGTGATAATTCCAAAAGAACAGGAGACAATTGTAACAGAAAAGGATGAGCAGTCACAAAACAAGGCCAATTTTGATGTTTCTGTTAAAACTAACAATGTTTTTACACCTGTACCTTTTCCTAGCAGGTTATTATCAAAGAACAAGAAGCCTGATCATGAGAAGGAGATACTGGATGTCTTTCGCAAGGTAGAGGTGAACATACCTCTACTGGAAGCTATAAAACAAGTGACGCGATACGCAAAATTTTTGAAGGACTTGTGCACTAATAAGAAGAAACTAAAAGGTGATGAGCAAGTAAATGTTAGTGAAAATGTTTCCGCTATTTTGCAGAGAAAAGTCCCTCTAAAGTGTAAAGATCCCGGTATTTTCACGATACCATGCAGAATAGGTAACACGAGGTACGAGAGATGCATGTTAGATTTAGGAGCCTCAATTAATGTGATGCCTTTATCTATTTTCAATGCTCTTAATTTAGGTCCTTTAAAAGAAACTCGTGTTATAATTCAACTTGCTGATCGTTCTAATGCATACCCCCAAGGGGTGATTGAGGATGTTTTAGTACAGGTTAATGAGCTTGTGTTCCCTGCTGATTTTTATGTGCTAGATATGCATGATAATGAAGCTTCTAATTCTTCTCCTATATTATTAGGAAGACCTTTTCTTAAAACTGCTCACACTAAGATTGATGTTCACAGTGGCGTATTGACCATGGAATTTGACAAAGAGGTTATTCGTTTCAATATATTTGATGCTATGAGATATCCATCTGATTGCAGATCTGTTTTTAGCATAGATATCATTGATTCATTAACTGAGCAAGTGTATTTTCTTTGTGGTAATGATGCTTTGGAATCTGTTTTAATTAACCCAATAGAGAAAGAAAGTTGTGCAAATTTGCAGGATGTTTTTGCTGTCGAAAATGACGTAAAGGAAGCTTTCTTTGCCTTGGAATCACTGCCCACTAAGCAAGGAAGATTTGCGACTCAATTCATTAATTTACCTCCTAATACTCACAGTTTGTTGCCTTCTGTTGTGTAGCCTCCAGAAGTAGAGTTAAAACCACTTCCTGATCATCTAAAATACGCATTTCTAGGAGAAAATGATACCCTTCCAGTGATAATCGCAAGTAATCTTACTCCAATTCAAGAGCAAAAGCTTGTTAAGGTTCTTGAGGCACATAAGACAGCTTTGGGGTGGACGGTTGCAGATATAAAATGGATTAGCCCCTCCATGTGCACACACAGAATATTCTTAGAAGAGGGAGTTAAACCAGCTTGACAAGTGCAAAGGCGGCTTAATCCACCTATGATGGAGGTTGTAAAGAAAGAAGTATTGAAGCTTCTTGATGTAGGGGTGATATACCCTATCTCTGACAGTCCTTGGGTTAGCCCTTTACAAGTGGTTCCGAAAAAGTCAGGAGTGACCGCGGTAGAGAATGACAAGGGAGAGATGGTCCCTACTCGAGTGCAAAATGGGTGGAGGGTCTGTGTAGATTATAGGAAATTAAACTCCATGACCCGAAAAGATCATTTTCCCTTACCTTTTATTGATCAAATGGTTGAACGTCTTGCTGGTCATGCTTATTACTGTTTTCTTGACGGTTACTCTGGTTATGTGCAGGTTGCCATAGCTCCGGAAGATCAGGAGAAAACAACTTTCACGTGCCCATATGGTACTTTTGCCTACCGGCGCATGCCTTTTGGGTTATGCAACGCGCCCGCTACTTTTCAGAGATGTATGGTAAGCATATTTTCAGATTATCTTGAGAAATTCATTGAAGTCTTCATGGATGATTTCACTGTCCATGGTGATTCTTTTGATAATTGCTTAGATCATCTCACTTTAATTCTCAAACGATGTTTGGAATCCAACCTTGTGCTCAATTCTGAAAAATGTCATTTTATGGTTCAACAAGGTATAGTCTTAGGTCATATTGTTTCTACTAACGGAATAAAAGTCGATAAAGCTAAAATAGATCTTATTACCTCACTGCCTTACCCCGCCTTTGTGCGAGAAGTTCGTTCTTTTCTTGGCCGTGCAGGGTTTTATCGTAGGTTCATCGAAAGCTTTTCAAAGATTGCACAACCTTTGTGTAGACTGTTGCAAAAAGAAGTGGAATTCGCTTTTGATGAGGAGTGTAAGAAAGTGTTTTACCAGTTGAAGAACAAGTTGGTCACTGCACCTATTTTACAGCCTCCAAACTGGGAGATTCCCTTTGAATTGATGTGTGATGCGTCCAGCCATGCTGTAGGAGCAGTATTAGGACAGAGAGTTTGAAAGATTCCTCATGCCATTTATACGCTTCAAGAACTTTGAATGAGGCTCAAGCTAATTACACTACAACTGAGAAAGAACTTCTTGCTGTAGTTTTTGCTTTAGATAAATTCAGGTCCTATCTTTTAGGTACTAACATTATTGTTTATACTGATCATGCAGCATTGAAGTTTCTTTTGTCAAAGAAAGAGGCGAAACCTAGACTAATACGCTGGATTTTATTGCTTCAAGAGTTCAACATAGAAATTAGAGACAAAAAAGGTTCTGACAACAGTGTTGCTGATCATTTGAGCATATTAGTCGGGGTTGATGGAGATAAAAGTCCAATTAATGAAGAGTTTCCTGATGAGAAGTTGCATGCTTTGAGCTCGAGCACTCCATGGTATGCAGATTTGGTGAACTTCTTAGTTTGTCAACAATTTTCACCCGGTTTTACCAAGGCCCAGAGGGATCGAATGCGCAGTGAAGCAAAGCACTACATTTGGGATGATCCGTATCTATGGAAACATTGTGCTGATCAAGTGATCAGAAGGTGCGCACCTGAAACTGAATTTCTTTCTATACTAACCTTCTGTCACTCTTATGCTTGTGGCGGGCATTTCGTACCCAAGCGGACAGCTCGCAAGGTTCTGGAAAGCGGCTTCTACTGGCCATCCTTATTTAAAAATGCGTATGAGATTTGCAAAGTTTGTAATAATTGTCAAAGGACAGGTACATTAGGTCCTAGAAATGAAATGCCCCAAACTCCAATTTTAATATGCGAGATTTTCGATGTTTGGGGTATGGATTTTATGGGACCTTTTCCCTCTTCTTTTGGATTTCATTATATATTGCTTGCTGTCGATTATGTTTCGAAATGGGTGGAAGCTAAGGCCACTCGTACTGACGATTCTAAAGTGGTTGCAGAATTTTTGAAATCTAATATATTTGCTAGATTTGGGTTTCCGAGAGCTATCATCAATGACAGGGGTACCCACTTCTGTAATAGGACAATTGAAGCTCTGTTGAGAAAGTATCATTTGTTCCATCGAGTTTCCACAACATATCATCCACAAACCAATGGGCAGGCAGAAGTTTCAAACCGCGAAATCAAATCGATTCTTGAAAAGACAGTTAATCCAAACCGGAAAGACTGGAGCCTTCGGCTAGATGATGCTTTGTGGGCGTATAGAACAGCCTATAAGACACTCATTGGCATGTCTCCCTACAGACTAGTGTTTGGTAAACCTTGCCACCTGCCCGTGGAATTGGAACACAGGGCATTTTGGGCTGTGAAGCAGTGTAATATGAGCATGGACGCAGTGGATGATCATCGGAAACTTCAATTACAAGAGTTAGAGGAGATTAGTAATGATGCTTTTGAGATTGCAAGAATTTATAAGGAGAAAACTAAGGCATTTCATGATGAGCGAATCACCAGGAAAACATTTGCTGTTGGAGAGAAGGTTTTGCTCTACCATTCGAGACTCAAGTTGTTCCCTGGCAAACTCCGTTCCCGTTGGGTTGGACCATTTGTTGTTACCAAGGTATTTTATCATGGTGCAGTGGAAATTCGAAGTGAAGACACAGGTAAGGAGTTCAAGGTGAACGGACATCGACTCAAACCATATCATGAGGGGCATCAGGTTCAAAACATTGAAGTAGTGGAGCTGGAGGCTCCGAATTACGATGCATACTGAGAATGAAGACGTCAAGCTAACGACGTTAAATGAAGTGCTCTTGGGAGGCAACCCAAGTTTTACAACCCAATATTTTCTTTTTCTTAGGATCTGGGAGTTTTGTCTTTTCATTCTAGGATTTCTATCTCTTCTATTTAGTTTTATTCATTTTTTTCTTCATTTTGTAGGAATTAGTCTTTATTTTCTTTGTTTTTCCCCCTCCCCAAACACCTTTGTTGTGTTTAGTGTTACTCATATGGTTTTCTTTATCCTGGTGCAGGAACATTTTCTCTTTGCATCGGATATCAACACTTCCATCGGGTGAGAGCCGAGTAGCCTGTCGTCCAAGCTTGGGGGAGGGACTACATTTAGTTCTGATTGGTAGAGCCATGGCTATGGCAGCTCTAAAGTGGCAGCACTCTGTCATGATTCTGCACTCCCCATCTTTAGTGACCTCCTACTTCCCTGCTGCACTTTACAGCCAACTACACTCAGTCATGTGCTTCAAGCTTGGGGGAGAAAGATTCGAAGTTCAACATATTCCTTAATCCAGTGAGCTCTATTCCTTTTCTTTTTCTCTTCTCTTTTCTTTTTCCCACATTGAGGATAATGTATGATCTAAGCTTGGGGGAGGAATTATGCTTCAATTTATGGAAAATGTGTGGTTGTGTTGAAAATGTTTGTGTTGGAGTATGCTGGAATTTTGGTATGATTTTTTTTATAGTTGAAAATAACTGTTAGTTGTTTGGTTTTTGTCCAGTTTTAGGGGAGATGCTGCCGAAATTTTGCAAAATGTAGCTCCACTATATTTGACATTGGTGTTTGGACTTGTGTATATGCCTTTGTATGAACTTCTAAAAGTCCTAACTCTGTGAATTTTCAACCGTTTTGCTAAAGCTATTTTTGTAGTGAAGTGAAAAATAAGAGATGATTTAGGCATTTAAGTTGTACCACCACATTGAGCCAAAAAGCCTACCAATGACATTTTCCTCTAGTGAGCCAACTTCGAGCTTTGTAAGCTTATTTTCATGCTACACTCATAAAATAAACTTTTACCAGAAAAACAAGTGTTTTACCCTTCTCTAAGATTAGTAGAGCATTTGTAATCGTAAAGTGGAATATGTCATAATTGAGTGGTGATGTTTATATGTTGAAAAAAAAAAGAGTTTCATATTTTGAAGGCTCTGCGTACCAATGTTTGGGCATGGAAAAACAAAAGTGAAAAATTGAAAACTCTGAAAACAGAACATGAAAAAAAGATTCTGATATCAAAAAGAATGAAAAAAAAAGAAAAAATTGCCCAAATATGTACGTGTGGTGTTTCTATCTTTTGTTTAGGTAGCTCGAGTGAGTAGACTCGTTGGGGTATTTTCATGCCTAGTGCCTTAGGCCAATTGGACCGGGAGTCACTAGTTGAAATCTCGTTATAAGAGTTACTTGACAAAGACATAACATTTAGAGTCATGAAACTTAGTGAGATGGTTTATCAAGTTAATAAAGTTGGTGTGTTTCTCTATAATATATGTGGTGCCGCTTCGCTCTACTTTTCTTAGAGTTTTTACCACCACTTTCCTAAATATTTTCCACACCTTTCTTTACCTTAACCCCATTACATCCATGATTAAAGTCCTAATGATCTTTGAGGTTGTTTCACTACCATTTAGCATACGTAACTTATGGTTGGTTCATAGAAGTTGTAGGTGGCCTTGAGAGTTCATTGATTGCATATATGCTAGTTTGATGCTATTGTTAGATGCTTGATGTGTTTGGCTAAATCGGCATTTTTTGTTTCTTTTCAAGAGTTGAACTTCCCTTGTTTTTCAAGTCTTTTCTTGAGGACAAGCAAAAGTATAAGCTTGGGGGAGTTTGATAGAGTTGTAAAAGTGTATATTTTTATTATATTAAACCCTTAATATGACATTGAACTTTATATTTTACAAAGATTTTTAAGTTATTTTTCTTCCGGGACATGAGTTACTACGATTTTATTTATTTGTCTGCAGGAAGATGATTTGAGCAACTAATTGGCAATTGGATTTGGGAGCCCATTTTCCCTCTCCTACTTGGGCTTATGTGTGAGGAATTGAATCTCATGTTGGGCTTGTGCAATTATCCTAAGATGAATAAGTGAAGCTTGGTGGCCACAAAAGACAAAAGAAAAAAAAAGACAATCAATAAAAACAGAGAAATTGAAACTTCAAGAGTTTTTCTTTCTTCTTGGGGGGGGAGAAAACGGCAGTATGAAAGGCAACAACAAGTGGGTTTCATTTTTGGAAGTGAATTTCAAGTCTTTAGCAATTTAGGAAAGCAAAGTGAATTTAGGAAATTTAGGGATTTCATGAAGAAAAACAGAAGCAGCATTGAAAAAGGGGGGATTGAAGGAAGGAGTTGGAGGGAGCATTCAGCGGCACTAAATAAGAGGCAGCAGCGTTGAATTGGAGGGGAGGATAGCAGCGAATTGGAGAGCAGAAGAATAGCACCAGTACGTAACATCAAATTACAGACAACAGAGATACCAACATCAGCAAATTACAGAGAATAGTGGGTAGCATCAGCGATTCTTTAAAGTATAGCAACAACGAATTTGTCTTGCCACAATTGATTGATTTGGTAATTTAAGTTATTGGTACAATTAGTATTAGAACTTTGAATTATATGATTTATTTACAGTTTTTAGATTTAACTATGGATTATTTGTTTCTTATTTTTATTCTTAGTATTATTTTTGTTCTTAATATGTTAGGCTAAAACCTTTTAAGGTAGGGAGATATACTTAGTATTGGGTTATTGAATTGTGAGAATGAAAAAGTTGTGATCTTTCTTGTTGGATGATTATGTTTATGTTTTGATTGGATTAATAAACTTATTTTTATTGTGTTAACTTGTTAAATTATAATTTAGACTGGCCATCTTTAGTGTAATTTGTTTGTTGACTTGCTAGGATTTTGGGTTGTGATACGTAATTGTCCTAGTTAAATCTGCTAGTAGAAATTAGGTGTTTGATTGGCGACGAAAGCTTGTCGTAATACCTATGGTTATTTAATCCTTTAAGTTGCATAATTCGAGCTTGTGTAATTATGGCTTAAGTTAACTTCTTCCTAGTCGTTCATGCTGCTAATTAATCGAGTCTAGAGAGCTTGTTCTAGATTATTAGTTAGTTAGACAATATTCCAAGAGCTTATTTGGTTTATTTGCAAACTAAGGGATGTTTCGAATACTTGTTTGTGTTCTGGGTTAACGTTAAGGTATATGCATAACTTGTCTAATTTACATTCATGATTTATTTAGTTCAATGATCGATTAATATTCCAATACCAATATATATCTCCCAATCCCTATTTTAGTATATTTGATTATCTCTTTCGTAGTTCAGTTATTTAGTAGATATTCTACCTTCATCTTTATAGTAGTAATTTTTATAGTACTTGGTTAGTTCATATATTCTATAAAAAACAGAATTTTTAACTAACACAAGAAATAATAAGATAAACCCAATTCTATGTGGGATCGACCTTAGCTTACCCTACTACATTATTAGGAGGTTCGAGTCAGGTTTATTTTTGGTAGACACGCGACAGTCGTACCAAGAAGATTGGGAGGCATTTGTTGCCCAAAATACTACGCTTGAGGTGGTGGTAAGTACTGTGCTATTTAACGCATATTCGACTTTGTATATTTACTTTTAATACAATTAGATGTCTATTCAAACTAACCATGTGATTTTATAGGCTTAGCGTGAGAAACATGCACACAGTTCAAAACAGAGGAACCACTACCATCATATGGGTTCCTTCACTTATGCGAGGGCGAGACAGGTGTGGATTGACGATAAATTTTACCCTTCTATCGATGCATCTACAACGACATCTTCTGCCTCCCACACCGCATCTGTCAAAGTTGACCGTGTCGCTGATTGGTGGTGCTCCATGCATAGGCGTGATTCAAACAATAAAATGACCATTTCAGATCCGGGGACGTTGAAGATAGCAAATGCCGTTGTAAGTAATTGCAATAATTTGTTTTTCCCCCGCTTGCTGCCTTCCCCCCCTGCAGACCCCCGTCCCCTTGCTGCCTCCCCGCCGAACCCCCGTCCCCTTAGGCGCCTCCCCGCCCGCCCCCTGCCGGCCCCCCTCGAACCCCTCCCCTGCTGCCCCCCCCCCCCGCCCCCCCCCTTCCCTTGCCTCCTCCCCGGCCCCCCCTTGCCTCTCCCCCCTCGGACCCCCTCTCCTGCTGCCCCACCCCCGTAGACCCCCCTTCCCCCTGCTTGCCTCCCCCCGCCGGCCCCCTGCTGCACCCCCTCCCCCCTCCCTCGGACCCCCTCCCATGCTGCCCCACCCCCGCAGACCCCCTTCCCCCTGCTGCCTCCCCTGCCCGCCCCCTGCTGCCCCCTGACCCCCTTCCCCCTACCGTGACCCACCCCCAGTAGACCCCCTTCCCCTTCTTGCCCCCCACCCCGTTCTTTGCCTCCCTCCCCCGCCGCCCTCCTCCCCGCGACCCTCTACTGCCCCCTGCTGTGCCCCCCCGTTGTGTGCCCGTGCCCCCTGCGACCCCCCTCACCCCGCCGTTCCCCACCCCCCCTACTTGTTCCCCACCCCCCTTGCTACCCCCCCAGTAGACCCCCCCTCCCCTTGCTGCCACACCCCCGCACAATCCCCCTATTGCACAACCCCCCTTGTTAATTTGTTATTTTTTATACTTACACTTGTAGATGGGGATCAAGCAAAAAGAGGTTAGCGGCGAGTTCACTCCCGAAGGCAACAAAGATGCTCTTTACAAGACTTTTGGAAAGGACCACAATTGACGTTTGAGGGGTTTTGGTGGTATTCGTCTCGGTGTGAAAAAAGCCTATGCTAAAGATTCCTCCGTGTGTACAAGATCACGCTCTAATGAATCTATGTCACAAGCGATGCGGGAGAAGCTTACGGAGGAAATTACAGAGAAAGTGACGGCTAAACTCACGAAAAGTTTCAACGCGGTCCTTTCACACTTTGGTATACCGGCGATACGTCCTTTGGATTGTCCTTTGGAGGACAAAGCTAGCCATCCTAACACACAAAAATCAGCACCATCTATACTTGAGTTAGAGGTAACTACTATCCTTCTTATAATTTTTAAAACTAAGTAATATAAACTAACCTCAATCCATTTACTTTTGGAAGCAAGAAACGCCTTGCCAGCTTTTACTAGATGTAAAAGATGAGGGTTTGATTGTGGTGGCTGAAGGAAATGCACAACCACGAAGTGAACGAGCAATAGTCCATCACGAGTGTGTGGACAATGAGCACTTGGCGGTTAGTGTAGTCACCATCACTTCTGGTTACGAAGACTTTGCTCTTCCGTTGCCTAAACCGTCAGTTGATATAAATGTCTTGATCGACGCTCGTGGTGGTTATGTGTTGTGGCCATCGGCATGGGTGAGGTTTTCAGACGAGGTAAAATGAGAAACTAAAATCCATATTCAAATTGATTTATTTCATACCTATTAAATATTAACTAACTAAGTTGAATGTTTTTCCCTTTGAATTAATAGGTTTTGGAGAGAATAAACAAGCCTAAGGAAAGCAAGGCGGACTCACCTCCTCTAGAAAAGGCGAAGGAGAAGGAGGGTACAAGCAGGTCAAAGAAGGCCATTTCGGGTAAAGAAACGCAAGACTCCAAAGGTTTAAGTTGCGAACAAAACCCCTCTAAAGATACTTGGATTGAGAAACCAACGCTTCAGTGTCTCACTAAGGCATGCTTATGGCTACATGCAAATGTTCGTGATATGCCGGATGATACACATGTGGAGGTGAAGTTGGGTACCACGGAATTCAACTACCACGAGAAAACATCGACATAGGTGTCTAAGGTTGATGTGAAGGAGTTCCTTTGCGGAGAGATGTTGAATGTTTCCTTGATTCAAGCCTTCATGAGGTATAATAGTTGTACTTATGAAATATATGAACTTCCTTTGCAATATCTAATAATATATCTATGTTACGTACTTGGTTGTGCTTTGAAGATTACTCCAAGATGATCCTCGTGGACGCGATATGTCTAAATTGTGTCCGAGCTGACAATTGTTTGAAAAACACAAGTGAGGTTAAGGAGTATATTTGGCTATGTCTCAAAACAGCTAAACGTGCATAACATAAGTTCATATTTGCCCCTTGTTTTGAAGAGTATAGTTTTTATCCTTGTATCCATTTTTGCCACTTTATTATTATACAATACAAGTACTCACATGATTGCTTCCTAACTTTTTTGGGATTTTAGTCTCCATTGGTCGCTCCTTGTGGTTTGTCCTTCAAACAACACAGTATATCAGTTTGATTCTGCAGCTCAAGATCCACCACGATCCTTACTCCTCAAATCATGCATAAATAGGTATGTTTGTTACTTAAAATGCTTATTAGCATAACATGTTTCACTAATTTCATCCTTTGCCCACTTCTCACATGAAATTAACATAACTACAATTCTATGAATAAAGTTGAGAGAACAGGACAAGTTCCTCGGTGGAAAGCAATGAAGGTAATAGATATTACTTAAGCTACTTCTTTCTTTTACAAAAAACAAACATGTACGTTTCTTACATGTTTTTTTTTTTTGTAATTTTATAATTAGTGTGCTCAACAACCCGAGGGACCGAGTGTGGCTACTATGTGTTGAGGTTCATGTTCGATATAATTTCAAGTTGCAAGGAACTCGGGGATTTTGAGAAGGTATTATACATAAATAATAAGTAGCTCAATTTACGGCCGATTTTCGCCTCGTAAGCTCAATTTTTTTTACTTTCCCGCATTTAGCCACATTTTAGGTCATATATACTTATAACAAGTACATATAGAACCATTAGAGTCAAGTAAACTACATTCACATCATTTAAGACCCAATTTGGGTAAATGTATGCCATTTCTAGCCGATTTCGGCTTTTAAGCTCATTGTACTTATTTTCATACATTTAGCCACATGTTAGGACATGTATAGTTCTAATAACAACATGTATAACCATTAGAGTCAAGTAAAATCCATTCACATGCTTTGAAACCCATTTTGGGTAAATGAAGGCCATTTCGGGCCGATTTTGGCCTTTCAAGCTCATTGTACTTATTTTCTTACATTTAGCCACATGTTAGGACATGTATAGTTCTAATAACAACATGTATAACCATTACAGTCAAGTAAAATCCATTCACATGCTTTGAAACCCATTTTGGGTAAATGAATGCCATTTCGGGCCGAATTTGGTCTTTCAAGTTCAATTTACTTAGTTTCCCACATTTAGCCACATGTTAGGACATGTATCGCTCTAATAACAACATATACAACTATTAGAGTCAAGTAAAATCCATTCACATGCTTTGAAACCCATTTTGGGTAAATGAATGCCATTTCGGGTCGAATCTGGCCTTTCAAGTTCAATTTACTTTGTTTCTCATATTTAGCCACATGTTACGACATGTATAGCTCTAATAACAACATATACAACTATTAGAGTCAAGTAAAATCCATTCACATGCTTTGAAAGCCATTTTGGGTAAATGAATGCCATTTCGGGCCGAATTTGGCCTTTCAAGTTCAATTTACTTAGTTTCCCACATTTAGCCACATGTTAGGACATGTATAGATCTAATAACAACATATACAACTATTAGAGTCAAGTAAAATCCATTCACATGCTTTGAAACCCATTTTGGGTAAATGAAGGCCATTTCGGGCCGATTTTGACCTTCCAAGTTCAATTTACTTAGTTTCCCACATTTAGCCACATGTTAGGACATATATAGTTCTAATAGCAACATATATAACCATTCGAGTCAAGCAATATCATTTTTCATCCTTTGAAACCCAATTTGGGTAAAATAATTCCATTTCGGGCCTATTTTGGCCTTCCAAGTTCAATTTACTTTGTTTCCCACATTTAGCCACATGTTAGGACATGTATAGCTCTAATAACAACATATACAACTATAAGAGTCAAGTAAAATCCATTCACATGCTTTGAAATCCATTTTGGGTAAATGAATGTCATTTCGGGCCGAATTAGGCCTTTCAAGTTCAATTTACTTAGTTTCCCACATTTAGCCACATGTTAGGACATGTATAGCTCTAATAACAACATATACAACTATTAGAGTCAAGTAAAATCCATTCACATGCTTTGAAATCCATTTTGGGTAAATGAAGGCCATTTCGGGCCGATTTTGGCCTTCCAAGTTCAATTTAATTTGTTTCCCACATTTAGCCACATGTTTGGACATATATAGTTCTAATAGCAACATATATAACCATTAGAGTCAAGCAAAATCATTTTTCATGCTTTGAAACCCAATTTGGGTTAAAGAATGCCATTTCGGGCCTATTTTGGTCTTCCAAGTTTAATTTACTTTGTTTCCTACATTTAGCCACATGTTAGGACATATATAGTTCTAATAGCAACTTATATAACCATTAGAGTCAAGCAAAATCATTTTTCATGCTTTAAAACCCAATTTGGGTAAAAGAATGCCATTTCGGGCCTATTTTGGCCTTCTAAGTTTAATTTCTTACATTATATTATTTCCTCAATCTCTTTAGAGTCAACTAAAGTCATATGTGTGTTTCCTTATGTTTGTTTTATAAGGTATTCCTCGATGGCAAACCAAGGGAGGGTTCTTTCACCACAGCCGAGATAGACGAGGTTCGGGATTTGCTAGCACGCTACCTTACCGACTTTTGCATGTGAAGATGATGTTGCGGCTTTGAGTTTTTATGTTCTTATTATGTTACTAGCTACTTATATAGGTCCAAATGTTTATTTTTGATTTTAGTACTTATTACAACTTTATTTGTATAGTACATTCTCAAAATATATATATATATATATATATATATATATATATATATATATATATATAAAAAAAAAAAAAAAAAATAAAAATATATATATATATATATATATATATATATATATCATTTTGACTTGTATACGACACGTGCGTGATACTTTTTTTCCAATTATAACAGGTTTAAATATAAGCTTCATATAAATATAATAATATATATATATAAATATTATATATATAATATTTATATATATATAACACAATCTGATCCGATTTTCTAAAATAACCGGATCAGTTTTTGTGCTTTGCATACATCTATTTGGCGCCAATAAAATTTACTGATTCGATTTTTTAGGAAAACCGGATCAGTTATTAATATTAACTGATCCGATTTTCCTAAAAAACTGGATCAGTAAATTATTTACTGATCCGGTTTTGAACCGAATCAGTAAATAATTGGGATCTGCTGTGAGCCCACCTGATGCGGCCCAAAACCGCAGCAGTAAGCCCGGTTTTGACCGCATCTGATGGGCTTTTTTCCACTAGTGCATTCACCTATCATTCTTCATACCCCCTTCTCAAGCTGGACTGGCGTTACAAGTCCAAGCTTGGAGATTAGAAACTTGTGCTGCTTAGAGTGGAGTGCTTTGGTAAGGATGTCAGCTAGCTGCAGGGTGCTAGAGACATGCTTTGTGCTTATGAACCCAGACTCCACATTTTCTCTCACATACTAACAGTCTATGGATAGGTGTTTAGTCCTTTCATGAAATATGGTGTTGTGAGCTATATGTTCTGCTGCCTGATTATCACAATATAGTGGAATAGAATAGACAATGTAGGAGATAGTTTTAGATATTCTAGCAACCCATATATCCACACCAGTTCACTTGTGGTGGCCGACATGCTTCTATACTCAGCTTCAGCTGATGATTTGCTAACTGTTCTCTGCTTCTTGGTTTTCCATGATATGAGATTTTTGCCAAAAAAAATGCAGTAGGTGCTAAGTGACCTGCAACTAAAAACACAGCTGCCCCAATCTGCATCATTGTATGCTGTGATGTGCAGATCACCTTGAGAAGAGTAGAACAATCCATGTGAGGTTGTTCCTTTCAGATACTTTAGGACATGTAGCCCAGCCTGGAGATGTGGCTTTCTAGGTGAGCTCATAAATTAACTTAAGTGTAGTACAACATATGAAAGATTAGGTCGGGTAATTCTCAGGTGCAACAGCCTCCCTATTAGCCTTCTATATACTTCAGGTTCAGTGAGGATCTCTCCAATGTCTGTAGAGAGTTTGAGCCCAGCAGGTAAAGGAGTAACTACAGACTTGCTGTAACCGAGCCCCATATAATCAATGAGCTCAGTTATGTATCTCTGCTGACTCAAGGTAGTTCCATCCTTGGTTCTTGAGATCTCTATGCCTAAGAAGTACTTTAATTCTCCTAGGTGTTTTACAGTAAAAGCCTTATCCAAGGCTTCTTTCACATCATGAATTTGCTCAAGGTTAGTGCCAGTTACCATCATGTCATCAACATAGACCAGAATTATAGTGAATTCATTTTTCTCAATTCTAGTAAACATTGAGTAGTCTTCAAGTGACTGCACAAAGTTCAAAGTTGCCAGGAAATTCTTTAGCTCCATGTTCCACTGTCTAGAGACTGGTTTAAGCACATAGATGGATTTCTGGAGCCTACAGACCTGTCCTGGGCCAATCTTATCATACCGAGGTGGTCCTTTCATGTAAACTTCCTCCTCTAAGTGCCCATGGAGGAAGGCATTATTTACATCCAATTGGTGTAATGCCCATCCTTTCATGGTAGCCACTGCAATGACAATTCTACAGTTGCTATCTTTGCAATAGGTGAGAAGGTCTCGTTGTAATCTCTCCCTTCAACTTGATGATATCCTATTGCCACAAGTCTAGAGCCTTTGATCTTTCTAAGACCTTGTCATCAGGTAGATACTTAGTTTTGTATACCCATTTTGACCCAATTGCCTTCTTTCCCTTGGGAAGATGCACAATATCCCAAGTATCATTGTTTTACAGAGTAACAATTTCATTTCTCATTGCATTCACCCATCCTGGTGCTTCTTTTGCTGCTTGATATGAAAATGGTTCAATAAGGTCAGTAGGTGTTATCACAGAAGATGAATTGGATTGAGATTGGGTAATGTAGGACATACATAGTCCCTGAGTTTTGAAGGCACTTGTATTTGCCTTCCAGACCTCCTGAATTCCTCTATCTCAACAATAGGTTCAGGTATGTGGCTCCCAGCTAACTCATCTTCACTCTCTTCTTCATTTAAGACTGCTTCAATCTCAACATCTCCTGTTATATTAACTTCTTCATCCTCATTCTGAGAGGTTGTACTCACTTGAGTATTCCTTCTTTCATTGCTGCTCACCTCATCAACCTTTTCACATTCCTTATTAGGCAACTCCACTGTACAAGAGTACTTGTAAGGAAAAATATTCTCATGGAACACAATGTCCCTGCTCACAAAACACAGCTTGGATTCAAGGTCATAGACTGTAATCTGCACAACTCTTCTGAACTTGTCGCCTCTTCTTCCGCGGCCGAACCAGTGAATCAAGTGTTGCATATCAACTAGTGGTGTATGCATACCACACCAAAGTTTCAACTGAGTAAGGAAAACCTTACTAAAATGACAAGAAAAAAACAGGTGAGAGTGAGTTTCAGTATGGTCATCACACACCATACATAGGTCATCATTGCTCACACAAAATGGTAGAGTTTAGACTTTGTCTGGAGCCTCTCCTGAATAACCAACCAGCTGCAAAACTTATGTTTAGGAATGTCCATTCTTTCCCATATGACATCACTCCAAAGAAGCTTCTCATGCTCACCAGTGAGCTTACAATACACCTCTGTAATGGAATAAGAATCCATTTGTTGTAACTGCTGTGCTGTGAAGCATCTCTTGATTTCCTCCTTTACAGAACAAAGCTTTTTCCAATACCAACTACAATTATTGTTGGGCACATACTCCCACCAGATATCATGTTTAATGTATACAACATTCACCCATTTCACCCAAAGATTGTCTAACTTTTTCTCCACTGCCCAGACATATTTACCAAGAGCAGCTATATTCCAAACTTGGATGTTTAAAAAGCCCACCTACACTCTTTGGAGTACACATACTTTGCCAATTCACATACCCATGTTTGCTACTATAATACTTCCCTGACTAGAGAAAGGCCCTACAAACCCTTTCAATCTCATGTAAAACATGTTTAGGGAGAATGAATACCTGTGCCCAGTAGAGATGAAGGCTAATCAAAACTGAGTTGATGAGCTGAACTCTGCTAGCAAAGGAAACATGTCTGGAGTTCCAAATTTTAATTATGAGCATCATTTTATCAACCAATTTTTCACAATCATTGATTGATATTCTTCTTGAGTAAATGGGAACACCGAGATATTTGAAAGGAAGAACATCTCTAACAAAACCTGAGCTGGCTAAAATTCTGTCAACTTCATCATCATTCATGCCACTACAATAAATGGCTGATTTCTGAGGATTAGCTTGTAAACAAGAGGTTTCTGAAAATAGCTTGAACCCTCTAAGCATGAGATGAACAGAGGATAAATCACCTTTACAGCAAAGCAGTATATCATCAACAAAACAAAGATGTGTGAGCTTCATAGCTGCACATCTAGGGTGATATTGAAAGCCTGGTTACTGACCAATCTTTTTTAAGATCCTAAACAAATACTCCATGCAGATGACAAATAAGAGGGGAGACAAGGGATCAGCTTGCCTGATTCTTCTCTTAGAAGAGAAATAACCATGTAAGGTCCCATTCACCATTAATGAGAACTTAGGTGTAGTGACACAAACCATCACCAGGCTCACATATCTTCTAGGAAACCCAAGACCATGCATCATTTCCTCTAAAAAACCCCACTCAATTGTATCATAAGCCTTCTTCATGTTAATTTTCAACATACACCTAGCATTAACCTTTCTCCTACCAAAATGCCTAACCAGGTTTTGACAAATCATGATCATCATTACAAGTTTTAAGAGTGAGGTTATTACCTGCAAAGCTTGTAAAAGCACCTGATTTGCTTCCACTGGCCTCCTCGTTACTTCCCTTTCCTTACATCACCCTCATAAGCTCCTTGCAAACAACGCTTACCATCTTAGAATCAATATGGTCCTGTCCTCTCATACATTCAAGAGGTTCGTCCTATTCTGCTTCAAGCATCTCTACATTAGCTGTGATTTTCCCATTACCTTTTCCAGACTTCACACCTTGATACCACTCTAGATATCCAATGATCTTGAAGCACTGGTCAACAGTATGCCCTCTGGCCTTGCAATGATCACACTTCTTTTCCATTTTCCCTTTCTTCTGGTCCCTTTTTCCAGACTGCATCACTCCCTTCAGTTGCACAAAAGGCCCTCCTTTCATATTTTTCTTTGCACGGCCATTGCACTGATCTCTTGTGAGCTCTCCTGTATTCACTTATTTCTTTCTGCTTCTTAATCCGAGATCCAATAGCATATGCTGTATTGATAGGAGGCAAGGGATCCATTGCAAGAATATTAGTAATGGTGTTGTCAAAAATCGGTTTTCAAGCCTAGAAAAAATTGCATAAGCTTCTCCTCAGACTCCAAATCAGCAAGTTTCTTCAAAAAATTGCAACTACAACTGCTCAAAGCACCAAAACTGCAAGTAGGTAGCTTTCTTATACTCTGCAACTCATCCCAAAGTCTTTTCATCTTCCCAAAATAACTCATCGAAGACATATTTTCTTGTCTAAGATTTTCTATTTCTCTCTTTAGCTGATATATGAGAGGTCCATTAAACTGACCAAACTTCTCAGCAGCTTCATTCCAAATACTCTCAGCAGTCTCACAGTGAGTAAAATCTTCATCCATCTCTGTGTTCATAGAATACAGTAGCCAAACTCGCTACCATATTATCACATCTTGTCCAACGCACACTATCTTTATTAGTGTTGCTTGGCTTCTTTACAGTTCCATCAATGAACCCTAGCTTGTTTTTAGCTCCTAAGGCTCTCTTGATGTTGTTAGACCATCTCAGGTAATTGTTTCTATCAAATACAACAGATAGTAGAGATTGACTAGGATTATCAGAATTAGAAAGATATAAAGGGTCATTGTAAGCATTACCTGTACCCTTTTCAGCGTTTGGGTTTCCTTCTCCATCTGTTCCAGTCATTTCACTAGCTTAGAGTAGAGAAGAGAGGTTCAGATATCAACAAAGATGAAAAATTTGTTGATGACAACAATAAAACAAAGAGTAATATGAGAATCAGATAGCCTGCTCTGATACCATAAAAGCAATAAAGCTCAAATCTTTGTGAGAAATCTCACACAACAACAATGTGTTTTCCAAGGAGAAAACTTTCTCCTGGACGAATATTTTTGTGCATCACGACTAGTCAATGTACAACAATTATTTATATGTACAATCAACCCAGGGATTTACAAGGAGATAGACCTAGGCAGAATAAAACAAAGAACAAGTGTCCTAGGACAGCTGGCCACTAGGACTACACTAAATATCTACACTACATATTACTATGTATATATATAACATACATCTATCATTCTTCATAAAACCAAACCAATGGGCCCTGGTCACCACTCACCCACCTTTGCTAGTTCATTGTGCTACTACAGTAGTGCTTGTCTCCTTCGTGCCTTCGCAAACGGCAATTGCCGCAGAGACTAAGAGGGCGAAACCACCAGGCACTGGTCCACCACGGCACCACGCCTGACGGCCTGGGACCACGACCACCATTCCTCCACGGCTCCACCAGTCCACTGCCCTCAATCCTATATTTCCATTTCAGATTTTCAGGTAACCTAATTTAACTTAGAAGCCAAATTTTCTTATTAATTGCATGGTTGTTTTTAATTAGTTGATTGCGTATTTGTATTTTTTTTGGTTTGATTAAATTATATGATTCAATTTGACAATTTCTATGAATTTCATAGTTTAGGGTTTAATTATAGTTTCTTCCGTCCTTAGGCTTTGATTTTAGTTCTTATGGTATTTAAAATTTTAATTGAATTAATTTTTTGATTGAATGTGGTTGTTCAGTAATTATGGTATTAGTATGTGGTTGTTTATAGTTTAATTGGTTTAAATTGATTGTATTGCAATTGTTTAGTTGTTATGCTAGTTAAAATTGTAAATTGGATATACTTGGTTTAGAGAGCAACTAGCTAGTTATTTGATAAGAAAATTGATTGAATAATTAATAATTATCATTTATTAATTATCATAGTTTTGAAAATTGGTTTCTTTAATCTAAGTATATGTGGTTGTAATATGAATATTTATTGCATTTGAAATGGAACTTTAATGAAACTTTTTTAATGTATTGGTCATTGGTTGCTTTGCGGATTTGAGGATTGGTCATTGGTTGTATTGCAGATTTGCAATAGTATGACTAACCATTCCCAAGTTCCTGGATCCGCCATTGCAATAGTACTATATAGAATCAATAGGAGAAGACATGTTGGTGTATTATTAATGGCCTGGTGAACTTATCTCCTTCAATACTTTATTTTTATTGTTACTTTTTTAAAAGTGAAGCGGACAATGACCTGGTCCAACAGTTTACATTCTTCATGAGCTCAGTTTTTTTTTTTGAAAGAGAAATTTCATTAATTGAAGGCCAAACGACATCTACAATAGGTATTAGTGAAAAACAAGATACAATTAAACAAGGCTAAATCAAATTTGTCTTTGAATAAACTACAATGAACCAGATCGAGCAATACAGCGCAGCCCCCTTGTATTTACTGAATCAAGCAGCTATTGATGAGGAATTCTATCATTCTGATATAGTTTGGGAAGAACATTCTTGATCGAGTCATGTTGACCGCATCCGAGATTCGAATACCATCATGTTGAGTCTCAAACTTCAACAAATGAGAACAATTTCTCATACCTAAAAACAAAAAAAAACCATACTCATAACTCCCATAGGGGAGAAGGAGATTTCCAAAACAGAAACTAAAAATCCCATAACAGGGTTTGAAAAAATCTCATAAAGAGAGACTAATTTATTAAACAAAATAAGAAAATGAACTAAAAACTGAAAATAAAAGGGGAAAAGGGGCTTACCATGGATGAAATCATCCATGGCAGCCCCTAACAGATGAAGAAGGGGTAGGGGAAGCTAGGGTTTGAGAGAGAAAGAGAGAGGAGGGCGGCTTGTAATGTTTCTTCATGAGCTCAGTTATAACTAAATAATACTACTACCATATCTTTCTGGGTACTATTATGACACAACAAATGCGTTGACCTTCCCATTTACATTCTTGATGAGCTCATTTATTCCTCACGCTTAGTTAGCATAAGTAATTAAATTGCTTTAAGGCCCACAATGAGGGTTTTTTTTTTGAGGGAACACAATGAGGTCTTTTAATTCTAATAATTGATTATGTTTTTTATGTTAGGGTTATCAAAACTATATATGTGGACGTACATTCAGTATGTAATATAATATGGAGGATCTAAATTTTAAATGTCATAGAGCATGTTATCGATGATGATCCTTTATATATATTACCTTTGAAAAAAATGGAATTGAAGTCATACATGAATATATTTGATATCATGAGCATAAGCCAATCAATGCTTCGAATTCTTAAATAAATTTGGCCAACTCAAATCATATGTCATGAAGCTAAGCCACCAATAATGGTTATTGTATGGGGGCTGTACAAGTTCCCTACCGGCTCAATTAGACCACCATTAACCGTTATGGTCAACTCAGCTAGAAGAGCCCCATTTTAATTGGGCATATGCGTGTCAGATACCGGCGTATGGTACATGCCGGTTACGTTTGTATACCTTATCGGTATCTATCATCTGGGCCATCGTCAAGTGGACCTGGACTGATCCAGTACTTACTCAATGCGCCTATGGGCCTAAAGATAAATATCAGAAGAGGATAGAAATATATCCAACCAATAGGAGCAGTGTCCTACCTTGCTAAGGACACTGCCAGCTCCTATAAATACCCCCCATGATCTGAGTCATAAGGTACGCTCACATATACTAACATACTCTACTTGGGACATCCCGTTTTTACTCTTTACTGACTTAGGCATCGGAGGGGCGTTCCTCGGATCAACCCCCGAGGTCAGTTTACGTGTTCTATCTTGCTGGACATCAAATCGGGTCATTAACCAGAGGAGATACCGGTTTACTCCTTATAACTTATTCCATACCGGAACAATTGGCGCTAGAAGGAGGGGCCAACTATACTTTGGTCTTAAGCCGCGATTGATCCAGCCCATTTGCCTTATGGATCCAAAGCAGAATTTCGGGATGCCAGAAACCGATGAGAACAATATTGCTGTGGGTGATGCACCTACTGGGTTCAAGACCCCGCAACCGGTGGTGGGATCCTCCAAACCTGCCGCCGCGGGTGACAAAGGGACTACCGAGGCCCCACCACCCAACATATTCGAGGCACTGCAACGCGTGTTCAGTCCTGAGCAGCTCAGAAGCGCCGCCGAGGTCTTCCAGGCCATGGCGAGCCAGGTACCACCCTCGGGCCACACCAGCAAGCATCCTCCGGCACGGCCGCATAGCCCTGTCAGGAAGATGCGGTCTTTCATAAGTGGCCGGCATGGGGAACCAAGCCAGCAGGACCCGAAGCATGCTGAGCACTCCAAAACTCCCACCGAGCCGGTGGGGGAGGGGTACGAGGATGAGCAGCAGGACACTGAAGTCCAGCACTCATCCCAGCCCTCAAGGAGAGACACTGAGTTCGCCCGTCGCAAAGCACCGGTATCTCTCCGAAATTCTCCTTTCTCAACTTCTATACTCCATGAGCCCATGGAGAAAATTAAGATGCCGACATGCAAGTATGATGGTAGGACGGATCCGGAGGATCACATCTCTGCGTATGAGGGACACATGTTGCTGTATACCGACACTGATTCGGTGTGGTGTAAAGTGTTCCCCTCAACACTGGCCGGCCTGGCACAAACTTGGTTTAAGAGTATCCCCCCGGCAACCATAGCTGATTTCCGGCAGCTCACATCCATGTTTGTAACTCACTTTGTCAGCAATAAGCGAAGGGAGCGAACGACCGGTAAGCTGATGTCCATCAAGCAGGGCGAGAAGGAAAGCCTGCGAGATTATATCGGCCGCTTTAATTCTGAGGCCGTCACCATTCCCAGCCTGCAGCAAGAGGTGGCGGTCCTGGCACTTACGACTGGTCTGAGAGAGGGCACCACCTTCAGAAGCTACCTTGGCTGCAAAAAACTGACCAATCTCACTGACGTCCTCAGGAAAGCAAATGAGTTCATCAGGGGAGAGGAGTTTGATAAGGCGGCCACCTCAAAACGATCTGAAGGAGATGGTAAAGAAAAAGAGAAGGAAAAGGAGAAAGAAAAGGACAAATATCGGAAGGATAAGAAGTCCGACAACTCGGGGAGACGAGGGGAGGAAAGCAACTCAGTCAAAAAAGGCCAGGAAGGAAGGCCAAACAGGTATCATGATTATACTCCTCTAACCATGTCTAGGGCCGACATCTACGAACTCCACAAAGCAGACGATAAATGGCAACGTCCCCGGAAAATGTACTTCAAAGGTCGTGACAAGTCAAAGTGGTGCGATTTCCACAAGGATCATGGTCACGTCACTGAAGACTGCAAAGACCTAAGGGACGGGATTGAGGACCTGATAAGAAGAGGATACTTCAAGCAATATCAGGCCCGAAAAGACCGGGAGCAGGAGCGGTCACCAAGAGATAGGTCGCCAAGACGGGATGACGACCAGAAGAGGCCTGTCAAGGAAAGGATCACCGAGATACATGTCATCTCAGGAGGACCAGTCCACGGCGGAAGTATCCACGGTGCCAAATCTAGTCTTAAGGAAGTAAGGCACCAAGTGAATTATCACAACACCGGCAAGTGGCCAGCGCCGCCGCTCATGCCATCCGTCTCATTCACAGCGGATGACGCCAAAGGAATTATCTACCCTCACGATGATCCGCTGGTAATATCCCTGCAGATTTCTACAGCAATGGTCCATCGTATTCTGGTGGATGGCGGCAGCTCTGCTAATATTCTCTTCATGCCTACATTCGAGAAGATGGGGTTAGGGAAATCTTGTCTCAAGTCGGTCTCATACCCAATAATCGGTTTTACCGGAGCATCAGTCGTCCCCGGAGGGTACTATTAAGCTGCCGGTTAAGCTGGGGGAAGGATCTCATTCTCGAGATCTCCTGGTTGAGTTCCTGGTAGTTGATGTAACGGCAGCCTACAATGCCATTATTGGAAGACCGCTGATCCACGACGCTCAGGCGGTAGTGTCAACTTATCACCTGACGATGGTCTATGCGTCAAATAGTGGAAAGCCGGAGAGGCTGAAGGGTAGCCAAGAATCGACCAGATCCTGCTATCTGACGGCTCTTAAGAATTCTAATCATAAGCGGCCGACAGAATCTCCACCATCAGAAAGAAAGAGGCGAAGGGTCGAGAACAAAGCAAACAAAGATTTATCAATGGAGAACTTCGAGGGAAGGCCGGCAGATTTGCAGAGACCTAGCCCAGAGGGAGAGACCGAGGAGGTCAGTCTAGAACTAGAGAGGCCAGAAAGGACAGTTAAAATTGGAGCCGATTTGGCCAATAATGTCAAAGTCAACTTAATCAGTTTGCTGCGAAGCAATGCTGACGTCTTCGCATTCTCCGCGGGTGAAATGCCGGGGATTGATCCCGCGTTCATGGTACACCGGCTGAATGTCAACGAAGATGTAAGGCCGGTAAAGCAGAAGAAGCGCAACTTCTCAGCCGAGAAAAACGCGGCCATCAAAGAGGAGGTCGATAAGTTGCTAGCGGCCGACTTCATTGAACCATGTGACTATCCGGAATGGCTGACGAACGTGGTGATGGTTAAAAAAGCCAATGGGTCCTGGCGGATGTGCATTGATTTTACCGACCTCAACAAAGCCTGCCCAAAAGACTGCTACCCGTTGCCTAGGATCGACCAACTGGTTGACTCTACTAGTGGCCATGCGCTGCTAAGCTTTATGGACGCCTTCTCTGGGTACCATCAGATCAGCCTCCTAGAGGCGGATAGGAGCAAGGCGGCATTCATAACGGAAGCCGGGGTATATGCATACAAGGTCATGCCGTTCGGCCTAAAGAATGCAGGAGCTACTTACCAGAAGCTGGTGGACAAAATATTCGCGCATCAGAAAGGCCGGAATGTCGAAGTCTACGTCGACGATAGCATTGTCAAAAGCTTGACCGAGGAGGCCCATATCACGGACCTCGAGGAAACTTTCGCGACTCTACGAAAGTACCGGATGAAACTTAACCCTAAGAAGTGCGTATTTGGGGTAAGGTCTGGAAAATTCCTCGGCTTTATGGTCAGTGAAAGGGGGATAGATGCCAATCCTGATAAGATCAAGGCGATAAGTGACTTGCCGGAGCCCAAGAGTATCCGCGACATCCAGAAGCTGACCGGCAAGATGGCGGCATTAACGAGGTTTGTCTCCAAGTCGGCTGAGAAAGCGTTGCCTTTCTTCAAAGTTCTAAGAGGCAACAAGAAGTTCGAGTGGGGGGACGAACAGAAGCAGGCCTTTGAGGCCGTTAAAGAACATTTCAAACGGCTACCCACCATTACCCGACCCGAGATGGGGGATAAGCTGCAGTTATAAGTCTCGGTGTCGGCTAAAACGGTAGCAGCAGTACTACTAGTGGAAAAAGACAAGCAGCAACATCCTATATACTTTGTGAGCCACGTCTTGGCAGGGGCAGAACAGAGGTATGAGTTGGTAGAAAAGATGGCATATGCCATACTGATAGCGGCAAGAAAACTCCGACCTTACTTCGACTCACACACCATCCAGGTGCTCACAAATCAGCCACTAGAAAAGGCGCTCCATAAGCTAGATACAACCGGCAGGTTGCTAAAGTGGGCAATAGAACGAGTTTGACATCGAATATCGGCCGCGAATAGCCATCAAGGCATAAGCTCTGGCCGACTTCATAGTTGAGACGACATACAATGAAGTAGAGGGACAAGTCGGCACCTGGCAAATATCGGTAGATGGCTCAGCGGCCCAAACAGGGGCAGGCGCCGAGGTGGTCATGACGACTCCTGAAGGAGACACTTTTGAGTATGCCGTCCGCTTTGGGTTTAAAGCGTCCAACAATGAAGCAGAGTATGAAGCGGCAATAGCGGGAATCGGTCTATGCATAACGTCCGGAGCAAAGAAAATACGGATGACAACGGATTCCCAGCTCATATCAAGCCAGATCGAAGGTACTTACGAAGCCAGGGAACCGGTCATGCAGAAGTACTTACAGAGGGTAAAGCAGATAACGGCTCCATTGCAAAGCTTCGAGGTAGTGCTAGTCCCCCGCACAGAGAATATGGCAGTCGATGCGCTATCAAAGCTAGCAAGCTTGCTCAATCACCATAGATCTCAAGCGCAACGTCATGGTGGAAACGCTGCCGGAAAGAAGCATAGAGACCGCCAAGGCAGAAGTGAACGAAGTCGCTCAGAACAGAGAATGGTACGACGATATACTGGCGTACAAAATGACTGACAGTTTGCCCACTGATAAGATGGCGGCAAAAAAGCTGAAGAGAGAGGCTCTTTGGTTCTGCATTTTCCAAGGCCAATTATACAAGAAAGGTCTTTCACTCCCACTCCTGAGGTGTGTAACGGCCCATGAGGCCACAAAAATAATTGAAGAAATACACGAAGGGGTATGCGGAAACCATATCGGCGGAAAGACGCTTGCACTAAAGGCCCTGAGGGCCGGCTTCTACTGGCCAACAATGTTGATGGATGCGCAGGCGTACGTAAAAAAATACGACAAATGCGAAAGGTTCGCACCGGTTATTAACCAGCCGGCAAACGACTTGCAGCCGATCCTGAATCCAATCCCTTTTGCTCAGTGGGGGATGGATATCATAGGACCATTCGCGCCAGCATCCGGGGGAAGGAAGTTCCTGATAGTCGGAATAGACTACTTCACAAAGTGGATTGAGGCCGAACCGACTGCAAAGATAACGGCCAATCAGGTTAGGAAGTTTATTTGGCAAAACCTCATCACAAGGTTTGGAATTCCCATGGGAATAGTCATGGACCATGGCGTTCAATTTGATTGCGGCCCGGTAAAGAGTTTCTTGAAACCGTACGGCATCAAGTTTGCATATTCATCCGTGTGCCATCCCCAGAGTAATGGCCAGGCCGAAGCTGCCAATAAGCAAATTCTGAATGCCCTCAAGAAGAAGTTAGATGACCTGAAGGGTGCCTGGGCCGACATGGTTCCAGCGGTCCTATGGTCCAACAGGACCACCGAAAAGGAAGCAACGGGGGAGACCCCGTTCAGGCTGGCATTTGGGGCTGAGGCAGTGCTACCGGTCAAAGTAGGACTACCAAATTGGCGGATCCTTAACTACGATCCGGAATTGAACAACAAACTGCACCGGGAGGATCTTGACCTCTTGCCAGAAGTCAGACTTGCGGCAGAACTCAGGTCAGCAGCATATATGGACCGGATAAGCAAGGCCTACAACAAAAGGGTAAGAAGTCGACCAATTGAGAAAGGCGACCTGGTACTCAGGTGCACAGCGACTACAGGTAAAGCTCACGCAGAAGGCAAGCTGACGGCGAACTGGGAGGGACCATACCTTGTAAAAGAGGAAATAGTCCCAGGTGCTTACCGGCTGGAAGACATGTCCGGCAAACAACTTAAGAACAACTGGAATGCCAACGTACTTAAGAAGTATTTCGTTTGATGTTTGCTTAGCTTAGATTCATAGCTATAATAACACGGCATTGTTGCCAATTTCAGAGTTGGTTCGTTCGAACCAACTATTGTCTATTTTTAATAAGATCAATTTCGATTATTGCGTGTACAAATTATTTGTTTAATATTAGCAGTCTATAACTCCCTTGACGGTCAATGACCTGCGTGGATCTGCCGTCAAGAGTAATTAACGGTTTGCATGTTCCCAGCGGTCAATGACCTTAGTGGATCTACCGCCTTGGAGAACCAAACAAGCAGGCAACTTGGGGATGGTCAATGACCCTCGAGGATCTGCCAACCCAGGAGTACACTGCTGACAGGAGAATATCCTACCTCATAACTGGTCAATGACCCTAGTGGATGTGCCGGAATAAAATAGTGAGAAAAAACTATTTGCCGGTCTATGAACCATAGTGGATCTGCCGGAGTAACGGAAACAAAGGAAAAATATAAAAAGCAAGGTAATTGAAATAGCCGACACAAGTGTTTGCAAAATATATTTCATTAATATGAAGAAAAGTGATTACATCCTAGTCTAGCCTAGGAACTAAAAGAGCTAATAATCAGGTCCGCCACAAGCCGGCCAAAACGGGAAGTATGTAAGGGGAAGGGGAGACCTAGACTAAGCGCCCTGAACGGCCTCAGAGGCGGAAGCCTTGCCATTAATGGTCGTTTCAAGCGTCGAACCGTCGGGACTCTTGTCAAGAATAACAACATCGTCAGCACGACTATCCTTGACACCCAAGTCGGCCTGTTTGTCAGCAGCTCCCGGCTCGTCTTCCTCAAATTCAGCGCAAGGATCAACATTGGCAATATCGGCCTCCGTCACCCCCAGGTCCAATTCTTCACCCTCCACCGGGGTCTCGAATTCCCGGCGAGCATGAGCTTCTTCAACCTTACTCCAGTCCACATCCGGAAAAGTATGGCGGGTGCACCGCATAGCGGCGGCACAGCCTCCATTATACCGATTGGCCAAGCGGGTGACGAAGTCAATAGACCGCCGGTATTCGCCGATGGCGTCAGCCTCCAGGGCCTTTGACTCTTGAAGCTGCTCCCTCGGTTTCTGCAAATCAACGTCCTTGTTTTTTAGGGTAACACTGTTTGTCTTGTTAAGGACGTTGGCTGATTTCAAGTCATCCTGGGCCTTGTCCAGGTCGGCCTTCACACTTTTCAGCCGATCTCGTTCACTGACGGCGGCTGAGAGCTCGGTCTACTTTGCGGCCAGCGTCTCCCGGGTGGTCTTGTGGCCCTCCACCTCACCGACATAGGCGGCCTGGTAATAGCGGTAGAGGTCACAAAGCTCCTTCCCAGAATGTGCAGTCTGAAATAGATATATAAAAGTTAGAGAAACACAAGCATCGACAAAAAGCAACGGGATATAACTTTGTCTAGAAAACTTACCACAGCTAAATTGTGTGCATGCACGGCAGCAGCGGCGTGGACCTGTTCCACCGGCATGCCAAATTTCAATTGAAGGCCCTTCAGTAGCCGGTAGCCCAGGTTGCCGCCTTCCAGAGGGCGGTCGAGCAGCAGGGACTCGTCGTCCAAGACATTGAGCTTGGGTTTGTATAGCTCGCCATCCCGCACTGGCGACCGGGTCCATCGCTTTCGAAGAATTTCCGGTATGTCTACATCGGAGTGCTCGATGAACCCCTTCTTGCTCACATCAGTGAATTTCCGAAGCTCCGGAACCATATTGGGCAGGGTTTGCTGTTTGTAGATTTTCGGTCGCAACGACGAGGTCCCGACGGTCGCCACGCGCCCCTGGGGTTCCTTACCACCAACCGGGATAGTGGGACCGGTAGTCCCATTGGATGTTTCCTTGAGGGGAGCCCTCTTTCGTGGCTCATTATCAGCTTGGACCTCCGCTTTCCTTTTCTGAGGAATAGCTGGAGGTTGCTTACCAGTTGAGGCAGGCGTCTTTCCCACCACATGGCCACCACCTCCGTCATCACCACGACCGACTCCTCGGCCAACGTTACCACCCCGGCCTCCGATGCTGGGGGGAATAGATGTATACTTCTTGAGAGGCTTCGGTGGCACGTTGGATATCGGAATGTAGTTCTGGTTGAGATGAAGAGCCTGCCGGATTAAATGCTCGCGGCCTGAAAGCAGAAAAACATAGCACAAATGAGCAATAAAACGGAAGCAATGTGCAAAAACATAGCACAAGTGAGCAATAAAACCGGCATCACACTTGATTACCAGTGGGTTCAGATTGGCAAAAGCCTAAAGCAGACAGCGGCGTGTTGCCTAAAATATAATCGACATGAGGAAGCCAAATGAGAGGCACCGGAACAGACTTCCCCCCTTTGGGACCCGTCTTCGAGGAAACCTCAAAGAAATTGAAGACCTCTAATTCCCGACGCGTTAAACGCCTGTCAGGGACGTGCTCCATCCGAGGGCGTGGTTTGGTCCAATAACGGCGTAGAGGAAAACTATCCGGCACTCGAACCCAGAAGAAACGGGGTTGCCAGTTCTTTAAGGATGTCAGCTTAGGATACACCGTCAGCTTTTTCGGCTTGGTGTACATCGACATCCATCCACCTTGGCCGAGTTCCTTCTCGGCCTGAGATCTCTTCTTTTTGGTTTTCCCCTTGCCCTTGGTAGACCCATCCTCCTTAATCCAGTGAAGCTTCCGGAAGAGGTTCAGGGTTTCCGGAAATTTCTTATACCGGATTGTCCAGGCATAGCAAATTAAGTTGCGCCAGAATAACGGCGTAAGTTGGGATAAACATATATTCCAGGCCTTTAAGATTTTGACGATGAAGGGGTCAAGAGGAAACCTAAGACCAAAGTCCAGCATATGAGCATACACCGCCACATGGCCTGGCGGACAGTCTGTTACCCAGGAGCCCTCGGACGGCATAACGAGCTCGTAACCATCCGGAAATGCAAAATACTCCGCTCTTTTACGGCAAAAGTTATTATTTAACGCCGTCCTTCTCCAGCTCTTGTCGATTTCAACAAAGGAAGCACTACCGGCCTCACATGCCGGCATGTAAAGGTCGTCAAGGGTCTCGTCATCATCCTCCGGTATAACTTCGGGGGGATCGTCGTCGTCGTCGGCCTCCAAAGAGACCGACTCCTCGTCAGAAATCAGGTCGCGCAGGATGCTATTCACATCCTCAGAAGCAACGGAGGAAACCACATCCTCCTCCCGGTTGGGCTCCTCTCCCATATCATCGTCAGACGGAGCAGGTGATGTTCTTTCCTCTAGCGGCTCCGCCGGACCAGAGGTGCCCGCTAAAGACGGAAATAATAAAGGGGACCGTTCTGCTATTCCCAGCATGGTGCCATACTGACCAGATACCGGTACTCCTACGGCTTCTCCGAAAGCCCTAATAGCGGTAAGAGGAGAAGCACGCAGTGTTGGCTTAAGGGTCCTACCGGAAGTACTACAGTCATGGCCCGATTTACTCCTACGTTCATGGGGAGGATTTGCTACTGGTGAGTTACTAGACATGATAGGGATGGCAGACTTACTATCAGAGTTAAAGTCGCTATCGGTCAGAGATTGGAGACTCTCAGAAGTATTTTGTGAATCAGAATGGGAAGACATGATTAAAGGCAGAAATTGAGTAAGAAGAAGTTCGGTAAATACCTAGAAAGAGGAAAGAGAGCGGAAGCTGACACCGAAAATAACCGGTAACAAGGTTTGGTCACATGTCGAAGTGGCACGACGAGATGCTGGCAACTGGAAGGACGCTAGGTCTCGAAGAGTATAGTGAGAGCAGTTGTGAGAGTGAAAATGCGCTGAGAAAAACGCTATTTATAGAGAGCTTCATGGCTTGGATCGAGCGACGTTTCGTCTTCCCGTCTCGATTGCGCCACGTGTGCCTTGAGCTCAGAAACAGCTGTGAGCAGCTACTGACAAACTAGTCAAATCAGCACGAGAATCGAGGCGACGATTCGCATTCCGTTAACTGAACCCATTTTCCAGATGTTTCTTAACGGTTTTAGGATAAAAACATGATTTTCATACCATCCATAACGGTTCAATGCTGATTAAGCAGGATATTCCTGTACCAGACATATCGGCTTGGGGGCTAGTTGTATGGGGGCTGTACAAGTTCCCTACCGGCTCAATTAGACCGCCATTAACCGTTATGGTCAACTCAGCTAGAAGAGCCCCATTTTAATTGGGCATATGCGTGTCAGATACCGGCGTATGGTACATGCCGGTTATGTTTGTATACCTTATCGGTATCTATCATCTGGGCCATCGTTAAGTGGGCCTGGACTGATCCAGTACTTACTCAATGCGCCTATGGGCCTAAAGATAAATATCAGAAGAGGATATAAATGTATCCAACCAATAGGAGCAGTGTCCTACCTTGCTAAGGACACTGCCGGCTCCTATAAATACCCCCCATGATCTGAGTCATAAGGTACGCTCACATATACTAACATACTCTACTTGGGACATCCCGTTTTTACTCTTTACTGACTTAGGCATCGGAGGGGCATTCCTCGGATCAACCCCCGAGGTCAGTTTACGTGTTCTCTCTTGCAGGACATCAAATCGGGTCATTAACCAGAGGAGATACCGGTTTACTCCTTATAACTTATTCTATACCGGAACAGTTATGTATTATATACAAACAAAGTATATATTTGTTATGTATTGCTACTTAAATTGTTAAACATTTATTAGAGATCAATCAAGTAATTAAATTCTTTGTATAAAAAAAATCAAGTACATTCCAGTACAACAAAATTTGTCATAATGTCATCCGATCCCATACAAAAGGTTTTGGGTGAGACACATCTCACCATCTATTAATACTGCGACGGAAGATGGAAACCAAATTACTTCATGAACTGTGCACAAGTACACACTTCTGCTTATTGTATCGGGGCTGCTTCCAAGATACTTCATTTGTTTTTTTATTGCAATATTTGCATTTTCACACTTAATGAGGCACAATTTCAACCATTAATATATGTATGTGTAAAAATTATGCCAATGAGATATTAAAAAATTACACGTTGAGATGAATAGAAAAAAGATCTTATATGACTTTGTTTATCGGCCTTGGGCATAGATCATCATACATAGTCAAAATGTGAACTGCGAATAGATGAAAAGTCAAAATGTTGCAATTAAAAAAAACGAAGGAAGTACTATAATTGTTAAAAGACTTTTCATCCGTTTGATATATAATACATTTTACCTTATGTTAGATGGCAAGATATTAATTACAAAGGAATGGAATCTATTTGATTAAAATTAATGTTGCAAAAAATTGAATTTTTAAAGTTATGGCATTGTAACATGCACTGTGTTTCAACTCAAATTGAGATTTCGAGATTGAGTTGAAACACACTGCATAAGCGGATAATACATAATAATGGGGACACAAAAGAATTTTAATGTGGTTCAATCTCTACTCCGAGATCTACTTCCACCACTTCCACTAATAGCGAATTCCCTAATACCTCACTCCCTAATACCTCACTCAAGGTACAAGTTCCCACTACTAACTCTAGTAGTGCTCCCCAATACTTAACTATAAGTGTTGCTAAGTTGAATCAAATACAAACTCATGTACCCAACCCAACACTCTCTATAATGATATGAAAATTACAGAAATATTTTATCCTCAAGCAAGTGCTTCTCAAATAAGCAAATAGAGGCTTCGATAAACTCCTAGGTACCCAACTTAGCAATGTCAGATCATTGTACTATACTATGTTGTTCTGGGGATTTTGTTTTTCATAAAATACTCAAGTTAGTTGCTGGAAAAAAACGTGTCATGGAATGAGATGCATGCTCAGCTTTTTAAAAGAAAATTTTGAAGATCAATTTCCTTATTAAAAGATATGATCCTATCTCACAGGTCTATCATATCTTTTAATAAGGATACTTTTCTTAAATCTTCTTGAAATATTATCTTTCTAGAAAGTTATCTTATCTTTCTAGAAAGTTATCTCTTTCAAAATATTATTTGCAAAGATATTAATTTATTTTCCATAACAAATTAAATTTTAGAAATCGTATTTTTTTTTAAAAGAAAAATCATATTTTTGACATCCTCTTTTTATTTCAAAGGAATTTTATGTAATTTTTATTATTGTGTTTATTTATTTTACTAACTCTAGTAAAATTAAATAAACACAATAATGTCATATTACATAATAATCCTTTTATAATAGCACACATAATCAAACATACTAATTTGGTTACTTAAGTACATGTTTGGCTATAATTAGAAGTCCAACATTCTTCCATGATTAGCAATCTTGATCATCTAAACTTCTTTTGAAAATTCTGTACCATGAAACAACCAAACATATTATATATACAAAAATGTGTTTATCATCATCAAAATACTTAGGGATATAGAGTCCTAACACCTTTGCTTGATGGTGGGATCATGCTTTAAGACTTAAGAGTTGACTGTGATGTTCAATCTATTAAAGCTTGGCTCCAAATTTCAAATGAAGGCTATGATCTTCAGAGGATGCTCAGATGGATTAAAGCTTGCAGAAGATCCATGTTCAAGAGGAGTGTGTATTATACTGTTGTGGCTGCTATGATTTATGTGGTTTGGTAGAGTAGGAATGATGCGCATTGGAATAGAAAATTTCCTACTGTTGTTCAGTCTGTTAAAAATTTGAAGAATATTATTAGAATGAGAATTTTAACTATTCTCCCTAAGAAGATTGCTAGATGTGATAAGGATTGGTTTTTGAGTCTGTAATAGCTTGGGGTCTGTTGATCCTGGTGGTTTTCTTTGCGTTGTAGTTGTTTGCTCCTGTAGGGTGCTGTCCTGCAGGATGTTTGAGTTGTAATTTTGGTTCTGTTCTATTATATTCTCATCTTACTCAGAAAAAAAAAAAAAGAGTTGTATGTGGCAGGTTCGATCGTTGAAGAAGCAGCACAAATTTGTCTTTATTTCATTGTTTTATACATATGGCGTTTGTTTATACTTTAAAGTCACCAGAAATAACAAGAAATCAAGTGTTTTTATAGACAAAACTTCCCAGCTGATGTATATTTAATTTTAGCTTATACGACATACCTTATATGTTTCTGGACAAAACATATCAGTCTAGCTATAGGTTATTAAGTTTTAAATTATATCTAGGACATACCTTAACAATTTATGGACATTTTAGGTATATCAAATTTCAACTTAGGTATATTAAGCATAAAAAGAGGATTGAAAAAATCTCCAAAAACTTGCGCATAATCACATCCATTATCCTTTCTCTACACTATCTAATCATACTTCTGTCAATTATATCACCGTAATAATGATGAACATATGGCTAGTAGTACTATTCCTAGCAACCAGCACCAATCTTCCAGCATGGTCTTTAAAACCATTAACCATGTTCACTGCCCTTAACACCACCAAGCCTGACTGCCCGCGTAAGTGTGGCAACTTAACCGTCCCCTACCCGTTTGGTGTCGGCTTGGGGGCCGGTTGTTCCCGGAGAAGATTCTATGACATTTTTTGTGTTGATTCTTTCGATCCTCCGAAGGCGTTCTTACCGATCGCTCAATACACTGCTTCTTTATTTAATCAGACCATACTCGAGGTCGTTGAGATATCCGAAACTTAGATCCGTCTCAACACACAAGTGGCATTCGAATGTTTCAACTCAACGCCTTTCGCAACAGATATCTCATCAACATTATTGAGCTTCGCCCTCTTGTATAAGGAAGCCCCCTACGTTGTGTCAGGTGTGGTGAACAAGCTAATCATGGTGGGATGCAATAGTGAAGTATCTTTCAGTGGTCGATCCAATGACTTTGACACCATGACAAGCGACCAGGAGCGTGGGAGCAGCAGTTGCGAAACCAGCTGCAGCTCAGACGGAAGCAGCGTGGTTGGTGTATGTGTACATCTAAGCTTGGTGTCGGACGCATTTTATGTGGCCGACATGAGCAACTAGAGACGCGATCTCACCAAGAAGATCCAAGCCATTCCTAATAAACAGGCCGAGATGGCGCTCGCGGCCACACTAAAGGACAAAACAAGGGAATCTTCCCTCCAATCAGACTCATCGCAGTCATACACGTGTCAAAGGATTACGCATCCTGTCAGATGAATAGTAATACTATAAATAGCCAAATGGTACTATTCTGCAGGGACATTCTCTCACATTATAAACTTTACTTTCTCTCTATATATCTCTCTCTCTCTAAAATCCTTCTCGGACACATACTAACTTGAGCGTCGGAGGGGGTTTCCTCGCATCCCCTCGAGAGTAGTTCACGTTTGTCTTCCTTGCCGATTTCCAGTCTCGGACGCCCCCTTAATTACTGACGGACATATCTGTGTCCGCCATCGTTTCAACACCGAAACAACTTGGCGCTAGAAGGAGGGGCTGAACCTCCCATCTTTGTGAAGCAGTCATATATAAGACAAGCAATGCAAGTCGTGGTCCACCAGGGTTTGAGATCGGGCAGGGATCTACTCAGCCAGCTATTACCGGACCATTGGGTGCACCTCAGTTCAATACAAGGGTGCCCGAGAACAACAATGAACAGCAAACTCCTGAGAACAATGTATCTCAGGTTAATCCAAATGGAGTTCCAATCAATATGGCTCAACTGAGTCAATTCTCTCCGGAACAGTTGAAGATGGTAGCATCCTTCATCCAGATGCTAGCAGGCACACCTCAACCTGATGGTAATACTCCAACCCCCAATGCTAGAGCACCCCGTAAACGATTGCCACCATTAGGGGGAAGAAATGCTGATGGTACGCCAGTAAGAAGAATGCGTTCTTTCACTCAAGAGGGCCGACAGTTGGAAAGACAACTGGAGGATCCCGAGTATGAAGAGAAGGTGATGGAAACAGAAGAGCTTGATTATTCAGAGGACGAGAACCAAAGTCGCTCGTACCGAGAGTACAGCACCCATGGTGCAAGTAACTATTCGGTTGGCGGACATCTGTTAATCAAGCCGAAACTCTCCCCATTTGTTCCGGAGGTTCTTAATTACCCAATGCCGAGAATCAAAATGCCGTCATGCAAATTTGACGGTAGCTCAGATCCCGACGATCATGTCGCAGCCTACGAAGGACACATGTATTTGTACACGCAGATAGACGCTATCTGGTGCAAGGTTTTCCCGTCCACTCTTACTGGCATAGCTCAAACTTGGTTTAAGAGTCTCAAACCTGGTAATGTGTCCAGTTTCTCTCAACTCTCATCTATGTTCAGTACTCACTTTGTAAGCAACAGGCGCCGTGAGCGCACTACTGGGGAATTATTGTCAATCAGGCAAGGGGAAACCGAATCTCTCAGGGATTACATTGGGCGCTTCAATGTAGAGGCCGTATCTATTCCCAGGCTGCAGCAAGATGTAGCGGTCTTATCCTTGATGTCGGGATTAAGAGAAGGAACTGCGTTCAGGAGTTATCTCGGCCGAAAATCTTTCACGTCGTTAGGACCAGTACTCGGCAAAGCAAATGATTTCATAAGAGGAGAAGAATTTGACAAGGCGACTAGCGGCCAAAGATCGGGAGCCCGACAAGAAGAAAGAGGATAAGTCACGGAAAGATAAAGGTCGCGAAGTTGAGCGTGGCCGGGATGAAAGAAGAGAATCTAATATGGTCAAAAAAGGAAATGACCGAGAGCGGGATGGCCGGGAAAAAAGTGCACGCAAAGATAGATTTGATGCGTACACTCAGCTCACTACTTCCCGAGCACAAATATTCACCATGAACAAGGAAAGTGACAAATGGCAGAGACCAAAGAAGATGTTTCATAAAAACCGGGATAAGACTAAGTGGTGTGATTTTCACGGAGATCACGGCCATATAACTGAAGACTGCCGCCACCTGAAGGATAATCTGGAAGATCTTATCCACAGAGGATATTTCACTCAGTATAAAGCTCAGACCAATGAAGGTGATTTGGTGAAAGCTAGAGATCAGAATGTTCAATCTCGGATAGGTGAAATACACGTGATCAGTGGCGGCCCAATCCATGGCGGAAGTGTCAGTGGGGCGAAAGCTAGTCTCAAGGAATTCCGGCATCAGGTAAACTTTAACGAGAGTTGCCAGTGGAGAAAGCCACCAGCCATGCCGGCCATGTCATTCTCGTTAGAAGATGCAAAGCATGTGGTATATCCTCATGACGACCCACTGGTGGTCACCTTGAAAGTTGCAAACTGCTTGATTCATAGAATTTTGGTGGATGGAGGAAGTTCCGCTAATATTTTATTCCTATCTACTTTCGAGAAGTTAATGATTGGCCGGGAGCACTTACAACCAGTTCGATGCCCAGTGATCGGATTCACTGGAGCATCCGCAATACCAGAAGGAATTATAAAGCTACCAGTCAGGGTTGGCGAGAACAGTGAAGCCAGAGATGTGATGGCTGAATTCCTGGTAGTAGATGTTCCGGGAGCATATAATGCAATAATAGGAAGACCGCTAATCCACGATGTTCAGGGAGTGGTATCTACTTATCACTTAACCATGCTGTATGTATCCAATTCGGGTACGACAGCAAGGATAAGAGGAAATCAAGAAACAGCAAAGTCATGTTATTTAACGGCTCTGAAACAGCCAGCAAGAAGGGTCCCTGTTGAAGAATCATGTCCGCCATCAAGGAAGGAAAAGAGAGCTAAGAAAAATGCCCTGGCAGAAGAGCAATCTGAGAAAAAGAATGAAAATGCTATGGAGGTAACCATGGAGGAGCTAAAATCTCGGCCAGAAGATTTGCCAAGGCCCAAGCCTGATGGAGAGTCCAAGTTAGAAATGTTGGCGGATGATCCAGAGAGGACCGTGGCTGTCGGAACGGACATGGATCCAGAGGTCAGGATCAACTTGGTGACTCTCCTTCGAGAAAACGCTGATGTATTCGCGTTCTCGGCGGATGAGATGCCGGGAATAGACCCGACCGTGATGGTCCATCGTCTGAATGTCGACATCTCGGTTCGCCCAGTCAAGCAGAAGAAAAGGAATTTTTCAATAGAAAAGAACAAAGCCGTCAGAGAAGAAGTCAATAAATTATTAGCGGCCGACTTTATCGAAGTCTGTGATTACCCAGAGTGGCTACCAAATGTTGTTATGGTGAAAAAAGCGAATGGCCAATGGCGGATGTGTGTTGATTTCACAGATCTTAATAGAGCATGTCCAAAAGATTGCTATCCTTTGCCAAGGATAGATCAGCTAGTAGATTCTACTAGCGGCCATGCACTGTTAAGTTTTATGGACGCGTTTTCAGGATATCACCAAATCAGCCTCCTCGAGGCTGACAGGAAGAAAGCCGCTTTCATCACAGATTGTGGAGTGTTCAACTATAAAGCAATGCCTTTCAGCCTGAGGAATGCTGGAGCCACGTATCAAAAATTGGTCGATAAAGTGTTCGCGGACCAGAAGGGAAGAAACATCGAAGTTTATGTAGACGATTCAATCGTCAAAAGCAAATCAGACCGCGAGCATATCGAGGATTTGAGAGAAACATTCAGCACTCTGAGAAGGTACAAGATGAAACTCAACCCAAAGAAATGCGTATTTGGGGTGAGAGCAGGAAAATTTCTGGGGTTTATGGTCAGCAAGAGAGGGATTGATGCCAATCCGGACAAAGTGCGTGCTATTATGGATCTGCCAGAGCCAAAGAGTGTTAAAGAAATTCAAAGGTTAACTGGAAAGATGGCTGCATTAACCCGTTTCATCTCAAAGTCGGCCGATAAAACCCTACCCTTTTTCGCATTGTTAAGAGGAAACAAAAAGTTCGAATGGGGCGAAGAGCAAAGCCAAGCTTTCATCGCGGTCAAGGAGCATTTGAAAACCTTGCCCACTATCACCCGGCCAGAGACGGGAGATACACTTCAATTGTATATCTCGGCCTCACCAAAAACCGTCGCGGCTGTTTTATTGGTGGAGAAGGAAAAGAAGCAGCGGCCGGTATATTTTGTCAGCCATATCTTGAATGGCCCAGAAAGCCGCTATCAATTGGTCGAGAAGATGGCTTTGGCCGTGATAGTTGCTGCCAAAAAACTTAGGCCGTATTTCGATTGTCATCCCATTCAAGTCTTAACTAATCAGCCGCTAGAGAAAGCATTACAAAGGATGGATAGTTCTGGGCGCCTTTTGAAGTGGGCAGTTGAGTTGTCCGAGTACGATATCCAGTACAAACCTAGGACCGTGATAAAAGCCCAAGCATTAGCAGATTTTATCGTGGAGGCATCTTACGAAGAGGAAGAGCAAGTTGAACAAAGTACTTGGATGTTGGAAGTAGATGGCTCATCAGCAGTGAGCGGTTCAGGGGCCGACATCGTAATGACTAGCCCAGAAGGAAACGTTTTCGAATACGCCATCAAGTTCACCTTTCCGGCTTCAAACAATGAAGCAGAATATGAGGCTGCAATCGCTGGGCTAAGGATGTGCATAGCTGCTGGGGCAAAGAGTGTATCTCTGAAAACGGACTCGCAACTTGTTAATGGCCAGTTAAGAGGAGAATTTGAGGTCCGAGAAGCTAATATGCAGAAGTATGTAGAGAAGGCCCGGGAATTGATAGCCCAGCTGGCTCACTTTGAAGTACAAGCCATTCCTAGGGCCGATAATACCAAAGCGGACGCACTCTCCAAACTGGCAAGCTCCGGCACTCTGAACATAGAAAGATCTGTTATGGTGGAAGTCTTGAAAGAAAAAAGCATCAACGAAAAAATTGTGACTGTGAATACCATTAATCAACAAGGTGAATGGTTCAGTGAATTGGTGGCTTATAAGCTTACGGGCACACTCCCTTCAAATGCTATGGACGCCAGGAAATTGAAGCGGCAAGCTAGTTGGTACATCATCTACCAGAACGAGCTTTACAAAACATCCTTTAGCCTGCCGCTACTAAAATGTGCCACGGCATGGGAGTCCAACAAGATATTGGAGGAGATACATGAAGGGATCTGTGGGAATCACATTGGAGGAAAAGCGTTGGCATTGAAAGCCCTGAGAGTGGGGTATTACTGGCCGAGCATGTTGGCGGACGCACAAAATTATGTCAAAAAATGTGACAAGTGCCAAAAGTTCGCTCCCATTATCAATAGGCCCGCGAATGACTTTCAGCCTATGATGTGTCCGATACCATTTGCGCAGTGGGGTTTGGATATCCTTGGACCATTTACAACAGCCACTGGCGGTCGAAAATTCTTGATTGTTGGTATCGACTACTTTACAAAATGGATCGAAGCAGAACCGACAGCAAAGATAAAGTCAAACCAGGTCAAAAAGTTCATTTGGCAAAACATAATGACAAAGTTTGGTTTACCAGCTGCAATAGTCTTTGATCACGGTGCGCAATTTGATTGTCGACCAATCAAGAATTTCCTGTCCGAATTCAGAGTAAAGTTTGCATTTTCAGCAGTGTGTCATCCGCAGAGCAATGGGCAAGCTGAGGCCACGAACAAGCAGATTTTAGTGGCTCTCAAGAAGAAGTTGGATGAGTTCAAGGGGGCCTGGGCCGATATGGTCCCAGCAGTGTTGTGGGCAAACAGGACAACGGAAAAAGAGGCAACAGGAGAGAGCCCATTCAAGCTAGCCTTTGGGACGGAAGCGGTTTTGCCAGTAGAAATTGGTCTACCATCCTACCGGATCAAGCACAAGGATCTAGAAAACAATGATCAGGCCCTAAGAGAGAATCTAGACTTTCTGCCAGAGACAAGGCTAGTAGCGGAACTCAGAGCTGCAGCATACAAGGATCGCATCAGCAAGGCCTACAACAAAAGAGTTCTAGAAAGGCCGCTATCGCTGGGAGACCTAGTATTGCGAAGAACGGCAGCCACCGGGAAAGCTCATACAGAGGGAAAATTAACAGCCAACTGGGAAGGACCATATCAGATAGCTAAAAAAATTGGTCCCGGCTCTTTTGCGCTTAGAACAATGGATGGTATTGAACTTAAGAACTGCTGGAATGCAAGTGTTTTAAAGAAGTACTATGTCTAGATATCTTATGTAATGGGCTTAGAGCCACTCTTCTCTTGTTTGAATAATTTAATGACCGTTAGCGTTATGAGTGGTTGTCTTTTATGATTGGAAATATACAATGCAACTAAATGATACGCTATAGGCATTTCTAACGGCCATATAACAGGTCAAGCAAAAATAAAATGACCATATAACAGGTCAAGTACCAAAAACGACCATATAACAGGTCAAACATAAAAATGACCACATGACAGGTCAAGTGCAAAAACGGCCATATAACAGGCAAAGCCCTTATACGGCCACATAACAGGTCAGGCTTAAAAACGACCATATAACAGGTCAAGTACCAAAAACGACCATATAACAGGTCAAGCATAAAAATGACCACATGATAGGTCAAGTGCAAAAACGGCCATATAACAGGCAAAGCCCTTATACGGTCACATAACAGGTCAGGCTTAAAAACGGCCATATATAACAGGCATCAAATCCCAATATACGTTTGATTTTTTGTAAAGGACATCGATGCCCGCGATCTGACACGTTGCCAATAAGTTGTCAAGATTGTAAACAAAAGCAAAACGAGAGGAGAATTTATGCAAAAATGAAGCTTCATTACTAATTACTGGCATGGCGGCCAACTACAAGCAAAAACGAAGGCAGCCATCAAAAAGGCATCAAAGATTGATAACAGTAATTATAATTCAAAGCATATTCAGTTTACACGCCACTATGGGCCAAATTCAAACTTGATTAACAAAATTCAAAATAAATAAAAAATTATTAATAACTATTAGAGGCAACAGAAGAGCCTGGAGATGACCGCCAAAGACATCAGGGAAGAGTCGCTTCCACTTCCGGGACGGTAAGAAGGACGTTGGCAATTACATCCTCCTCACAGATAAAAGGCTCGCCTTCAAGGGGGCGCATGTGAACGCCTTCGGAGAAAGCAACCTCAATCCGTTCCCAATCAAAGGACGGATGGGTGTGGCAAACACATCTCTTCGCAGCCACCCATCCACCATCGTACCTCTCCCCTAAATGGCCTATGAACTCCTCAGAGCTTTTGAATTATGTTACGGCTGTCTGCCTGGCATCAGACTTGGCTTTTTCCACAGCAGCAACCATGTCGGCCTTGACAACATCTAAAGCCGCCTCCAACTCAACAGACCTCTTCTCGGCCGCCTCCAACTTGGCCGCTTTGGCGTGTAAATCAATCAACTCCACATCAATTACGGCTCTTGAAGCCTTTTCAGCATCCAAATTCTGCTGAAGGGTGTCGGCATGAGACTTGACAGTATCAAGCTCTGAACGAAGATCACCTAGAGATTTCTCTTGGCTATCAGACAAGGCTTGATAATGGAGGTACTGCTCAATCAACTCAATGGCGGAGTTGTTGGTCTGCATCAAAAAATCCAGATATTTAAAAAAAAAAAAAAAATTTGACTTACCACTGCCATATCATGGGCAAGTTGAGCTGCCGGCGCCACCAACTTGTCTGCCGGACAGTCAATAGGCAGCTGAAGCCCTTTCAGCAAACGGTAACCCAGAGTACCACCGTTGGCCGGGATGTCAGCATAGAGGGACTCATCTTCCCTCACGTCCCAATTGGGTTGGTAAATCTTTCCCGGGACAGAAGGCGGACGAGAAAAGGCAGCCTTCACTGCATTGCTCAGCATTACCTCTTTTTGCTCTATCCATTCATGAATCCGAGAAAAAATTCCCGGCCCAAGGTTTGTCAGGAAACTAGGGGAGCTGAGAATGTCATAGATTTTCTGACGCATGGAAGAGCCAGACACCAATGCCGTCCCAATGCTGTCCACGGCAGCATTCAGAGGAGAAACCCTAGTGGTAGCAAATTCTCGGATAGGACTGATATCCAGAACATTAAGGACGGGCCCCAGCTGCCGAGTCTCAGAAGCAGCGGCAGCGTCCAAAGCTTGCCTCTTGCTGGGACTTTCAGTATCCGAGACCTCTCGAGGCCGCCTCTGACCCACAGCCACGCTACCCCCGCCACGGCGGACAGGGACGTGAACGACAGGATGAGGAGATTCCTGGTCCCCACGTCCGACAGTTTGACCGGGAGCACGCCCGGGTGTCCACCCGGCACGGCGAACACTAACCCTACCGGCATTGCGGCCACCACGACCGCGATCAGCGCCACGGAGGCCTCCAGTGAGGCCGTGAATGGTGTGGTAATCAAAAACAGGTCCTCAGGAGCCTTAGACATTGGCTTCAAGTTTTCGTCTAACCCCAGCTCTTCGATATCTATGCTGAAAGGACCTGCAAAGTAAACCAGAAAAGATTACAATGGTAACTCAGCAAAGAGAAAAAAGATAAAGATAAGTCTTGTGTCGGACCATGAGTCAAAGAGCACACCTTCCGGATGGGTCCGGCAGAGGAATACAGCTGACAAAGGCTCATTCCCGAGTATATACTTGGCATTAGGAAGCCAAGTGTGGGGAATCCTTTCCTCCACTTTTTCACCATCGACAACCACAAAGGCGATCTCGGACTCAAAGTAATCAAAAGCTTTCGTTTCATCCACCGACAAACCGTAAGATGGCACATCCTCCAATCGAGTTACTGGTTTGGTAAAGTGACGGTTGAGAGGAAAATTGTCTGGGACCTTCACCCAGTAGAAGGCTGGCTGCCACCCTTTCAAACCGCATGCTTGGGATGCACCGTAAGTTTGTTCTTGGCCGACATTAAAGACCACCACCCTTTCTCAGTCGACCCATTTCTCCGCAGCCAGTGAAGTCGACGGAAAAGATTTAACGTCTCGGGGAAACCCAAATAGCGGCACACCCATATATAGGCTATAATGTTTCTAATGGCTAGCGGCGTCAGTTGGGCAAGGCAGACGTTAAAGGCCTTTATAATCTTTACTAAAGTTAGATCCAAGGGGAAACGCAACCCAAATTCAAAATGATGGGCATAAACGGCAATGTGCCCTGCCGGGCACTGAGTAACTCTAGCTCCCTCATCCGGGACAACTAACTTATATTCAGCCGGGAAGCCGTACAATTCTTCCCCAACTCGACAGTATTCCTTAGTTATGGCATGCTCTCGCCAAAACGAGCAAATTTTCACCGATTTGGGGCCACTGCTGTAGTCCACAGGCAACCAAACCCCAGACTGCAACACATCATTTCGGTCGGGAATCGGCTCAGGCCGCGAATCGGGAACCATGCTGGAGCTTTCTCCCACAGCAATTTCAGACCGATAGGGCATTTGTTCACGTCCAGAGGTCGAGGGACCGACATCAGTCTCGTCCATAGTGGCGACAGAATCGTTATCGGAACCTAAATCAATAACAGGTGGATGAGAAGGGCCGACATCATGAGCAAGGCGGTCGTAAAAATCATCCGCCACTACAACCCCAGCATCTGCTAAGTTATCTAACCAAGCATGTTCCCTTAAAGGCGGAACGCAAAGTCCGGGAACAGCCTCAGGGGGAGGATTTCTAACGGTCCGGCGAGCTAAAATTTGATGTCTTAGTTCTCGAAGTGTTTGTCTATCACCGCTCATCCTCGCGGACAGATATTGGGAAGTCAAATTTTCTTGCTCAGGAGTAGAGCGGTCGTTAAGAAACTTAGATCTAAGTTCTCTATCCCTATCAGCAGTAAGGGGCAAGTCAGCTAGTAAGCGTGTTTTTCCTTCCCTAGGGCTAGAGGTAGACGAACTATGTCCACCAGAAGGGGAAGAGGGAGATGAAGGGTCACTCTCGGACATAAGCTTATCACTCAAAGTATTTTGACTATCCGAACAGTCCGACATGTCTCTACAGAAAGAAAGAAACAAAAAAGAACAGTTGAAGGGAAGTTGGAAAAAGGTACCTGAGCAAGATCGACGGAAAATGACCAGAAAATCACGCTGGTTCCCAAAAAGCGCAGTGAAATGTCCCAAAAGCACGAACAGAAGAACCCTCAAGTTCTACAACGCCGGAGAAAGCAAATTTACCAGACGAAAAACCTCGAATAAGCCCAGACGAAAAGAGGCGAAAACGTTAAAATTCCTCAGGAATAAGAGACGAAAAGTAACCTGGAATACTTTTATGGAAATTTGGTCACAAAAAAGCAAGATCTTGGTAAAAAAAAGGAGGTTTGAAGTCCTTGAAGAAACCGTGCAAACCAGAGAGTTTAAGGTTGAAGATGAAGAGTAAACAAAAAATGAAAAATGGCTTTATAAGGACGGAATTCAGCGGCCATGATTAGAAGACTCATCAACTACCCTGCTGGATGCGCGCCAAGTGTCAATCCCTAAATAAACCCTAAATAAAAAATAAAAATGGGCGGGGTTCTAGGAAAAAGTAATGATTACACTTTTTCGAAATTCGAAGTTCTCCCCAGGGCAGCACGTGGCAACGCAAAAATTGTTTCCAGCAGGCACAAGTTCACTCGCGTCCACAATGCAACATCAATGCCGGTCACGACCCCCAATAATGCTGGGGGGCTAGTTGTATGTGTACATCTAAGCTTGGTGTCGGACGCATTTTATGTGGCCGACATGAGCAACTAGAGACGCGATCTCACCAAGAAGATCCAAGCCATTCCTAATAAACAGGCCGAGATGGCGCTCGCGACCACACTAAAGGACAAAACAAGGGAATCTTCCCTCCAGTCAGACTCATCGCAGTCATACACGTGTCAAAGGATTACGCATCCTGTCAGATGAATAGTACTACTATAAATAGCCAAATGGTACTATTCTGCAGGGACATTCTCTCACATTATAAACTTTACTTTCTCTCTCTATCTCTCTCTCTCTCTCTAAAATCCTTCTCGGACACATACTGACTTGAGCGTCGGAGGGGGTTTCCTCGCATCCCCCCCGAGGGTAGTTCACGTTTGTCTTCCTTGCAGATTTCCAGTCTCGGACGCCCCCTTAATTACTGACGGACATCTCTGTGTCCGCCATCGTTTCAACACCGAAACAGTTGCAGGTGACTGCAACGGCGTTGGTTGTTGCCAAGCCACTATTCCTAACGGTACCAGGTCATTTACAGTTTCCTTATTTCCTTTGACTAACCCTTCCGAAACTGTCTCTTACAACCCATGCGTGTACGCATTTATCGGGGACGTAAATCGGTTCAAGTTTCGGGGCAGATCTGATCTTACTGAGTCAGATTCTATGTCTAGGACAGTTGTGGAAGTACCGTTGGTGCTAGAGTGGGTGATCAGGAATTCTGAACATGATCCCTACCCTTATGCTTGTCAGCAAAATACGACATATATTGATGCCAGCGATAGTGGTGTCGATGGTTATCGTTGCAGATGTCTTCCGGGTTACCAGGGAAATTCTTATCTTTCTCCCGGTTGCTCAGGTACATTTACAATTACTAGTATTACTCCTATGAGTTACTATCTCTGTTTTTTCTTAATTTACACAGTTTGACTTTTATGCTTGTCTATGCAGAACTTTGACTTTTAATATAATATACTTCCTCCGTTTCAAAATAAGTGAAACACTTGTCTCAAAAAGCTCTCACATAAATGAGAGAAGTGTTTCACTTATTTTGGAACGGAGGAAGTATATATAGTTACCAACAAGTAAAATTCTAAAATTTTGATACATGAAAAATATATGTCGAGGCTAATCTACAAGATCTCAAATGACTACATTTATCTTGACGTATAAATCACAAATGATGATCAAAGTGAAATATGTGAATAATGTCAAAGTACAAAGTGTATAGATTGAAAAGAAAAGGAGGGAGTACTATGGTTATATTTTTAGACATATGTAAAATTTAAACCAACTCAACATTGTTAAGCATAATTGTCCTAATAATATTCAGGGTGCATTATCTCTACTAAATTTTGCTTAACTTATTTGAATTGAACTTGTATAAACTCATTGTATCTTATATTTATGACTTTCACACCAAAACAAAACAAAAAAAAATCCTTATTGAAATTGATTAGAACTTATTATAGCTTATGAAAACTAATTCGAACATAATATTTTTTCTGGAACTTGCATGAGCACTTATTTTCTTAAACTTATATTTTTTTTAATAAGATGAATAGCATGCACCAATAAAATTGTCCTAGTTATTTATGATTAGATTATTATCCTTTTCCTCAATTAGTTTATCCTATCGTAACACTCCCTCTTCCCTATCCCATCAAAAATCTAGTCGCATCCCTCTAAACTTCAGGCATTAATTTGTATATTCAGTTTGGATTTTCGTTGGGTCATCTTATGTTTCTGGTCATGGTCGGATCAGGTCATGTCACGTCAATGAATCCTACAGGCCTAAAGATGAGGCCCAATCAAGTTTGGTTTGAGTCAGCAGGGTAGCTTAATATCAATATTGGTATAACTTGTTTTGCCATATGATTCGTCGGTCATTTTCAAATTTTGAGGACGAATCAATTATACTAGGTACTAGGTCGACTCAAATCTAGTTTTCGGGTGTGCACTGATTGTTGATCATAACAACTTCAACTTGATTTTTCGAATTGGGTAAATTATTGACAACTCAACTCTTTGACGTACACGTTAATTTGCTAAGTATCAATCCACTACAACATGGAGTTAAGAGTAATGGAAGGACTCGAACTTTGATTTAAGTTATCACTAAGGACCTGAACTTTCAAAAGTTATCATTAAGGACCTATGGTTAAGTTCTTGAGTTAATACTACAAAAAATAAAAGGAAAATAAAATACTTCTATCTTTAAAACAAAAAAACCATTGCGAAATTATTGTAGTAAGGATAGGGCTGCGCAAAGACCAGGGTCGGACCAGAATCTGGACCAGACGGGAATTTAGACCGGATCGGATCGAAAATTCCGGTCCGGTCTCGGTCCACAGAAAATACCGATTCGGGGTTTCCAATCCAATCCAAACCCTGAAAATTCCGGTCCGGACCGACGGACTGGAATTTCTATTTATTTTTTATGTTAAAAAAATGTTTAAAAGGTAAAAAGGTAGAAAGTTATTACTATTTATTAGCTTTAGGATTATTGTTATTAAAATTATTAAATTTTAATGTACCTAATTTATAAATATCTTTAAATCAAATAATAAAGATTTATTACCTCTGTCCCAGAATAGTCTGAACACTTTCCTTTTATGTTTGTCCCAAATTAGTATGAACACTTCCATTCTTGGCATGGTCCCACCATTAATATATTATTTCTTTTACACATCTTTGGCCCACACTCAACCTTTTATGAATAAAAAGTTACCCAACTTTCTCTCTCCTCTAATAAAAAATACCCTACCAACTCATATCATATCTACTTTTAAAATAAAATAACATTTGATAACCACACCACAACTTATCACCTTAAACTACGTGTCCCAACAAGTGTTCAGATCTTTCTGGGACGGATGGAGTATTTTAAAAAAATATAGATTCCAATCCAACTGGTCCAAAATCGGACCAGACCGGAAAAACCGTCCAAGTCCAAAAAAGTATCAGATTTTGGGCCATCGGTCCAACTAGTTTCGATCTGGTCCGGTCCTGTTCTGGACCGGTGCACGCCCCTAAGTAAGGAGACATTGAATATTTCAAAAATACTAGTGAATTTGTGATAGAATATATGTACTGTATATATTTCCTATAAGTTAATAAAATATTGATTATTATTTGAATATAGTTAGTGTACAGCTAAGTTCTTTAATTATAGCCTAGGATTACGAATGTCATGTGTATATCATTAACTGTTGTCAATCCATGCAAATCAAGCAATATTATTTTTTCAAGTTGTTTATCTCTAAATTAACGGTTTTTTGACCAAATACCCTTGACAAATTTTTTTATTCACCAGATACCCCAACTTTTTTCCGAATTCACCATATACCCCTGACTTTCTAAAAAATACATCCAAATGCCCTTAATGACTAACGGCGGTTAACTCCGTTAGTCATTAGCGTTAATTAACCCTAAAAATCCTAATTAACTCTAAAAATCCTAAGTAAACCCTATTAACCCTAAAAACCCTAAGTAACCCTAACCCAACCCCCCACCAGCCCCCCCAACCCCAACCCCACTAGCCCCCCTCCCCCTCCCCGCAGCGGCCACGCGAGCCCCCTTCCACTCCCCGACAGCCCCACGCAGGCAGTGGCACATCCAGGAATTACGGGATGGGGGTACGGATGAGAAAAAATCAAATAAAACAAAATACAATACTTGAGTTGATTTATGACTAAAAATTCAAATTAAAATACAATGCCAATATCAATTAATGATTCAAATTACAACTAATTTAAAACGACGAAAATACATAATTTTCAAATAAATAAAAATTACAAGTGCATCCGACGACCTTTCATAGATTATTGGAAGCAGTCAATTACATCATCATCACTAACTTGCAAAAAAATATCTCTCTCAATATAAGTGACTAAACAATCATTCAAAAATTGATCCCCATACTATTTCGCAATTTGCTTTTCACGGTATTCATCGAAGAAAATACTCTTTCCACACTTGCGGTTGCCACAGGAAGAATCAATACTAGTCTTAAAAGCAAGTAGACTAGCTTATATGCAGTATGCTTCTCGATCTGTTTCAACAAGCATCATATTCAATTCACCAAGATCTTTCAATTCACATATTATTAGATATTAATTCCAAAGTCCCTTGTTTCAAATTACACTTCACAACATCTAATTCCAAATTCAACTAATTTCAATTCACAACCTCTATTTCAATTTCACAATTTTTAATCTCTAATTTCAATTCAAGTAATCTCAATTTCAATTCAAGTAATCTCTTATTTCAATTCAAGCAATCTCTAATTTCAATTCAAGTAATCTCAATTCCATATTTCACAATTGCACAACATTTAAATTTCATTTTCATAATTTCTTATTTCAATTCAAAATATCAATTCACATCAAAATGAGAAGTCTATAAATAACAGAAATAAAAAAATAAACAATACCTCAACCAGTAGGGTTATGGGCTTCTAGCGACTGTCGTTCTGGCCTCCGGGCTCCGGCAAAGTGGCGATCCGCGACTGGCGTTCGACCGTTCTGGCCTCCGGTCTCCGGCAAAGTGGCGACTGACATTCTGCCGTTCTAGCCTCCAGGCTCCGGCAAAGTGGCGACAAAAAGATACAGAGTAGTGAGTAGTGTGAGGGAATAACGAAAGAAAGAGAGAAGAAAAAGTATGAGGGAGAGGGAGTCAAAAAGAAAAAAATCATTATACTGACAAAGAGCCTAGAGGAGAGAGAAAGAAAGGGACGCGTGAGGCTGGGGATACAATTTTTTTCCTTTTCGCTTATATTTCCTTCAAAAAAAATTTAGGGAATGGGGATACAATTTTACCCACTATACCCCCTGTAAATCTGCCCCTGCACGCAGGCCCCCCTCTCTCCCTCTCCCTCTCCCTCTCCATCCCCCTCCCCGATAGCCCCCCACGCAGGTCCCCCCCTCGATCTCCCCCGCGCCTCCCCCTCCCTTACTCTCGCTGGCGCACTATATCCAAAACCTGAGTTGTCGAAGAAATTCGGCGACATTGGGGAGCGACTGAGTTCGTGGGGGAGGGGGAGGGGGGGCGACTGAGTTCGAAGGGGTGAGGAAGGCTCGAGATTCGAAGGGGTGGGTGGGATGGGGAGGGGAGGCGCGGGCGTGGGGGAGGGGGAGAGGGAGGGGAGCTGGTGGGGCTAGGGTTGTTGGGGGGGGTGGTGGACTCTGGGGCCGGTGAGGTCAGGGGTTATTGGGGAGTGGTGGGCTGGGGGTGAGTGGGGGCTGGTGGACTGGAGGTGGGTTAGGGGAGAGAGTGTGTGTTAGGGTTACTTAGCTTTTAGGGTTAATTAGGGTTTTTAGGGTTAATTAACGTTAATGACTAACGTAACTAACCACACGTTAGTCATTAAGGGTATTTGGATGTACTTTTTAGAAAGTTAGGGGTATATGGTGAATTTGGAAAAAAGTTAGGGTATCTGGTGAATAAAAAAATTTGTCAGGGGTATTTGATGAAATAACGGCTAAATTAATTTCTTGACATTCCATTTTAGGGTTTGGAGTAGACCGGACTGGAACCCCGGAACCGATATTTTCTGTTGACCAGGACCGAACCAGAAACTTCGGTCCAGTCCGGCCTGGTCCAAATTTTCGTCCGGTACGATCCAGATTTCGGTCCGACCCTAGTCTTTACACAACCCTATTCTTACTACAATAATTTAGCAATGGTTTTTTTTTGTTTTAAAAAAAATATTTTTTTATTTTCCTTTTATTTTTAGTAGTATTAACTCAAGAACTTAACCATAAGTCCTTAATGATAACTTTTGAAAGTTCAGGTCCTTATTAATAACTTATATTAAAGTTTGAGTCCTTCCATTACTCTTAACTCCTACAACATCGTTTCTACGATCAAAAAACAAAGCGAAATCATCACTTCTTTTTTTATATACTTTGACAAAATGTTTTCCTTGGCCAAGTGTACTGCTACGAACAACCTGACTGGCAATACTTTTTATTGTTTGTCATTTGTAGTAACCAATAAGGTGACCATGTCAGTCCATGACTGCTGATACTTGATATATATATATATATATATATATATATATATATATATATATATATATATATATATATATATATATATATATATATATATATATATATATATATATATATATATATATATATATATATATATATATATATATATATATATATATATCATCTAGGTATTGATTGTGAATAAATGTTAAAAAAAAAGTTCCCTCTAGGTTTTCCTTGGGAGGGTTTATCTAGGTTTTGCTAGGGTTTCCCTGTTTGTGGGTCTCCTCGTCTCGATTTCGGTCGAGGTTGGAGATTATGATGGCGTCCCCATCTCAATTATCAAACAGTGAAGAGCATGACACTTCGAAAACACATTTAATCCTTGGCGATCTGGAGAATGATACAATAAAAGAGGAAGATGGAGTCGAATGGGTGGATGATGGAGAAGAGGAGGAGGAGGCTAGAGTAGAATTGGGAGTAGTAGGGAAAATTTTGACTAATCGACATATTAATACGAATGCTTTCATGTCAACAATTAAAAATGTGTGGAATCCCACACATGGTCTTGAAATCAGCAATATAGGGAAGAACACTTTTGTTTTCCAGTTTTATCATTGGCGGGATAAGCTTAGAGTAATGGAGGGCCAACCCTGGCATTTTGATAATCACGCTATTCTCCTTGGTGATATTGAAGGTAATACAAAACCCTCGGACATGGATTTGTTTGAATTACCTTTGTGGATTAGAGTTTATAATTTACCTTTTAGGGGAAGAATGAATAGTTCGAATATGGAGGCCATAGGCAATAAAATTGGTACCTTTATTCGAATGGATCAATCGGGCTCTGTGGGAATAGATAAATCGATACGCATGAGAGTAAAAATTGATGTGCGCAAATCTTTTCTCACGAAGGTGAAAGTGAAGATGCGTGGTGGTGTTGAGGAGTTTTTCGATGTCAAATACGAAAGACCTCCTTTAATATGCTACTATTGTGGGCGGGTGGGACATGGGGTAAAAGACTGTGACGAGTGTAGAGACTGTGAAGACCCACCTCTACAATATGGAGGATGGATAAAGGCTTCACCATGGCGACGGATGATTTCGGAGGAGCATAAACATGTCTCTCAAGCAGGGGCTGGATGTGCTCGAAGACTGTTTACAACTAAACCGAAGGGGAAAAAAGAAGATGAAACGAAGGAGCAAGTGGAGGAGGTTCTTGGTAAGCTAAGTGGTTGTGCTCTCAAGGATAAGGAGGATTCACTCAAAGAAACTAGTGATGTGGCTTGTGCAAATGAACAACAATCAAAGCAGATAATTGGCACATTAGCTCTTCATGCTGATGTACAGGAGAATGAGGCAGTAAAGTTTTGTGAAATACAAAATGAAAAGCTGGAGGTTCCAAATGTAGTGAAAAAGGGTTGGTGTAGACGTCCAAGGAGTCATATGGAGGGACAAGACAAAACAGAGATGCTGGTGGGTGTGCGAAGAAAGGAACGAGAAGTGGCATGGGATAATGTAGACATGGTGGATGTTCAGAATGCTGGAGCAGTTAAAAAACGTGGTGTTGATGTTTCAATACTACAGCAGCAGGGAGATGAGCTCACAAACATGGACGTGGCGGGCCCCACACAATGGGCCCTCGGTGGCCAATGATGAACACCCTCTCTTGGAACTGTCGGGGATTGGGGAGTCCCGGGGCAGTAAATGCGCTTAGGCGTATCATCATTAATGAAAATCCCCAGTTAGTCTTTCTTCAAGAGACTAAACTACATCAGCATGAGATGGAGAGGCTAAAACAAAAATTGAAATTTTCGGGTCTGTTTGATGTTGGTTGTGAAGGGCATGGGCGAAAAAGACGAGGTGGGATTGCTTTATTATGGAGGAGTGATTGGAGTATTAGCATTCAGTCTTTTACTCAGAATCACACAGATGCGTGGGTGAAGACTCCGGATCAGCATGCATGGCGTTTCACGGGGTTTTATGGCTTCCCGGAAGAAACTCAGAAAAGCAAAACTGGAGATCTTATGAAGAGGATTTTTAAAGATGAGAACGAACCATGGCTCTGTGGTGGTGATTTGAATCTTATGTTGTGGTCGACAGAAAAGCAAGGAGGTGGAGACTTTAGATATGAAGATGCTGCAGTTTTAAGGCAAGCTATGGACTATTGTAAGCTTGAGGATATGGCACTACAAGAAAATGACAAAATAACGACGGCCTATCAGCGACGGCTAGTAAAACCGTCGGCAAATCCATAGTAAGCGACGGCTATAAGCCGTCGTTGATTACCGTCTGCTTTTGTATCATATAACGACGGTTTAGCTGTCGTTGATAAATAACGACGGCTAACAGCGGTCGTTGATTTTGTGGAATTAAAAGCAGAATTTTTTTTAGCTTGGGCGACGGTTAGAAACGGTCGTTGATTTCTGAAGGGGGGGGTTTAATTGAATCTGGTGTTTCATCGGGTTTTATTTTCAACAAAAAAAAAAGGAGGGAAGCTTTGGGCGAGCACAACAGCGACGAAACCACCTCCACCTGCCTTTCCTCCTTCCTCCAGCCAACGGCAGCGACGAAACCCACCTCCACCTCACTTCGCCGGCGGTAAGCTTTATTTTCTCCTTTTTTTTTTAAATTTTTGTACTCATGAACCAAACCCTAACAATTGGGTTTTTTCCTCGTGAGAGAAGTGAACTTCAGGCGACGACCTTGGGCGACGAAGTTGCATCGACTCTTGCCGGACCTACATTTCGCCGGTGGTAAGCAGTGCCAATATCTATTTTTTTTTTTTTAATAATTTGTGTACTCATGAAACTAAACCCAGAAAATTTGGTTTTTGCTAATTCTTGTTATTTCTCCTAAAAATTCGAATCTTGTTTTTGTCAGTTTTTTACTCACATTTTGTTAGTCTTGCTTTATTTTATGTATATTTCTTCATTTAAGTGTTTGATCTTATAATAAATCATTTCTTTAATCAAAGTTCATACTACTTATTATTTTTTCATATAATTTCATAGTCAGATTTTAGTGATTTGGTGAGTGAAATCAGTAACAAGAAAGAGCATGTGGGTATTTTTGTTTTCTAACATTTGGTGGAAAAAAAGAATGGGTGAAAGTAACCCAAAATTGTTGGACTTAATATCAAAGGAAAAACAAAGGATGATGAATAATGAAGAAAGAAGATATGGGTGTTGTTCATCTGATGAAAACAAGCTTGAACTTAGGCTATTATTTTTTATTTTAGAGATGATGCATCTATGTGTGTTCTCTATGGATAATGGTTTACATCCATTTAATTTGTTTGTTATTTGGTAATGCAAATGTAAACGTTTACGTTTTTTATCATATGCATTGTACTTTCTGGTGAACATGTTGAGAATTTGGAATTAAGTTTGTTCACAGCGTTTAAAGGTGCCGTTGAATAATTGATTTTCTACATGATGTAGGATTACGTAGCACTTTGGTGTTTCTTTTTGGCTTAATTGTAAGGTTAGTAGCAATTTTTTACCATATTTTGTCTTCAATTTATATTGTTTTCGTTCATGTAAATTTTATATTTTAATTTTTGTGTAAGTTTTTCATCATGAAATATAATGTATTAAAAAAACGTTTGTTTAGAGAATGTTAAAAACTATAAAAAAATTTAGTTTATATTACTTTGAAGATTAAGTTACTTTAATTGTATAAGTTTAAGTTACTATATAATTATCACAATAGTTTTTATAGTGGTTCGTTTATTAAAGGTTATAAAAGTTAAAAACTATATAATTATGACAATAATTTATTTATTGCACATTCCTTTATCTAGTTTACACTATTTAAATTGTTTATATTGTTTTTGACATATTTGTTTTCGTGGAAATAGTTTGGATGAGGTTATAAATTAAAGTTAAGTGTTTAAATAAATATGTTTGCATCATCATGTGCATAGATACCCGGTCAAGGTATACTCATTAGGAGTATATCTTGAATAGTCCCCGATTGGGATCGTTCTTCGACGTTTGACCTCACTTAGGTGGTGAATGTATGCCTTTTGTTCTATTCTATGTAATTTCCGGTGATGTTGTTTCTCTATGTTGTTCTCTCGGGGTACATATGTAAGCTTTTACGAAGGCGACATTGTGTACTTGGAGAACTCATGGGAAATGCTTTGCCGGAATTTACGTAGAAGCGAATAGTTGGCATACATTCACTAGTGGGGTTAGACGTCGAAGAATGGGTTAGGTTGGAGTGATAAGGACCTTTGGACATCATTTTAGGCCCTATATGTATTTCACAAATATGTTTTAATTGTACGTATGTTGGTTGTTAATGAGTATTGTCATTGAAATGGTTTAGAATTGTAGAATTGGTCACCATGAAACGGAAGGAGCGTTGGTGGATGTATGATAGATATGACAATGTGCGTAACTTGAGGCCCGAGTTCTTGAGGGGGTTGATGAATTCATTGATTTTTGCAAAGTAAATCCCGAAACCCCGAGGTAAGGATGAAGTTAGATGTCCGTGTCCGAAATGCAAGAACGGACGTATGCATGACGCAGAACACGGTTAAAGTGCATTTGTATAGCAAGGGCTTTATACCCGATTACTACGGTTGGTATTCTCATGGTGAAGAGTTACCTCAACCCGCGAAAGAGCTATCTAATCCGTGCACGTGAAATGGTTTTCGATGCTCTTGGGAATAACCCGGAACCGTCCACCGTTGAAGAGCCTAGTGGAATGGAGGAGGAGCCTAATCCTCAAGCAAAGGTGTTTCTTGACCTATTAAAGGCTTCGAGGAACCGTTGTACGACGGGAGCTCCATGTCCGTGTTGGAAATGGCATCTAGAATCGTATCTTTGAAGTGTGAGTACAATTTGCCACATAGGTGTGTTGATGTTTTTGCTTCATTAATGAAAGAAGCAATACCTAGCAACAACAACATGAGTAACACATTTTACGATACGAAGAAGATCTTGGAGGGATTAGAGCTTCCCCACGAGAAGATTCATGCTTGCCCCAAAGGTTGTATCTTTGTTTTGGAGAACCGATGCACACTTGGACGGATGTAGAGTGTGCGATAGCGGCACGATACAAGAGGACTTCTAAGGGGTCTTTAGTTCCAATGAAAGTTTTGATTTATTTCCCAATCACACCGAGATTGCAGAGGTTGTATGCAACAAAGAACGTTGCTGAAGAAATGACATGGCATGCCAAAAATCCAAGAGTCGAAGACAAAATGGCTCACCCTAGCGACAGTGAAGCTTGGAAGCATTTGGATAGATCATTTGGCGAATTTGCATCTGAGCCTAGGAATGTTCGGCTCGGTTTGTGTACCGATGGGTTTGGGTCCACATGGAAAGTTTGGGGGGTCAATATTCATGTTGGCCTGGTCATCTTAACCCCGTACAACTTGCCGCCATCGATGTGCATGAAAAAACCCTTCATGTTCCTTTCGTTGCTCGTTCCTGGTCCTAAAAATCCGAAGGGAAACTTGGATGTGTACATGCAACCCTTAATCGAGGAATTGAAGCAATTATGGGATGTTGGAGCAACTACTTATGACATTTCTAGGAAACAAAATTTCAATATGCGTGCCGCCATTCTTTGGACAATAAATGATTTTCCTGCTTACGGTATGCTATCTGGCTGGTCTACCGCTGGGAAAAAGGCTTGTCCTTATTGTATGGATAAATCCAAAGCTTTTTGGCTCGAGCATGGGGGTAAAGTTTCTTGGTTTGATTGTCACCGTCAATTCCTTCCTGAAGATCATCCTTTTCGTAAAAACAAAGTAGCTTTTTGTAGAAATAAGGTTGAAAAAGGGTCTCCACCACACATCATGTCTGGGGAAGAGTTGTGGTCATGTGTTAAAGACTTGCCAAAGGCTACAGATGGACCAGATGCACTTAACGCTTTGAAAAAGTTGAAAAATGGGTGGTTCAAACAAAGCTGTCTTTGGGAGCTCCCATACTGGAAAGATCTGCATCTTCGTCACAACCTTGACGTCATGCACATTGAGAAAAACTTCTTCGACCAACTCATTCACACAGTTATGGATGTGAAAAAACAGACAGCAGACACCGTTGCATCTAGAAAAGACATTGCTAAATTGTGCAAAAGGCCTCAACTTCATGTCACCAAGGATGCAAACGGAAAAGAAACTCCACCAAAAGCACCTTTCGCACTAGACAAGTCCCAAAGGAAAGTATTATGCAACTGGGTCAGAGATTTGAAATTTCCCGATGGCTATGCTTCCGACTTAACAAGATGTGTGGACATGCAATCCGGTAAGCCTGCACAAGATGAAAAGCCATGACTGTCATGTCTTCATGGAAAGATTATTGCCGATTGCATTAAAGGAGTTGCTTCCTGGTTCATGTGTGGAAAGTTGTCACCGAGATTAGCCTTTTTTCCGTGATTTGTGTTGCTCCACCATCACAGGTAAGTGACATGGAAAGGTTGGAAAAGGACATAGCCGAGATCCTTTGTAAACTCGAAAAGATTTTCCCACCATCATTCTTCAATTCCATGGAACACTTACCAGTTCACCTTCCACGCGAAGCTAGGCTATGTGGTACCGTGCAATACCGTTGGATGTATCCCTTTGAAAGGTACCTTATCCTTCATTTTCATATATCCTTTTTTATTGTTGTTCGCAATTGTGTAACTCTTTTTTATAACCACCTTCTTAGGTTCCTCAATCATTTGAAACGCAAAATTGGTAACAAGGCTCGTGTGGAGGGTTCTATTTGTAATGCGTACTTGTGTGAAGAGATTGCAAACTTCTGTTCAAACTACTTTCAGCAAGGAGTGGATACTAAGACACGAGATTCAGGCCGTAATGTAAATGATGAACTTGATAGGATGCTCGACGAAACTGTCCCAGAGCTATTCAGGGTTAATTGTGGTCGGCCGTCTAATGCAGGAGGAACACGATTTTTAACTGAAGTGGAACTACAACGTGCACACCTATATGTGTTAGCAAATACAGGCATCTTACAAGAATTTGAGAAGTAAAACACTTGTTATTAATCATATTATTTATAAATTTAACTTTCATTTTAAATTTAGACATTAACAATTGTATTGTTTGTAAGGGATTTCGAGGACCACATTCTTCAAATTCGACCTACTCTACGTAGGGAAGATGTGTGGGTGCAACATGAAGCAGAATACCTTGATTGGTTTAGATCGAAAGTGAGTTTGTGTGACTATAGGTTATTCAATAGGTTATTCAGGAGACGAGTGTTGGGACTCCAACGCTTTGTGATCCAAATGATATTCCCGATTATGAAGGTGGTAATGATGTCGAGTGTGTTGAAGGAGATGACGAAGAAATTTTGTTTGAAGCCCCATCAGGTGATGATGAAGAAGAGTCTAGTTTCGAGTCCGGAGAAAGTGAGGATGATGACGATGACGATGATGGTTTTTGGGATGACGATAGTGATGATGAACTAAGCGAGGATGGGAATTCACTTTGATTTGTTTGAGTATATCATAGCTTGTATTAAGGACAACATTTCAATAAAAATATAGGACTTTTGTAATGAAATGTTGAAGATTACTTGTTATGACATTTCCATCTGTAGTTTTTCTTACTGTTGTTGAGTAACATGATCCATTCTCGCACTTTGTGGTTTTTCTTAGTGTTTTTCTAATATTTAATTAGTACTTGCTTTCTCCCCACTTCCCTTTTCGCATTAATATTTATGTTTCCTCTAACAAGGCCCATCTTTGTTTGCTTGCCTTTAGCTAAGAACGGACCCTACAGGCCTACCTGTTTATTTAATTACGTAATTAGTATGTCTAGTAATGTGTTGTGTAGACATACAAGGGACTCTATATGAATATGATCTATAATTTTATAACTTTACATTATGTCAATGGATTTTTTTGATAAAATCTCATATATGCTCTTTATTTGTATGGAGTTTATTTGTGTTTATTGGTTCTCCCTATTTCACTAACATTCTAACAAAAGGGGGGAGGGCGGGGGGGGGGGGAGGGGGGCTGCGGCCCGGCGGGGGAGGGCGGGGGGAGGGGGGGGACCCGCAGGTCAGGGGGGGTGAGGGGGGGAAGGGCGGGGGGGGCTGCACCGTGAGGGGAGGGGGGGGGGAGGGGGGGGGCGGAGGCCGGCAGGGGGGAGGGCGGGGGGGAGGGCGGGAGGGCTCGCGGCTCGTGAGGGAGGGGAGGGCGGGGGGGAGGGAGGGGGGAGGGCTGCTGCGGAGGGGAGGGGGAGGGCGGGGAGGGCTGCGGCTGTGAGGGGGAGGGCGGGGGGGAGGGCGGGGAGGGCTGCGGCTGTGAGGGGGGGAGGGGAGGGGGGTTGCGAGCCGCCAGGGGGAGGGCGGGGGGAGGGCGGGGGAGGGCTGCGGCTCGTGAGGGGGGGGGCGGGGGAGGGAGGGGGCTGCGGGGCCGGCGGGGGAGGGCGGGGGAGGGGCGGGGAGGGCTGCGGGCTAGCGAGGGAGGGAGTGGGGGGAGGGCGGGGGGGTGCGGGGGTCGGTGAGGGGGGGCGGGGGAGGGGAGGGGGGCTCCGTAGGCCAGCGGGGGAGTGAGGGGGGAGGGCGAGGGGGGCTGCAGGGGTCGGTGAGGGGGGAGGGAGGGGGGGCTGCGGGCCGCCAGGGGGAGGGGAGGGGGGGGCTGCGGGGGTCGGTGGGGGGGAGGCGGGGGGAGGGAGGGCTGCGCAGCCGCCAGGGGGGAGTGAGGGGGGAGGGCGGGGGGGCTGCAGGGGTCAGTGAGGGGGGAGGCGGGGGGGGGAGGCCGGTAGGGGGTTAGTGAGGGGGGAGGACGGGGGTCGGTGAGGGTTCGCCGTTTCTAATATCTTACATTTTATTGTGTTTTTTTTAATCTTGCGCGTTTCTACTTTCTTGCATTTTAGGTAATCATGTCTAATCCTAAGGGCCGCGGAGGTCGTGGGACTTTGACTCCGAGGGAGCTTTTTCAGTCACCAGATGTACAAGGAAGCCAGAACCCTATGTCGAGACACAAGGAGATGATTCACCAGGCACGTGCCATTGGTGACCACGTACCGGAGACTCCGAACACTCATACGGAGGAAGGTGAAGGTTCGAACCGTGCACCAAGAAAGGTTTTAAGCCCTCTTTGGATTGTGGTAAGTTCGTAAGCCTTCATTTCATGATATTTGTATGCAATGATATTCACAATTCACGTGTTTGTTTGGTTTTCAATTCAGGTTTGATGATAACAAGGTTAGTGGGTCCATCACTGACATTTTCCAGGGCCATTTTCGACAACCTTGGTTCAATTACAGTGAGGTCGACAATGCAACAAAGACGCATTGGTGGAACATTTTCAGAGTATGTATGAATCGAATTATGAAAAATTTCATTGATTATATTACTTTATTAATATCTTTGTTTAATGTTTGACTAAAGGGTATTTACGAATGGGCTCCTGAGTTAGAAGGTCTAGTGAAGAAGGATTACAAGAAAAAAGCTTCATCTCGTCTGAGAGACTTGCGATACTGGGTGGTTAAGAAAGCCAAAGAAAGGCCGAAATGGTTGGGGGAGACGATATACGAAGACATGAAGAAGAGAAGTGAAGACCCAACATTTCGGGAAAAATCTGAACAGGCGAAGAAGAACCGAAGAGGTGGCTCCCTGTCTAATCCAATTGAGCCGTCACACTTTCAGGGTTCTATTTCGGCGGCACAGCATGCTAGGAAGATGGTAAATATGTTTCATATCTACTACTTAGTGTAATTTACATGAATATGTTCCATAAAGCCTTTGTTAATTCAACAATGTCTACAGGCAAAGAGTAGAGGAGGAGTACTCCCTACTGCTCCCGAGTTGTTCTTGAAGACTCATTTTGGAAAAGGAGAAATTCCAGCAAACAAGAAATCAAAGCAAATCTCGGTACATAATTCTACACATATATTTATAGGCAAATATGATTGAATCAAATATAGGCCATTTTAGGTTAAGTAGGAAATTGAATGAATACGAGTAGTTTGATGCTAGTAAGTTATAACCACCTCAAACATCATATATGTAGTTAGTTTAATGTATTTATAAGTTGTTTTGATTGAAAATACACAAAGTAGGAAAGTTAGAACCAAATGTAGGCTAATATAGGCCATTTTAGGCCTTTTTACTTGGAAATGTTTGAATACGAGTAGTTTGATGCTAGTTTAAGTTATAACCACCTCAAACATCATATATGTAGTTAGTTTAATGTATTTATAAGTTGTTTTGATTGAAAATACACAAAGTAGGAAAGTTAGAACCAAATGTAGCCTAATATAGGCCATTTTAGGCCTTTTTACTTGAAATTGAATGAATACGAGTAGTTTGATGCTAGTTTAAGTTATAACCACCTCAAACATCATATATGTAGTTAGTTTAATGTATTTATAAGTTGTTTTGATTGAAAATACACAAAGTAGGAAAGTTAGAACCAAATGTAGGCTAATATAGGCCATTTTAGGCCTTTTTACTTGGAAATGTTTGAATACGAGTAGTTTGATGCTAGTTTAAGTTATAACCACCTCAAACATCATATATGTAGTTAGTTTAATGTATTTATAAGTTGTTTTGATTGAAAATACACAAAGTAGGAAAGTTAGAACCAAATGTAGGCTAATATAGGCCATTTTAGGTCTTTTTACTTGAAATTGAATGAATACGAGTACTTTGATGCTAGTTTAAGTTATAACCACCTCAAACATCATATATGTAGTTAGTTTGATGTATTTATAAGTTGTTTTGATTGAAAATACACAAAGTAGGAAAGTTAGAACCAAATGTAGGCTAATATAGGCCATTTTAGGCCTTTTTACTTGGAAATGTTTGAATACGAGTACTTTGATGCTAGTTTAAGTTAAAACCACCTCAAACATCATATATGTAGTTAGTTTAATGTATTTATAAGTTGTTTTGATTGAAAATACACAAAGTAGGAAAGTTAGAACCAAATGTAGGCTAATATAGGCCATTTTAGGCCTTTTTACTTGGAAATGTTTGAATACGAGTAGTTTGATGCTAGTTTAAGTTATAACCACCTCAAACATCATATATGTAGTTATTTTAATGTATTTATAAGTTGTTTTGATTGAAAATACACAAAGTAGGAAAGTTAGAACCAAATGTAGGCTAATATAGGCCATTTTAGGCCTTTTTACTTGAAATTGAATGAATACGAGTACTTTGATGCTAGTTTAAGTTATAACCACCTCAAACATCATATATGTAGTTAGTTTAATGTATTTATAAGTTGTTTTGATTGAAAATACACAAAGTAGGAAAGTTAGAACCAAATGTAGGCTAATATAGGCCATTTTAGGCCTTTTTACTTGAAATTGAATGAATACGAGTACTTTGATGCTAGTTTAAGTTATAACCACCTCAAACATCATATATGTAGTTAGTTTGATGTATTTATAAGTTGTTTTGATTGAAAATACACAAAGTAGGAAAGTTAGAACCAAATGTAGGCTACTATAGGCCATTTTAGGCCTTTTTACTTGGAAATGTTTGAATATGAGTACTTTGATGCTAGTTTAAGTTAAAACCACCTCAAACATCATATATGTAGTTAGTTTAATGTATTTATAAGTTGTTTTGATTGAAAATACACAAAGTAGGAAAGTTAGAACCAAATGTAGGCTAATATAGGCCATTTTAGGCCTTTTTACTTGGAAATGTTTGAATACGAGTAGTTTGATGCTAGTTTAAGTTATAACCACCTCAAACATCATATATGTAGTTAGTTTAATGTATTTATAAGTTGTTTTGATTGAAAATACACAAAGTAGGAAAGTTAGAACCAAATGTAGGCTAATATAGGCCATTTTAGGCCTTTTTACTTGAAATTGAATGAATACGAGTACTTTGATGCTAGTTTAAGTTATAACCACCTCAAACATCATATATGTAGTTAGTTTGATGTATTTATAAGTTGTTTTGATTGAAAATACACAAAGTAGGAAAGTTAGAACCAAATGTAGGCTAATATAGGCCATTTTAGGCCTTTTTACTTGGAAATGTTTGAATACGAGTACTTTGATGCTAGTTTAAGTTAAAACCACCTCAAACATCATATATGTAGTTAGTTTAATGTATTTATAAGTTGTTTTGATTGAAAATACACAAAATAGGAAAGTTAGAACCAAATGTAGGCTAATATAGGCCATTTTAGGCCTTTTTACTTGGAAATGTTTGAATACGAGTAGTTTGATGCTAGTTTAAGTTATAACCACCTCAAACATCATATATGTAGTTAGTTTAATGTATTTATAAGTTGTTTTGATTGAAAATACACAAAGTAGGAAAGTTAGAACCAAATGTAGGCTAATATAGGCCATTTTAGGCCTTTTTACTTGAAATTGAATGAATACGAGTACTTTGATGCTAGTTTAAGTTATAACCACCTCAAACATCATATATGTAGTTAGTTTAATGTATTTATAAGTTGTTTTGATTGAAAATACACAAAGTAGGAAAGTTAGAACCAAATGTAGGCTAATATAGGCCATTTTAGGCCTTTTTACTTGGAAATGTTTGAATACGAGTAGTTTGATGCTAGTTTAAGTTATAACCACCTCAAACATCATATATGTAGTTATTTTAATGTATTTATAAGTTGTTTTGATTGAAAATACACAAAGTAGGAAAGTTAGAACCAAATGTAGGCTAATATAGGCCATTTTAGGCCATTTTACTTGAAATTGAATGAATACGAGTACTTTGATGCTAGTTTAAGTTATAACCACCTCAAACATCATATATGTAGTTAGTTTAATGTATTTATAAGTTGTTTTGATTGAAAATACACAAATTAGGAAAGTTAGAACCAAATGTAGCCTAATATAGGCCATTTTAGGCCTTTTTACTTGAAATTGAATGAATACGAGTACTTTGATGCTAGTTTAAGTTATAACCACCTCAAACATCATATATGTAGTTAGTTTAATGTATTTATAAGTTGTTTTGATTGAAAATACACAAAGTAGGAAAGTTAGAACCAAATGTAGGCTAATATAGGCCATTTTAGGCCTTTTTACTTGGAAATGTTTGAATACGAGTACTTTGATGCTAGTTTAAGTTAAAACCACCTTAAACATCATATATGTAGTTAGTTTAATGTATTTATAAGTTGTTTTGATTGAAAATACACAAAGTAGGAAAGTTAGAACCAAATGTAGGCTAATATAGGCCTTTTTACTTGGAAATGTTTGAATACGAGTAGTTTGATGCTAGTTTAAGTTATAACCACCTCAAACATCATATATGTAGTTAGTTTAATGTATTTATAAGTTGTTTTGATTGAAAATACACAAAGTAGGAAAGTTAGAACCAAATGTAGGCTAATATAGGCCATTTTAGGCCTTTTTACTTGGAATTGAATGAATACGAGTACTTTGATGCTAGTTTAAGTTATAACCACCTCAAACATCATATATGTAGTTAGTTTGATGTATTTATAAGTTGTTTTGATTGAAAATACACAAAGTAGGAAAGTTAGAACCAAATGTAGGCTAATATAGGCCATTTTAGGCCTTTTTACTTGGAAATGTTTGAATACGAGTACTTTGATGCTAGTTTAAGTTAAAACCACCTCAAACATCATATATGTAGATAGGTTAATGTATTTATAAGTTTTTTTGATTGAAAATACACAAAATAGGAAAGTTAGAACCAAATGTAGGCTAATATAGGCCATTTTAGGCCTTTTTACTTGGAAATGTTTGAATACGAGTAGTTTGATGCTAGTTTAAGTTATAACCACCTCAAACATCATATATGTAGTTAGTTTAATGTATTTATAAGTTGTTTTGATTGAAAATACACAAAGTAGGAAAGTTAGAACCAAATGTAGGCTAATATAGGCCATTTTAGGCCTTTTTACTTGAAATTGAATGAATACGAGTACTTTGATGCTAGTTTAAGTTATAACCACCTCAAACATCATATATGTAGTTAGTTTAATGTATTTATAAGTTGTTTTGATTGAAAATACACAAAGTAGGAAAGTTAGAACCAAATGTAGGCTAATATAGGCCATTTTAGGCCTTTTTACTTGGAAATGTTTGAATACGAGTAGTTTGATGCTAGTTTAAGTTATAACCACCTCAAACATCATATATGTAGTTAGTTTAATGTATTTATAAGTTGTTTTGATTGAAAATACACAAAGTAGGAAAGTTAGAACCAAATGTAGGCTAATATAGGCCATTTTAGGCCTTTTTACTTGAAATTGAATGAATACGAGTACTTTGATGCTAGTTTAAGTTATAACCACCTCAAACATCATATATGTAGTTAGTTTAATGTATTTATAAGTTGTTTTGATTGAAAATACACAAATTAGGAAAGTTCGAACCAAATGTAGCCTAATATAGGCCATTTTAGGCCTTTTTACTTGAAATTGAATGAATACGAGTACTTTGATGCTAGTTTAAGTTATAACCACCTCAAACATCATATATGTAGTTAGTTTAATGTATTTATAAGTTGTTTTGATTGAAAATACACAAAGTAGGAAAGTTAGAACCAAATGTAGGCTAATATAGGCCATTTTAGGCCTTTTTACTTGGAAATGTTTGAATACGAGTACTTTGATGCTAGTTTAAGTTATAACCACCTCAAACATCATATATGTAGTTAGTTTAATGTATTTATAAGTTGTTTTGATTGAAAATACACAAAGTAGGAAAGTTAGAACCAAATGTAGGCTAATATAGGCCATTTTAGGCCTTTTTACTTGGAAATGTTTGAATACGAGTAGTTTGATGCTAGTTTAAGTTATAACCACCTCAAACATCATATATGTAGTTAGTTTAATGTATTTATAAGTTGTTTTGATTGAAAATACACAAAGTAGGAAAGTTAGAACCAAATGTAGGCTAATATAGGCCATTTTACCCACTTTCTTTTACTTGAATATGAGTATATTTAACCAAATGCGAGACGTACAAGAAGAAGCTGGACCATTGTACCACTCGGGGTCACACAACCCCGATCCGTTGTATTGGGAGACCGTTGGGGGGAACCGAGGAAAAGTTCGGGGTTGGGTCGGGAGATCATTTGTACTACAACTCTTCATCGGGCGAGAGATGGCGGCTCTTCACAACCATATGAGCCGTCCATTTTATCTCGGATTGAGGCGCAGTGGATGCAAAGCGCTGCGCGGATGGAAGAGGTGGAGGCAATGGTCGCGACGGGTGGAAGCGCAAGTCGGGCCATTGTTGAGGAAATGATGAGGAACATGTCTAGTTTCGGCCACATGTCCTCGGGTTGCAACCCAGCCCCCTCCACATCGCCACCGACGATGACCCGGGGTTTGGTGGTGGCGGTAGTGCTACAGAGACACCCTTGACAAGTAGTGTTTTTGGTTTCGGAACTAGGTAACTAACTTTTATGCATTTAGTGTCAATATTTATCCGCATCTCGCTTTGTTTCTAGATGTGTCGGGTTATTTTTTTGGAACCCGACTTCTACTTTATTTCTCGACACCGGGATCTATTTTGCGTACATATATTTAATCTAGGTAGTTTGTCTAACTATAGACATTTAGTGTCTATATTTATCGGCATCTAGCTTATTAGTTTCCAACTTTGTCGATATATATTTTTGTAAACACAGACTTCTACTTTATTTCCCGACATCGGGATCAATTTTGTGTACATAATTGTAATCTATTTCATGTAATTATACAAGTATCAATGCAAATTACAACTATCAATGCAAATTGTAATATATATCAAAATTGCATATTTTTGTAATTGAATGCGATGGAGGAACAACTTTAGTGTGGTCCACAAGCATGCGGTGTGATGGTACAGTTTAATTATTGGTAACAACAAAAATATTCTAAATAATATTATTTCAAAACAACAACGACGCTAAACATTAAATCAACGACGGCTAGCAAGTGTAAGGTATACTATGCATCCAAGGACTTCCACTTCAACGATCGCTTTTACATAATAGCGACGGTTTATACCGACGATGTGGCCCAAACAACGACCGTTTATAACCGTTGGAATTACCGACGGTTTCTAACGCGGTAAATCAACAACGTTATAAACCGTCGTTGATTTAACACGTTTAAAACAAGTTGGTTTGGTGCCACCGTCGGTTTTGGAAACGGTAGCTGATTACAAGGAAACCGTCGTTAAATTATTTACCGACGGCTTAGCGGTCGTTGATTCCAAATTCAGCGACCACCTGTGCACCGACTGCCATTTAACGACGGCTTAGCGGTCGGTGATATTTTACCGACGGTTTTTCCAAAATTACCGACGGCTTTTAGCCGTCGTTAAATACGCCCTTTCTTGTAGTGTGGGCTTCATTGGGCATCCTTTCACCTGGACAAATAATAGAGGCTGTGCTGATAATCTTCAAGAGAGGCTGGACCGTTTTCTCACAAATGCTGCGTGGAAGGAGATTTATGCAGGTTCGTATGTTGTACATCTTGAAAAACGAAAGTCCGACCATTTACATTTGGTTTTATGCATCAAACAACGTATAACTAACCCGCACAAGAGGAGAAGGAGAAAGTTATATAGGTTTGAGGAAATGTGGCTTCGAGAGGATCAATGTATGGATGTTATAGTTGATGCTTGGAAGAAAGGGGAGGACACTTGTAGTAATCTGTCGCGCACTGCAGTAAAATTGAGTGCTTGGAGCAAGAATACTTTTGGGAATTTTGCGAAAGAAATGAGGGAAATAAGGACTCAAATGGGTAAGCTCATGCAGGACACCCAATCTCAAGAAGTAATAGACCAAATGAGGGCCCTTGATGAGAGAATGGATGAATTAGAAGAGAGAGAGGAATTGTATTGGAGGCAGCGGAGTAGACAAGATTGGTTGAAGTGTGGTGATAAAAACACAAAGTTCTTTCATGCGAAAGCAAAACAACGTGTGCAGCGAAATAACATTGAATGTGTATATGATGAAGTTGGGAATAAGTATGAAGATGAAGAGCAGATTGCTGAGATTTTTGTCACGCACTTTGAAAATCTATTTAGGTCGAATGAATATGTTGATGTGCAGCCCATTTTGGAGAAAGTTCAAGCAAAAGTGTCCAGTGAAATGTTCGTGATGCTTGATGCACCGTATACAGGAGAGGAAGTCTTCGAAGCATTATCACAAATGCATCCGACAAAAGCGTCCGGGCCTGATGGAATGTGTGCCGTGTTTTATCAAAAAGCATGGAACATAGTGGGTGGGGATGTCATCAATAAAGTGCTTGAGATTTTGAACAATGGTGGAGATATTGAGTCCATTAATGAAACTCATATAGCTTTGATCCCAAAAAAGAAGGTATGTGAGTCTCCGGTGGACTTTAGACCTATTAGTTTGTGTAACGTGTTATACAAGCTAGTCTCAAAAGTTCTAGCCAATAGACTGAAGAAGGTGCTTCCTGATGTTATTCATGAGTCCCAAAGTGGTTTCGTTCCGGGAAGATTGATCACAGATAATATTCTTGTTGCCTATGAATGTTTCCATTTTTGAGGAAAAAGAAGAAAGGAAAGAGGGTTATTTGGGACTGAAACTTGATATGAGTAAAGCCTACGATCGAGTAGAGTGGGTTTTCCTCGAAGAAATGATGGTGAAAATGGGGTTTCCTAGGCGCTACATTCAGGCTATAATGAGATGCGTTAACTCTACATCTTTCTCTCCGATCAATGGTCAACCTTCTAAGAGTTTTCGCCCTTCAAGAGGGCTACGGCAAGGTGACCCACTATCCCCTTTTCTTTTTATTCTGTGTGCTGAGGGCCTCTCTACTCTTTTGCGGGATGCCGAAAGTAAAAGGGAGATTCATGGTTTGAAAATTGGGAAAAAAGTCACTCCTATTTCTCATCTTTTTTTCGCTGATGATAGTCTCCTCTTCATAAGGGCAAATGATGATGAAGTGGAAAAAATCCTGGACATTTTTTCTATCTATGAAGCTGCTTCAGTCAAAAATTGAATATGGAAAAATCGAGGTATCGTTTAGCCGAAATATTGAACCACAAAAGAAAGAATTGCTTGAGATGAAGTTGTCTTTTAAGGCCAGACGATCATGAAAAATATCTTGGGCTACCTACTTATGTTGGTAGTTCTAAGAAAGTGTTTCAAAACATTCAAGAAAAGATTTTGAAGAAGTTGAAGGGATGGAAGGAAGGTTTTCTCTCCCAAGCGGGAGGTCCTTATTAAAGCCATAGGCCAAGCTATTCCTACTTTTGCTATGCAATGTTTTTCTATACCCAGTAAGCATTCTTAGGGAAATGGAAAAAGTTTGCCGCGATTTTTCCGGGGTCAAAGAGGAAGTGAAAGAAAGACAAGTGGATTGCTTGGGAGAAGCTCTATATGTCAAAGAAAGAAGGTGGATTAGGCATGAGGAATTTCGGGTGTTTAACAAGGCACTTCTCGCTAAATAGGCGTGGAGAGTTATGACAAACACACTCTTTGATGGTAAAAACCTTAAAAAACAAGTATTTTCCTAATTCTTCTTTTATGGAGACAAAGGTGAGTTCGTAGCTAGTTTTACTTGGCGCCTATTCTCTCCGCGAGAGATTTGCTTGCTAAAGGTGCTATCAAAATGGTGGGAGCGGAACTTCAATTGACATCCGGAACGACCCTTGGGTCCCTGGTCTGCCAAATTTTAGAGTGATCCCGAAGCCTAGTCACATGGATCACAACGTCTGCAGGGTTGATGAATTATTTAAACAAGGGTGCTGGAAATATGGGGTGCTTAATGACAATTTCACAAGGTGGGAGGTGGAGGAGATTACAAGCATACCCTTATCTGTGTATACTGAACCTGATGCGTGGGCCTGGGCTCATACAAAGAATGGTTTATTTTCAGTTAAAAGCGCTTATTATGTAGAATTGAAGGCTCAAAAATCGCACGCCAACCACTCTTCAAGGGCCACTTCGTCAATAACGACAAGGTGTGGTCGCAAAGATAATGCCAAAAATTAAGGGCTTTGGCGGAAAGCCCTTCATGGAAGTATTCCCGTGGGAGAAAATTTGGTGAAGAGGCAACTTTGTGAAGAGAGTGTATGTCAAGTGTGTGGTGAAGGTCAAGAATCAGTTATGCATGCTTTGGTTCGATGTGCAGAAGCAATGCATATATGGCAAGCTTCTCCGCTACGTTTGAACATCGATGATAGTGTTGGCTTGAATTTCATGGAGTGGTGCATAGCGATCGAGAAAACTACTACTGATAAAGGGTGGTGGAGTTTGTTTTGGAGCATAGTTTGGGGAATTTGGCTTAAGAGGAATGCGTGGCTGTTTAACAAGAAGAGAATTTCAGGTGTAGAGGTTATTCAGAAAGCAGTGAGTATAGTTGGCGAATGGGAGAAGGCAAATGAGATTGATACTGTTGGGCTGTGTAGACAAGAGAGGCTGACAAAGGAATGGAAGGCTCCTGCACTAGAAAATTACAAAATCAACTCAGACGTGGCTGTGTTTGAGGACAAATCAATTGGGTTGGGAGGGATTGTGCGTGATCACGGTGGAGATGTAATGCTGGCAACATGTGTGAAAATTGAAGGTAATTATACTGCAGATGTGGGGGAAGCCATGGCTGTTAGGCACTCCCTACAAATAGCTATGGAATCAGGAATACTAAGGGTAGAAGTGGAAACGGATAATCTGAAATTATTCCACCATATGAAGAAAGGAATTTGTGAGAATACCAGTTTTGGCCGAATTGCTGCTGACATTTTGAAGATGGTTAAAGAGTGCTCCTATTTCTCTTTTTCTCATGTATGTAGGGGAGGAAATGGGGTAGCACATATCTTAGCAAAGTTGAGTAGGAGCTATGGAGATATGTTAGTCTGGATGGAAGAAGTGCCAATTGAAGCACATCATGCTGTACTTCTGGATATTTCCAGGTTATCTTGATGAATAAAATCATTCTTTCGTGTCAAAAAAAAAAAAATCTAGGTATTGATCGTGTCCACGTACCATGAAAGCCTCTTGCACATTGTGATGTCCGCCATGGGTGTTGGGTACTGATTCAACTAATAATGACACCTAAGCTTGCAAAAAAGAATTATTTCCTAAAAGCTCCTCTATTTTTTTTCCTTCATGTATTCCTAGCCATTAATTTAGGAAATTAACCATCTATTTATTTTAGGAAATTAAGCGGATCTCCACTACAAACCTTGAATTCTAATAAGAAGTGATGTTTGGGTACGGTAAAACAGAAACCAAATTAAATGAAAAGAACAAAAAATTAAAAGCAAGCAATGGTTGGTATTAAATTTTCGAAAATTAAATTGTCGTGCATAACCTACATGATTGTTCTATCTCCCCAATGGGAGAGGTCTGTCTTTTCTCAGAGACTGCAAGCTAGTTTGTAAATCTTTTTGTTCTTTCAATATATACATACCTTTACTTAAAAATAAAAATTGGTCATGCAGTTCTTTTTGTTATCATAATTTTAAATTATCTAGCATCTTCGAACTCTTACATACGCCATAACTAAGTTACACGGACACGGGACACCGACACGGACACGTGGACACGTAGACACGGGGAAATGCAAATTCTAAAAGTGAGAAAACGCGAGGGACACGTTAGAAAACACAATATTTTACAGTTTTGATAGTAGATTAGGCTATATTTTGAGAGTTTTAAAGATATTGAAAGGAAAAAGTCAGGTTGAGAGGGAAAACATTTCTTCTAGTAACAAAAAATTATGTCGGTCTCGTTTCAATTCACTATTTATCTTCAAAAGAAAATTCAGAGTGTCTGAAAGTGTCCTGAAGTGTCGGAAACGTTTAAAGTGTCGGAAACGGGAAACATTGACTCGTAGAGAGTGTCCGTGTATCATAGCGCCATAATCTATACAATTGAACTAATTCATGAATATTTAGATTTATGTAATAAAATTAATTATATACACCTTTTTTGCCAGATATTAATGAATGCACTGATCGAAATGATAGTCCTTGCTCTGTGATATGCACCAACACTCCAGGAAACTATACTTGTTCTTGTCCATCTGGCTATTCCGGTGATGGCAGGAAAGATGGGACTGGTTGCACACGACGGTTTCCTGTTTTACAGGTAGCATTAGGTAATTGCTCTGGTATCATTTTATTAACATACACTGCCTATCTAATTTAGTATACGTATACTAAGGACCCTTGGGTCCAATGGTATGGCTTCCTATCTCCCAAATGGGAGACAAAGGTTCAAATTTTGGTGGAAGCAAAATTTCAATATTATTGGGGGAGGGGGGTTTGGGGCTTGTTGGGCCTCTGGGTGAGTGGCCCTATGCGAGGACAACCCAGAGGAAATTCATCTTACCACGGGTTCATGAAAGGGGCCCAAAAAAAAATTTAGTATACCTATACTAGGTTATGTCGCCTAATATAGATTTATGGCTAGTCGTCGCCAAAAATTGGACTATATGCAACGAAAACAATTTCTTCGCCATAATCTTCCTCTGCGTGCGCACAAACATTTGAGATTAGTCGTCGCCCAATGACGTTTTTATTATAGTATATATATATATAATGAGTTGTGTATTAAATAATATATCTAGGGTTAGTTAAATTTACTATCTTTTACAAAAAAATCCACCAATAAATTATTCCAATAATCCTATTGGTCATTTTACCTAATAAATACCTATCTGAAATAATTCAATCCTTGATTATTCTTGTTTCCGAGAATGGGTAAATATACAAAATATACAACTATAATTAAGGCTATCATTTAGGCAACGTATGATACTATACTAATATACATCAATCAACCAAGATTACCAAGACAACACTAATCTCTAACTAGTACAAGAATATATTACATAATATTCTAGTATTCTAACACACCCCCGCAGTCGAAGCGGGAGGCTAACGAACAATGAGACTGTCCCGAAATTCCTCAAATAATACTAAAGGAAGACCCTTAGTAAAGATATCTGCAATCTGATAGCGGGAAGGGACATGTAACACACGGACTTGTCCACGAGCAACCTTTTCGCGCACAAAATGAATATCCATCTCAATGTGCTTCGTCCGTTGATGTTGAACCGGATTTTCTGAGAGATAGATGGCACTTACATTGTCACAATAGACCAAGGTAGCCTTGCGTATGGGGCAATGAAGTTCTAGGATAAGATTACGTAACCAGCAGGATTCTGAGACAACATTGGCCACCCTACGGTACTCGGCCTCGGCATTAGATCGAGATAATGTGGGTTGGCGCTTAGCAGACCATGAGAGCAAGTTATCACCCAGAAACACACAATAGCCAGAGGTAGAGCGGCGAGTATCAGGACACCCACCCCAATCAACATTAGTGTAGGATATGATTGTGGTGACAGAAGAAGGATATAGGTGAAGACCATGATCCAAAGTACCCTAAATATAGCGTATAATACGCTTAAGAGCTTGCATGTGAATATCTCTAGGATCATGCATAAATAAACACACCTGTTGGACCGCATAAGAGATGTCTGGCCGAGTAAAAGTAAGATACTGAAGATCCCCGGTAAGACTACGATAATGAGAGGGATCCTCATAGGGAGGACTAGAATCAGCACTGAGCTTTGGTTTGGTGTCAACCGGAGTAGGAGATGGCTTGCAAAAGAAGACATACCAGTGCGGTCAATGATTTCAGTAGCATACTTCTTCTGAGATAAGAACATAAACCACCTGATTATGGGTTACAACAATACCCAAAAAATAGCTCAAGGGGCCCAAATCTTTCATAGCAAACTCTGCACTAAAGAGAGAAATAATAGATTTGCGAAAAGCATGAGATGAGGCAGTGAGAATAATATCATCCACATATAACAACAAATATGCAGTTTCAGAGCCCCGATGATAAATAAATAGAGAATGATCAGAATTACTGTGAGAAAATCCCAGAGAGGAAACATAATCAGCAAATCGTTGGTACCATGTCCGAGGAGCCTGTTTAAGGCCATAAAGAGACTTTTTCAACAAACAAACATGAATTACATCGAGCTGATGAATAGGCCAAGATTTGGAGAGAGTTAGACTAAGCACAGTCTGAATGGTAGCCGGTTTGACAACCGGACTAAAAGTGTCACCGTAATAAACACCAACCTGCTGAGTCTTGCCATCACCTACAAGACGGGCCTTATGCCCCTCAAAAGAACCGTCATATTTCTCTTAATGAGCAAAAATGGCTGACACGGGATTGCGGGACAAAGGTGATTTGGAGACGGTGGTGTGAAGGGAGAACACCTTTTTGGGTTTAAGCACCCCCTTTGTGTAACACCCTGACCCATCCGGAGTTGAGTATATTGTCACCAATGTGCATCCAGGGCCAACAACTATCCTCAATAACCAACACAAGTTCTTCCGGCGCATTTAGTCCTCACTCATGTGCACCCTGAGAAACTTCCCAGGAGGTCACCCATCCTTGGACTACTCCTAGCCAAGCACGCTTAACTGTGGAGTAACTAAGGAAATGAGCTCCCTAAAAGAAAGATGCATCTTGTTGGAATGAGTAGCCTGCTAAATCCCTTTAAAGCAAACATGAGGGGTATTACACTTTTGGTTGCATGTAACTGGACCAGATGAAGGAGGAGGAGGGGACTGGGTAGATGTGTCTGTTGGACCAGGTGGAATAGGCGCAGTTGAGGGCCCAATAGGAGATGGGTCAGGTTCGTTTGTGAGGGAAGGGGGAGGTATGAATGGCGCTGGGGAGTTTGGGCCAGGACTGGAGGAGAGGCGCCCAAGAGAAGGGGGACCAGACATGGGTGAGGAGAGGGCCAGGTTTATGGGCCGAGTAGGGGTAGTAATTAAACGCGGGCCAGGAAGGTAGGAATCTTGGCCAGGAGTGATGCGTGGGCCAGGGAGGGTTGTGTCTGGGCCTGGAGCATGTGGCGTGTGCTGGGTAGGACTAGTAGGAGGAGTTTGTGGGCCAGAATTGGTGCTGAAATGATGAATAAGGGAGGGAGAGATGTCAGATTCGAGGAATTCATAAGCAGATGAGTTGGGTTGATGCAAGGAAGCAAAAGGGAATTGTGTCTCATCGAAAATGACATGGCGGCAAGTAATAATCTTGCGGGAAGAAATGTCATAACATTTATAACCACGGTGATTAGGAGGAAATCCTAGAAAAACACAAGGAGTGGAACGAGCTTGAAGCTTGTTTATAGTGGTTGAAGGATAGAGGAGATAACATAAGCACCCAAAGACCCGAAGATGAGAGTAGGATGGAGTTTTGTGATAAAGAATTTGAAGAGGAGATTGGTAGTTCAATTGTTTGCTTGGAAGTATATTAAGGAGATAAGTAGCCATTTGTAATGCATGATGCCAAAATGAAGGGGGAAGGGAAGCATGAGCTAATAATGTACGAACAATTTTGTTGATAGTGCGTATTTTGCGCTCGGCTTTGCCATTTTGAGAGGAGGTATGAGGACATGATAGACGGAAAGAAATCCCATTAGTCTTACATAGGTCCCAAAAAGGTCCATTATCAAATTCCCCGCTATTATCACATTGTATATTTTTGACTTCCAGTTCAAATTGAGTATGAATGTATGCTCTAAATTGAAGAAATGCATCGGATTTTTTAGATAAAGGAAATGTCCACAAATAGTTAGAGTAATCATCCAAGAATAAAACATAATAACGGTGCCCGGAAGAGCTCAAGATAGGAGAAGTCCAAATATCACTATGGATAATATGAAGGAGTAGTATTTATTGATGAAACAAATGGCAATTTAATAAGTTTTCCAAGGGTACATGAAGGACAAACATTAGTACGAGAATGAGTACATTCAATCAATTTATTGGATTTAAGATAGTCCAATACAGGAGTGCCTGGATGACTTGTGATCAATGGTTAAAGTAGAATTGTTAAGATCAATGGTTAAAAAACAAGAATGACTTGTGAATATAATTATATAGTAGCAAGGAAGTATTGTAGAGCATTATAAACTATACAAATTCATGAGCACTACAAACTACAAACATCCTAAATTCAATCTTAAAATTCATTTCACCCATGTTTATCATGAGTTGAATTCACTAAATGTTGAATTTCACAACACGAACAAATAATGCACTAAAAGTTGAAGGTTTACTTCAATTCAAATCCACATTCTCATGCCATTTACACACAAAAAATTGCATCAACAAATCACAGTTTTCACATACTCCGCACTACAATCACTCTATCTAGAAAAAATAAGACAGAAATTCAAAAAAAAAAGACAAAAATTGAGAAAAAGAAGATTAATTGAAAAAAAAATACATGACTTACATTGCCGGTAGCAGCGGCGGCGGCAGGGACACGGAATGCAGCGGCAGCGGCGGCAAGACGGAGTGCAGCGGCGGCGAGTGAGAGAAAAAAGAATGAGATGGTGAGATAGAAAGAGGAGAAACCCGCAAGGCCTCGCCGGAGTTCAGCGACGGCGAGACGGACGCAAGAACTCGCCGGCGAAGTGGGCGACACCGAAAACCGCGACAGACAATGAATGAAAACCGAGGGAGAGGGAGATCCGGAGAATCGAGGGAGAGGGAGCGCCGAAAACCGCAGGAGAGGGAGTGCCGGTGAGTGAAAGGGAGCACCGACAAATGTCAGTGAGCGTCGGCGAATGTCAGGGAGTGCCGGCGAATGTCAGGGAGAGCCGCCGAGTGTGAGTGCATGCGAGTTTGACAATCGCATGAGAGAGAGAGAGTGAGTGCGAATTTGTGTTAAGGGGCGATAAAATGCCGTTGGAGAGTAATAAGTGCATGCGTAGTTGTTATTTGCGTCGCACCCGTCATCTTGTCCGACGCAGATAGTGGTTTTTCACTATTTGCGTCGCACATGCCACCTGGTCCGACGTAGATAGGGCGACAGAGAAATTATGCATGCGAGTTTGTTATTTGCGTCGAACCGGTCAAATACTCCGACGCAAATAGTGGTTTTTCACTTTTTGCGTCGCACATGCAACCTGGTCCGATGCATATAGGGCTGGGCGAGAGATAAAGTGCGGGAGTTAAGTGCGACGTGTGCGAGAGAGAGGGAGAATCATCTGCGTCGGACGTGAGGAGGGATCCGACGCAGATGACTATTTGCGTCACACGTGAGCTTCATGCGACGCGCATAGCTTCTGTTATGTGCGTCGCATTTTCGGCACATACGACGCACATAGCTATTTTGCGTCGTACGCTAGTCAAATACGACGCACATAAATCGTCTTTTACGTCGATTCCCTGTTGCATGCGACGCAAATGAGTCTTCTGCGACGTTTGTCCTTTTTTGCGACGCATATGGTGAGACGCAAATCATCGTTTTTCTACTAGTGAAACGAGCATGCCACAGAGAGGGAGCTAAAGCAGCAAAAGTGGATGAAGAGGCGAGAGGGGTTGTGAGAGGATAAAGCTCGCCCTGACTATCACATCTCATGAGGCGCATCCCCGTCTGAAAATCCTTCACAGAAAACCCAAACAGATTAAATTCCACAGACACAGAATTATCATAGGTAAACTTACGCACATACACTAAATTTTTGATTAGTTGGGGGGCATGAAGGACATTATTTAAGGCTAAGAAAGGGTGAGGGGAGGACAATTTAGTAGACCCATAACCATGAATTGGAATAGAGGCACCACTACCAATAATTATACCACTATTATTGCTCAAATTAAAATAAGACGAGAGAGTACCTTGATTGGGAGTCATATGAGAAGTAGCTCCGGTGTCCATATACCACGTGCCATGCGGTGGATTTAGAGTCAAAGTATGCATAGCTTCTTTAATGTTGGTAGGTATAGGTGGCCCAGCTGCTGCCAGATATGATTGAGGAGGTATGGGCCCAAGAATGCTTGAAGAGGACTGTTGGGCCTGCTGATATTGTGGTTTGGGCCATGTAGAAGAAGAATAGGGACAAGGGGGAAGAGTCCATGGCATCCAAGGCCATTGCCACGCCCCTGTAGGTTACTGCCACTGACCATGTGGCTGCTGCCTAGACCGGTCACCACCTCTACCATGGCGACTGCCTCCGCCGCCGCCACCCCCTGACTTGCCACCACCACCGTGTCCACCACCGCGCTGACCACCGCGGTTTTTGCCCCCTGTGTGTTTATTTTGGTGCTGATTTTTCGCACCTCCATGATGTGGACGAGGTGATGCATCCGAAGGGGATGAAGAATCCTCAAAATCATGAGCAACCATGGCAGTGCCGGATGCAATAGCCGCTTGTTTAGCAAACCCCGCCTCTTCTAATGTTAACATGGAGCGGGCTTGATAGAACGGAGGTAATGGATCACTTCGACGAATGAGGGTGGCAACCCTATTATAGCTTGTGGTGAGTCCCGAGACCAACTGCAATACGAGACAGTTATTAGTGACCGGAGCACCAACATTTTTGAGTTGATCCGACAACTCTTTGAGACGTTGACAATAAGCGGAGGCGGTGGGAAAATCTTCCATCTTAGTATGGGAGAATTCTTGTTCCAAAGAAACAGCACGAGAATTCTTATTGTCTTGGAATATATCACGGAGGCGATTCCAAGCGTCCATTGCCGTAGCATCCGGTTCGAGAATGGCGTGGAGGAGATCATGAGAAATAGTCGCATATATCCATTGAAGGACAGTTGCATCAACAGTTGACGATAATTCCTTCTCTTCATCGGTTGTAGGCACCTTCTCCTTGCCTTTAGCTGGGGGAATAATATAATCAAGAACCTTGTGAGATCGAGCGTGAATCTTAAAGAGTTCCGCCCATGTAGCATATTGAACATTTTCCATCTCAAGGGTGATGGAAACGTGATTTTTAATGTTAGAAACGCAAAGAGCGGGATGAAATGAGCTCTTGCCGTTAGTCATGGTGGCCAACTTGGTGAGAAGGTGGCCGGAAAAAAAAATGGTAGACTAGGGCAGCGGAAGTCTTGAGGTGAGAGAGAGAAGAAGAAGGAAGAAAAGAGGCCCTAGGAATGCTCTGATACCATGAAATAATTCAATCCTTGATTATTCATGTTCCCAGAATGGGTTAATATACAAACTATACAACTATAATTAAGGCTATCATTTAGGCAACATATGATATTATACTAATAAACATCAATCAACCAAGATTACCAAGATTACACTAATCTCTAAATAATACAAGAATATATTTACATAATATTCTAGTATTCTAACACTATCAACTAACAGCTCTCTACCAAACAGTTTCACACAAACATATTATTCAAATCTGCTAAAATCAACTAACCGCTAATAGTTAATGCAAACAACTAACCTCTAATTAGCAAACAAGGCCTTAGAAAAAAGAAACTTGGGGCATCAATACATGTCGCCCCTTCCCTCTCAAATGCTTACATTACATGGTGGTATGTTAGAAAAATGTTTGGAAGGAGGTTTCCAACTTTTGACTCTTATATCTTCAAGTCATTACTACTTCTATATGTGACAAATAATCAATTGTGATCGATCCCAAACAATATTCGGGGCATTATCCGAATCGAACAACTAGGTAGTAGAAACTCCAATATGGAAAAATCAGTATTTTTTTTTTCTTAATGGAAATTTTCATTTCTTAAACTCTTCGGGACCAATAAGGCTTTCCTATTAAAGGAACGGTGCCACATGGCACTCTTCTAAAGCTTCTAATACACATGCTTATAATCTCAATCAAAAATATTAACAATGTGTAGTTACAAGGATTCGAACACATGACCTTTGAAATAAAATGTGAGAGTTTAACCACTAATCTATTACAATTTCAATGCTTAATGTTTCAAAGTAAAATATAATAATGTCTTATAATTATATGTAATTACAAAAACATGTAGATAAGCTTTTTTATCTTTAACCTTTTTATTAAGTAATAACATTCTCTTACCCAAATTCAATTGAAATTGTTATTTTTATCTCCAATTCCTTAGAAGTTTTATTTGAAGAACTTCTCATGCCGTAACGTCCATTTTTCAATTCCGCACTAGACAGAATATTACGAAAGACTAATATAATCAATTAGGAAATTTATGAATAATAATATATTTGATAATTGTAACTAACCCAGGGCTTTGCCCGGGCCAAAACACTAATTTTTATCTTATTCAAAGCATCGATATTAGTATAGGTTCATTTTTTAAATCTAATTACAACTTATTTTCAAGGATCAAGTGGGAGCTTAATAGGTAAGAGATCTAGCTCAAAGTCGCACCTCCACAACGTAAGTTGTGTCGTCTCTGGAACCATTAAAATTCTATCAAAAAAAATGTCACAAGTCATCTATACTAATATATTAAAAGACGTTCTTAAACAAGGAACGATGTCACGTGACGCTTTCCCTTGGAGTGTTTTATATCATGCAATCCACATATACTAAAAAGGAGAAAATGCATTATATAAGATTCAATCCCATGATCATAAGCATATATACTAATGTTTTAACCACTAAATCAAGTGATACTTGATGTTATCATTTTAAAGTAAAATATTAATAAATATAATATATAATTACTCGGGTGTAGCCCGGCCCTAAAGACTAGTTACCATTTTCTAAAGGTAAAGTTTTGGCTGAGAATAAGTCTTAATAATTAATTTACTGAGTACTGAGAAGGGTTTCAACCTAAGACATACTTTTACCAATTTAACGCATATACTTATCCATTCAAGATATATTATTATCAATTTTAGCCATATTCGATATCAATCTAACATATTTTGTGTCAGTTTATACACATTTTTTTTTATCAAAATATACTTATTTGATATTATCTCTATTAGTTATGCACATATTATGCATTAGTTTATTCATATCTTATATAGTTTATAGACATTATATATCCTTTGATAAAGAATTCAAATAAGTCAATTGATAATTTTTAGATAAAACTATATTAGTTTATAAATAATATTTTTATCAACTTAACACATATTTTTTGTCTATTAGTTTATGTATATCTTTAGATATTTTCTATAGAATTTTAACTAGTTTATAGATTTTTTTTTTGTCAGTCTATAAATATCGCCTATCTTTTTGTAGACACGCCTTATTAGTTTATGGAAATCCAGCTATTACTTCAATTTTTTCCATTTCTCATCAATCCCATATCAGATGCAGCCACAAACAATGATATATTATAGTATTATACCATTCCCAAAAAACCTCATAAATTCTTTTAATTCTCAAAAATGGATTAGCACTTCACTGGTCGCAAACACAGAATATTGGTGTCCCAAAAATAACCAAGTAGTGTTGGTATAGTGGTCGCTCATTTTGTCTTTTAACTAATTGGTTGGAGGTTCGATCCCTACTCTTTGGAAATGTAAATAAATTTATTTAGCTAGCCCTTTACCCTTAAGCGGAGCACTCGGGAAGAGGGATTAGTCATTGTTGTCCGTGGTTTATACCTTGATATTTCAACAACAATAAAAAACATCATTGCTACTACTAACTTTTCATGTTGCCGTAAAGTCATTGCTTCGTTGCTTCTTCACCGAACAAATTTTCAAGTAGTGCAACTTTTTTTCCACGATGGATGGATATTTTATTGCAAGCTAGTTGGTCTTGAAGATGATAAAGATGGAAAAGATGAGAGAGTGTTAGGAATACGTATCGTAGGCGCTAACAAATCGAACAATTAAATTATAATATAGGGAGGAATAAAGAAATTAAATCAATAAAAAAATAAGATTTAACGTGGAATCCTTAAATAGGGAGAAGACCATGAACATTGCACTAAGAGTCTAGGACTTTTGAGTATGAAATGATAATACAAGGAGATTTCTTAATTTCTCTACACTCTTTAACCTTTCTGTAAGGTTCTATAGTCTCTCTAGATCGAAGAGTAATAATCTCACTTCGCATCACAAAATAGCAACGGCCTCAAACATGTTTATACTAGGGATATTAATTAGGAAACCTAGTCAACAATGATATAAAATTAAACACTAAAATGTGTAAAATCCTTGACAAAGCCCTATCACGGGCCCTGAAACCCGCGGGCGCGAGCAGCTACTAGTGGCCTGTCAATGAAGCATGCGGGCTAGCAATAGCTTTTTTTGTCTTGTGCTCGCTACATGCTGCAGGAGCGGGTTCTCCCACTCGTCGAACCCCACAAGCATATACAAACCTCAATCCACAACAACACATATACACACCATCAACGTAAGACTTCCTTTTACATCTCCACACCATACCTAACAATCTCCCACCTAGAGATCGGTAAAAGTGAAGAACACAAACTTTTTCACCTACCTAACATTCATGTGTGCCTTCTTCACCTTCTTCGTGCCATAGTTCACTCTGGCCGAAGAGACACCAACTTTACCACCACTGTTCTTCTTTATAGGCATACTGTATACAAACTTTTGACCGAACCACACTCTTTGCGAACTTTTCCACATCCTTTCCTTAGCCGCCTTTGTCGTGTTCACCGTGGTGTACATTGTTCCACTACTTGCCTCTCTAGCTACTACTATAGCACCCTTAGCAACTTTCAAAGAACCACCCTCAAACACTATCTTGTAGCCGGACTTATCAAGTTGACTAATTGATATCAAATTTTTTCTTCAAATGAGGGATGAACTTGACATCCTTCAAATCAAACATGTCCCCACTTACATGCTTCACGCTCACATCTCCCTTGTCTGTAACCTCCAACAGTCTAACATCTACAAGGTACACCCTTCCGAGCTCCTCACACTTCAAATTCTGAAATAACTCCTTGTAGGGCGAAGAATGATACAAAGAACTCGAATCCAAGATTTATGAACCAGTTGAGCACTCTTCACTGCTTAGTACCTAAGCATCAGAAACATACTTTGTTATATAGTTCGTCGAAGTATCATTCTCTTCATCATTATCTTGATCCTCCTCTTTATTTTTCTTCCCTTTATTACTGTCTTCCGAATTTTGATATTGTCTCTTATAGTAACCTTTCTCGCCGCATCCCCAACACTCAACTTCTGCTTTACCGACTCTCCTACTGCTCTTGGCTCTTAATTTTCCCCGCTTAGATCTCCTATGTTGCCTCCTCCCTCTACCGTCAACATTGTATGCTCTACCAGATGACTCCCCGGAATCCTTTCACCAAGTGCTCTCACTCAACACCAAATCCCTAACATCACTTTAGTGCTTCCTTTCCCTCGGAGACTAATAGCAGCAATCATAGTCTCCAACTTTCTATGTAAAGAGGACAACAAAATCAGAACTTTTACCTCATCATCAAAGGTATTTCACAGAGGCCATGAATGATAATTATACTGAATTCATTAATAATTCAACAGCAAATTCACCATCAATCATCTCAAGTTCAAATAAATGGCGCATTATATATACCTTATTCACAATAGAAGGCTTCTAGTACACGTCGATCCACAACGACACACATATACACACCTCGATCCACTACGACACATACACCATCAACGGAAGACTTTTGTTTACCATCTCCACACCATACCTAACAGAGAGGAGGATCCATTAAATGCTATGAAATTGAAGGGTTGAGAATATGCTTCAGTATATGTGGTTGGTTGTTGAGTAATTTACTTAACTGAGGCAATCTCAGGCTCTTAGCCAAGTTTTTTTTCCTTTTAAAAGATATGACAACTTTTTCGAATATTAAAATATAATGTCTATTTAGTTTGTTTTCAAACTGAAAGAGAATAATTACGTATATATGACGCTATGACACTCGCTCTTTCTTTCTTTGATTAATCATATTGAATGATATAGGCGTTGGCTCGGGCGCATTACTTTTACTCATTGGTATAACTTTGATGATATTATCAATTTGGAGAAGAAGGGTAATGAAAATGAAGGAAAAGTTCTTTCAACAAAATGGAGGTTTGCTTTTGAGCCATTTAATTTCCTCTTCAAAAGAAGATAGTACGGAGCAAGTAAAGATATTCACTATTGGAGAGTTAGAGGCAGCAACCAACAACTTCAATGAACAAAGTATTATAGGAAGGGGTGGTTATGGTACAGTGTTTAAGGGAAATTTGTCGAACAATGAAATTGTTGCAATTAAGAGATCCAAAATTTGTGGAGAAGAGTCAGATTGAACAATTCATTAATGAGTTAGTCAATCTTGAACGGATAAAACATCCTAATGTGGTCAGATTAATAGGATGTTGTCTTGAGGTTGAAGTTCCGTTGTTGGTTTATGAATTCATCCCTAATGGGACATTATATGATCACATTCATAACAAAGATGGACCTTCTTGGTATTCATAAAGAAATTGTTTGCGAATCGCTATTGACTCTGCCAGTGCACTAGCTTATTTACATTTGAAACCCATAGTTCATCGGGATGTCAAGTCTACAAATATCTTACTAGATGATAACTGTTTCGGTGCTGAAACGATGGCGGACACAGAGATGTCCGTCAATAATTAAGGGGGCGTCCGAGACTGGAAATCTGCAAGGATGACAAACGTAAACTACCCTCGGGGGGGATGCGAGGAAACCCCCTCCGACGCTCAAGTCAGTATGTGTCCGAGAAGGATTTTAGAGAAAGAGAGAGAGAGATAGAGAGAGAAAGTAAAGTTTAGTATGTGAGAGAATGTACCTGTAGAATAGTACCATTTGGCTATTTATAGCAGTACTATTCATCGACGAGTGTGTAATCCTGCGACACGTGTATGACTGTGATGAGTCTAATTGGAGGGAAGGTTGTCCTTAAATATGGCCGTGAATACCATCTCGGACTGCTTATTAGAAACGGTCTGGACTCTACTGATGAGGTCGCGTCTCAAGTTTATTGATGTCGGCCACAAAGGATGTGTCCGACAGTGAACTTGGTCATACCCATACAACTAGCCCCCCCCAGCGTCATTGGGGGTCGTGACCGGCATTGATGTTGCATTACGGGCGCGAGTGAACTTGTGCTCGCTTGGAAACAATTTTTGCGTTGCCACGTGTTGCCACTGGGAGAACTTCGAATTTCGAAAAAGTGTAATCATTACTTTTTCCTAGAATCCCGCCCATTTTTATTTTTTATTTAGGATTTATTTAGGGATTGACACTGGGCGCACATCCAGCAGGGTAGTTGATGAGTCTTCTAATCCTGGCCGCTGAATTCCGTCCTTATAAAGCCATTTTTCATTTTTTATTTACGCTTCATCTTCAACCTTAAACTCTCTGGTTTGCACGGTTTTCTTCAAGAACTTCAAACCTCCTTTTTCTTATCAAGATCTTGCCTTTTTGTGACTAAATTTCCATAAAAGTATTCCAGGTTACTTTTCGTCTCTTACTCCTGAGAAATTTTAACGTTTTCGCCTCTTTTCGTCTGGGCTTATTCGAGGGTTTTCGTCTGGTAAATTTGCTTTCTCTGGCGTTGTAGAACTTGAGGATTCTTCTGTTCGTGCTTTTGGGACATTTCGCTGCGCTTTTTGGGAACCAGCGTGATTTTCTGGTCATTTTCCGTCGATCTTGCTCAGGTATCTTTTTCCAACTTCCCTTCAACTGTTCTTTTTTATTTCTTTCTTTCTGTAGAGACATGTCGGACTGTTCGGATAGTCAAAATACTTTGAGTGATAAGCTTATGTCCGAGAGTGACCCTTCATCTCCCTCTTCCCTTTCTGGTGGACATAGTTCGTCTACCTCTAGCCCTAGGGAAGGAAAAACTCGCTTACTAGCTGACTTGCCCCTTACTGTTGATAGGGATAGAGAACTTAGATCTAAGTTTCTTAACGACCGCTCTACTCCTGAGCAAGAAAATTTGACTTCCCAATATCTGTCCGCGAGGATGAGCGGTGATAGACAAACACTTCGAGAACTAAGACATCAAATTTTAGCTCACCGGACCGTTAGAAATCCTCCCCCTGAAGCTGTTCCCGGACTTGACGTTCCGCCTTTAAGGGAACACGCTTGGTTAGATAACTTAGCAGATGCTGGGGTTGTAGTGGCGGATGATTTTTACGACCGCCTTGCTCATGATGTCGGCCCTTCTCATCCACCTGTTATTGATTTAGGTTCCGATAACGATTCTGTCGCCACTATGGACGAGACTGATGTCGGTCCCTCGACTTCTGGACGTGAACAAATGCCCTATCGGTCTGAAATTGCTGTGGGAGAAAGATCCAGCATGGCTCCCGATTCGCGGCCTGAGTCGATTCCCGACCGAGATGATGTGTTGCACTGTGGGGTTTGGTTGCCTGTGGACTACGGCAGTGGCCCCAAATCGGTGAAAATTTGCTCGTTCTGGCGAGAGCATGCCATAACAAAGGAATACTGTTGAGTTGGGGAAGAATTGTACGGCTTCCCGGCTGAATATAAGTTAGTTGTCCCGGATGAGGGAGCTAGAGTTACTCAGTGCCCGGCAGGGCACATTGCCGTTTATGCCCATCATTTTGAATTTGGGCTACGTTTTCCCTTGGATCTAACTTTAGTAAAGATTGTAAAGGCCTTTAACGTCTGCCTTGCCCAACTGACGCCGCTAGCCATTAGAAACATTATAGCCTATATATGGGTGTGCCGCTATTTGGGGTTCCCCGAGACGTTAAATCTTTTCCGTAGACTTCACTGGCTGCGGAGAAATGGGTCGACTGAGAAAGGGTGGTGGTCTTTAATGTCGGCCAAGAACAAACTTACGGTGCATCCCAAGCTGTCTGGTTTGAAAGGGTGGCAGCCAGCCTTCTACTGGGTGAAGGTCCCAGACAATTTTCCTCTCAACCGTCACTTTACCAAACCAGTAACTCGAATGGAGGATGTGCCATCTTACGGTTTGTCGGTGGATGAAACGAAAGCTTTTGATTACTTTGAGTCCGAGATCGGCTTTGTGGTTGTCGATGGTGAAAAAGTGGAGGAAAGGATTCCCCACACTTGGCTTCCTAATGCCAAGTATATACTCGGGAATGAGCCTTTGTCAGCTGTATTCCTCTGCCGGACCCATCCGGAAGATGTGCTCTTTAACTCATGGTCCGACACAGGACTTATCTTTATCTTTTTTTCTCTTTGCTGAGTTACCATTGTAATCTTTTCTGGTTTACTTTGCAGGTCCTCTCAGCATAGATATCGAAGAGCTGGGATTAGACGAAAACTTGAAGCCAATGTCTAAGGCTCCTGAGGACCCTATTTTTGACTACGACACCATTCACGGCCTCACTGGAGGCCTCCGTGGCGCTGATCGCGGTCGTGGTGGCCGCACTGCCGGTAGGGTTAGTGTTCGTCGTGCCGGGCGGACACCCGGGCGTGCTCCCGGTCGAACTGTCGGACGTGGGGACCAGGAATCTCCTCGTCCTGTCGTTCACGTCCCTGTCCGCCGTGGCGGGGGTAACGTGGCTGTGGGTCAGAGGCGGCCTCGAGAGGTCTCGGATACTGAAAGTCCCAGCAAGAGGCAAGCTTTAGACGCTGCCGCTGCTTCTGAGACTCGGCAGCTGGGGCCCGTTCTTAATGTTCTGGATAGCAGTCCTATTCGGGAATCTGCTACCACTAGGGTTTCTCCTCTGAATGCTGTCGTGGACAGCATTGGGACGGCATTGGGGTCTGGCTCTTCCATGCGTCGGAAAATCTATGACATTCTCGGCTCCCCGGTTTCTCGACAAACCTTGGGCGGGGAATTTTTCTCGGATTCATGAATGGATAGAGCAAAAAGAGGTAATCTTTGAGCAATGCGATGAAGGCCGCCTTTTCTCGTCCGCCTTCTGTCCCGGAAAGATCTACCAACCCAATTGGGACGTGAGGGAAGATGAGTCCCTCTATGCCGACATCCCGGCCAACGGTGGTACTCTGGGTTACCGTTTGCTGAAAGGGCTTCAGCTGCCTATTGACTGTCCGGCAGACAAGTTGGTGGCGCCGGCAGCTCAACTTGCCCATGATATGGCAGTGGTAAGTCAAATTTTTTTTTTTTATTTAAATATCTTGATTTTTTGATGCAGACCAACAACTCCGCCATTGAATTGATTGAGCAGTACCTCCATTATCAATCTGAGTCTGATAGGCAGAAGCAATCCTTGGATGAGCTTCGAGGCCCGGTTGATCTTTGTCCGAGTTCACTCGACAATATACAGCAGCAGCTTGATGCCGAGAAGGCATCGCGGGCAGTCGTTGATGTTGAACTGGCGGATTTGCGAACCAAGGCTGCCAAGGTTGAGCAGGCTGAGAAAAAATCAGCGGAGCTTGAAGCTGCACTGGCGTCCATTAAGGACGAGATGGCCACCGCCATTTCTAAGGCCAAGGATGATGCCTAGGCGCTCGGGCGTGGCAGATTTTAGAAGATCTGAAGAGTTTGTTGGTATGTTGGGAGAGAGATATGACGGCGGCTGGGTAGCTGCTAAAAGATGTGTTTGCCATTCTCACCCCAACTTCAGCTGGGAGGAGATGGAAACCGCTTTTGCAGAAGGTGTTCACACACGCCCTCTTGAGGGTGAGCCCTTTATCTGCGAGGAGCATGTGATTGCCAATGTTCTTCCCGTCGCTCAGGGTGAAGAGGTGCCTCTCCCTTGATGTTTTTGGCGGTCATCTCCAGGCTCCTCAGTTGACTCTAATAGCTACTAGCTTTCTGCTTTTCAATATTTTTGTAAACTTTGAATTCGGCCCATTATGGCATGTACTTTGAATAAGCTCTACAACTATAATTACTGCTGTGAATTTTTGATGCCTTTTTTATGGCTGCCCACATTTTTGCTTGTAGTTGGCCGCCATGCCAGTAATTAGTGATGAAGCTTAATTTTTGTAAACTTGTTCTCTTTTGCTTTCGCTTTGTGTCAACGTAATGTCGTATCGCGGACAGATATATATTGTACCTGTTATGTACATTGTCCGTTATATGGCTGCTTTCATATTTGATCTGTCATATGGTCGTTGTTGTACTTAAGACTTGTCATATGATTTTTCTTGTACATGGCCTGTTATTGGTTGTTTTCGTATTTGACCTGTAATATGGTCGCTCTTGTACTTGGCCTGTTATGTGGCCGTTTTCATTTTTGACCTGTCATATGGTCGTTTTTGTACTTAGACCTGTTATATGGTCGTTCTTGTACTTGGCCTGTTATGTGGCCGTTTTCATTTTTGACCTGTCATATGGTCGTTTTTGTACTTAGACCTGTTATATGGTCGTTCTTGTACTTGGCCTGTTATGTGGCCGTTTTCATTTTTGACCTGTCATATGGTCGTTTTTGTACTTACCCCTGTTATATGGTCGTTCTTGTACTTGGCCTGTTATGTGGCCGTTTTCATTTTTGACCTGTCATATGGTCGTTTTGGATTAATGGAACGTGGCGTACATAAGATAAGCATAGTCAAACAATTAATGGAATGCTCTCGGGAAGTTATATTATTAAAACGAGAAAGTAATGGCCCTTGGCCTTTTACATGAGATCTCTACACATAGTACTTCTTTAAAACACTTGTGTTCCAGCAATTCTTTAGTTCAATGCCATCCATCGTTTTCAGCACAAAGGAGCCGGGACCAATTTCGATAGATATTTGATATGATCCTTCCCAGTTAGCTGTCGTCCTTCGTAGTACTAGATCCCCTTTTGCTAATGGCCTTTCAAGAACTCTCTTGTTGTAAGCTTTACTGATACGATCTTTGTATGCAGCAGCTTTGAGTTCCGCTATCAACCTTGTTTCTGCTAGAAAATCTAGATTTTCTCTTAAGGCTTGACCATTGTTCTCTAAATCTTTGTATTTGATCCGATAGGACGGTAGACCAACCTCTACTGGCAAGACTGCTTCTGTTCCAAAAGCTAGCTTGAATGGACTCTCTCCTGTTGCCTCACTACTACAAAAGCCATACTTTCTAGACGTTGTTTCCTCGACGTCTTGGTACAGACGTTGGTGAGGATATAAATTCCCGCCTTTCCTCGACGCCTAATAGCGTCGTTAATTTTGCCATCACTTTTCCGCGTCGGGAGTACACGTGCACTGCACATGTATTTACTCTAAGATTAATTAGCGCATTTAGGAATCCAACCGCATCACTGTAGCTCCCCACACCGCGCACGTCTCTCATCAACCTCAAACCCTAATTCTTCACTTCAATCTCAAACCTCAAACCAGCACAATTCACTCTTCAATTAGCGCGCCCATCGGCCATCGGCCATCAACCATCGGTATGTCTCCAATCCTTGTCCTTTTCTACATTTTCTTTTCGATTTTTCCATTGAACTGTTCATCCGCAACCTCCCATCGGTATTATAGGAATTGCAAAGCCGTGTAAAATTGAACTATTTTACGACGAAAGTATAGAAATTTCAGTATTAATCTTCAACGGAGTTTATCTCGAATTGTCCTTTTTTTTTTCTTGCAGTCTACATCCACAATTTATTTTTGAGGGACGGGATAGAGAAAATAAAGTAAAGAAGAAGTTTGTAATCCTAGCTCTTCAAATTTCATTCTCGTAGAATTTACTTGCTATTATAACATCTCTCTACATATTGCGATTTCGTTCCGGTTTCTTTTCTATCTAAAAAGTTCGATTTCCAATTTTATATTTCCAAGATCATTTCAAGTCACTTTTCGAGGAAAGACATTGTCTAAGATTCCAAAAAATTGAAGGTAAGGTTTGTTTAATCGATTTTTAATTTGCGGTATCTTGTTTAATTGCTTAATTTCCGAAGAGAATTTTGGTATTCAATCTTTCATATAATTAATATTCTCATAGTCTCGTAATTTAGGGTTTTCTCCCGGGAATTGCGGGGTTAATTTTTTTTTGGGGGAATTATCTCATTATTGTTGGGTTGAAATTACCAAAGTATTTAATATGTTTTCCGATCCTTTATCAATTTTTATGTCAATCTCCTTTTTTTAATCGTTTTCCCAGTTGGTTGTCGCCTCTCTTTCTCGCCTCCAAATTTCTCTCTATTGTATTTTCCTAATTCTTTATATTTGCCAATTTTTTTCGCCTAATCTTAGATTTGAGCTTTTTATGATAATATTCGAATTACATCTCTTTTCTTTGATTTAATGATCGACCGAGAGTCCGAGAGTAATAAACAGTGATTTATGTATATTAGTTTTTCCGACTTTACCAGTTAAACTTGAAATTCCATATTCTATTTTGAGATCCTTTGATTTATTATTGCGCAGAATATGTGTTAGAATGAAACGTAAAGCTGGAAGAATAACTTTTTTGAAGTTGGTGATAAACTGGGTGGATTGTGTACTATGGAGGATGAATTGAGTTTGGTTGGTAAGTTCAAAATGTCCGTTTTTGAAGTTTATGACTGTATTAGTAATGGTAGATCTTGTTGGGTAGGTAATTTTTGAATTTGGCAAAGAAGATGTCGAATTAGAATTATTGTCTCCCATTATTTAGATTTTTGGTTGCTCGATTGCCTCCATATAATCTCAAAATGTTTCTTGATTCTATGTTGTTTTATAATGAACTTTCCCATAGAGTTGTTGCAAATAAGTGTGATATGTGGGTTTTGTTAGTTGCTTGAGATATAACTTACTCCTCTTAGTTCAAATTGTTTGTAGCTCTATAAGGTTATGATTTTCGGGTTAAGTCTTCGGCATTTTATAATAGCTCTTAGTGAAAGATTTGCTTTCCGATCCCATAACTTAAAGCATCTAGTGCGTAAATGCTTTGTTGCTCTATAGTATGGAAAACCATAATCTTACTACTTTCGCTTCTCGTTACCCAAACATGATTTCATAGTCACTGACTGCGTGGCGCAGCATCATAGCCGCTGTCTCGTAGGCCGTAGAGCTGCAGCATTGTCTGCTGCACACCGCCCGCTATATATGCCGATGTCACAACTTATGAGACATTCATAATTTTTATGTTCAATAACCTGCCTTTTATGTTCATAAATTTCTAATCCCTTTATGTTCTTTTTCTGTTTGCAGGATTGCAATTCCCCACATGATTTACAGGTTAGGGGATAAGAGTATATGATTAAAATTTAGTTTACTATTATTTTTTCTATTGGATTATGATGTTCTGTGAAAGGAATTTGCTCTATCCATTATTATGTCTTAGTGCAACGACTTGGGGTCTTCATAATGCAATAGTAAGTAATGTAGAAAATTCTTGACTTAGTGGCCAAGAATTATGTTATCATGATTATCAAAACAACCAACCTGATAAACCCGATCTACCAAGCATTAGAATAGCTGTAAAGTATGATCATAAAATACTAAAACTATTGAACATTAATTAAAGTCCAATATGTTAGTCATATTATCTATTTGACAGACATACATTGAATCAAACGGGGACAATGATAAAGAACTCTCGTAAATATTCCAATTTCGTCGATCTATTTTATTCTTCGTCTCAGGTTTGCTCTCTCTGTAGATGTTTTTGATTAGTTCTCTAACTTGAATAGTTAGTTAGGATTTGCGTTGGGATTGCTCTCGGATTTATTTGTTAATTTTAGGCGCTTGTCATTAATTTTTTTGAGATTTTAAGCTTGTTTGAGTTGCCTTGTATAAGTTTTGCTTGAATCATGTTTCATACAAATCAAAATATTGAGCTTAATTTTCATGTGGGAGGTGAGGAATATAGGTAGGAAAAAAAACCTTGTAATTTCACTTTCTTACTTTCGTGCAAGTTTCTTGCTTTCATGTGGTTAAATATTGAACCTTGTGCTACTTTGTTCGAACTTATGATGCATAAGAGAACATTGGTGAAATATTTGTAAACTTTTCAGAATTTAGTGGTTTGATTTGTCCGTAAGTTGTGGCTTGTCTATTTAGGCTCCACAACTGTCCGTTAGAATAGAAATAAAATCATCACTTTTAGCAAAAGCCGTACTTATGAACAGGGATAATTTTGTTATCAAATATTATGGACAAGATTCCTTTAGAATGTGAGCCACATTATAGTTCTCGATTTGACAAACTCCAAACTTGCATATTATCATTACTAATTATATTTTGTGTCTTTTCTTTTCTCCTTTTGAAGGTACTCGAAAATAATGAAGGTGCAACAGATCAAGAACAGATGGCTTCAAAGTAGCTACCATATCATCTATTTTGCTAGTTAGATCTTATAAGTTAGCTTATTTTCTAGGCTGCTTCACTTTAGATAGTTTTTTTAGACTTTATTACATACAATTTGCAATTGTGTTTTTGGAAAAATATTGGCTAGGATTTTGGTGAATATGCAATATTTGTAGGGATTTTAATCAAAGTATACATTTATAATATATTGATCAAAGTATTGATCAAGTTTCAATGTTGGTTTTACTCTAAATTAAAGTAAATGTCTTTATATATATAGATATGTTAATTCGGGAAAATAGTAGAAAGAGACTATACAAAAATCGAAATGCTTTTTAGAGCCAAAATATTTTGCCAAACAAATATTAAATTTTGAACCCAAATTTTCTTTTCACGACGCCAAAAAGCGTCCAGATTTAGACGCGGTAAGGTGTTGCAAGTCGTCGCGAATGGAGACGCTTTTATGTGACGAGAAAATTGGGGACTCTGTTAGGCGTCGAGAATGGCGACGCTTTTAAGCGTCGGGATTTACCTACTCAATTGGCGCGACGCTTTTTGGCAGCGTCTAGAGCAAACTTCGCGACGCTTTTTGGCGTCGCAAAATGGGTCAAAAAGCGTCGCGAAAACACGCTTTTTGTAGCCTCCTTTTCTGTTGTTCTATTGGCCCATAATACTGCTGGAATCATATCGGCCCAAGCTCCCTTGAGTTCATCCAACTTTTTCTTCAAGGCTGTGAGAATCTGTTTGTTTGCGGCCTCAGCTTGCCCATTGCTCTGTGGGTGACATACGGCTGAAAATGCGAATTTTACCCTAAACTCGGACAGAAAATTTTTGATTGGTCGACAGTCAAATTGCGCGCCATGATCAAAGACTATTGCAGCCGGTATACCAAACCTTGTCATTATGTTTTGCCAAATGAACTTTTTGACTTGATTTGACTTTATCTTTGCTGTCGGCTTTGCTTCGATCCACTTTGTGAAATAGTCGATACCAACAATCAAGAATCTACGACCGGCAGTGGCTGCTGTAAAAGGTCGGAGGATATCCAAACCCCACTGCGCAAATGGTATATGACATATTATAGGCTGGAGGTCGTTCGCGGGCCTATTGATGATGGGAGCAAATTTTTGACATTTGTCACATTTCTTGACATAACTTTGTGCGTCTGCCAACATGTTCGGCCAGTAATATCCGGCTCTCAATGCTTTTAATGCTAATGCTTTGCCTCCAATGTGATTTCCACAAATTCCCTCGTGTATTTCTTCCAAAATCTTTTCGGATTCCCATGCCGTCGCACATTTTAACAGCGGTAAGCTGAACGATTTCTTGTATAGCTCATTCTGGTAAATGACATACCAACTTGCCTGCCTTTTCAACTTCCTGGCTTCCATTGCATTCGAAGGGAGTGAGCCTGTGAGTTTATAAGCCACTATTTGACTAAACCATTCGCCTTGCTGATTGACAGTATTTACAATCACAGTTTTTTCGGTGATGCTTTTTTCTTTCAAAACCTCCACCATAACAGATCTTTCAACGTTCAAAGAATCAGAGCTTGCCAGCTTGGAGAGTGCGTCCGCTTTAGTGTTGTCGGCCCTAAGAATGGCTTGAACGTCAAAGTGAGTCAACTGGGCTATCAATTCCTTGGCCTTCTCCACATATTTTTGCATATTTGCTTCTCGGACCTCAAACTCTCCTTTTAACTGGTCATTAACTAGCTGCGAGTCCGTTTTCAAAGATACGCTTTTGGCCCCAGCAGATATGCACATCCTCAGTCCCGCGATTGCTGCCTCGTACTCTGCCTCATTGTTTGAAGCTGGGAAAGTGAACTTGATGGCGTATTCAAAAATATTTCCCTCTGGGCTGGTCATTACAATGCCAGCCCCTGAGCCACTTGCTGCTGACGAGCCATCTACTTCTAACACCCAAGTGCTTTCTTCCACCTGCTCTTCTTCGTAAGATGCCTCCACGATAAAATCCGCCAATGCCTGGGCTTTTATCGCGGTCCTAGGTTTGTACTGGATATCATACTCGGACAACTCAACTGCCCATTTCAAAAGACGTCCTGAGCTGTCCATCCTCTGCAAAGCTTTCTCCAGCGGTTGATTAGTTAAGACTTGAATGGGATGACAATCGAAATATGGCCTGAGCTTTCTGGCGGCAATTATCACGGCCAATGCCATCTTCTCGACCAGTTGATAGCGGCTTTCAGGTTCAAGATGTGACTGACAAAGTATATCGGTCACTGCCTTTTTTCCTTTTCAACCAATAGAACAGCCGCGACGGTTTTTGGAGAGGCCGAGATATATAATTGTAGTGTATCCCCCGTTTCTGGCCTGGTGATGGTGGGTAGAGTCTTCAGATGCTCCTTGACCGCGATGAAAGCTTGGCTTTGCTCCTCGCCCCACTCAAATTTTTTGTTTCCTCTCAATAGTGCGAAGAAGAGCAAGGCCTTGTCGGCCGACTTGGAGATGAAACGAGTTAACGCAGCCATTCTTCCAGTTAACCTTTGTACATCTTTTATTCCTTTCGGCTCTGGCAAATCCATAATAGCGCGCACTTTGTCCGGGTTAGCATCAATTCCCCTCTTGGCGACCATAAACCCCGAAATTTTTCCCGCTCTCACCCCAAATACACATTTTTTTGGGTTGAGTTTCATCTTGTATCTTCTCAGAGTATTGAAGGTCTCTTTTAAATCATCAATGTGCTCGCGGTCTGTTTTGCTCTTGACGATTGAATCGTCCACATAAACTTCGATGTTTCTTCCCTTTTGTTCAGCAAATACTTTGTCGACCAATTTCTGGTACGTGGCTCCCGCGTTTCTCAGGTCGAAAGGCATTGCTTTATAATTAAACACTCCACAATCTGTGATGAAAGTTGCTTTCTTCCTATCATCTTCCAGAAGACTAATCTGGTGGTAACCTGAAAACGCGTCCATGAAGCTCAAAAGCGCATGCCCGCTAGTAGAATCTACCAACTGGTTTATTCTTGGCAAAGGATAACAGTCTTTTGGACACGCTCTATTAAGATCTGTGAAATCAACACACATCCGCCATTGACCATTCGCTTTTTTCACCATAACGACGTTTGCTAGCCACTCTGGGTAATCACAGACTTCAATAAAGTCAGCCGCTAATAACTTATTGAAAAATTCCTTTTCTTCTGCTTGACTGGGCGGACCGAGTTGTCGACATTCAGACGATGGACCATCACGGTCGGGTCTATTCCCGGCATCTCATCCGCCAAGAACGCGAATACATCAGCGTTTTCTCGAAGGAGAGTCACCGAGTTGATCCCGACCTCTCGGATCCATGTCCGTTCCGACGACCACGGTCCTTTCTGGATCATCCGCCAACATTTCTAACTTGGACTCTCCATCAGGCTTGGGCCTTGGCAAATCTTCTGGTCGAGCTTCTAGCTCCTCCATGGTTACCTCCATAGCATTTTCATTCTTTTTCTCAGATGGTTCTTCTGTCACGGCCTTTTTCTTAGCTCTCTTTTCCTTTCTTGATGGCGGACATGATTCTTCAACAGGAACCCTTCTTGCCGGCTGTTTCAAAGCCGTTAAATAACATGACTTTGATGATTCTTGATTTCCTCTTATCCTTCTTTGTCGTACCCGAATTGGATACATACAAGCATGGTTAAATGATAAGTAGATACCACTCCCCGAATATCATGGATTAGTGGTCTTCCTATGATTGCATTGTATGCTCCGGAACGTCTACTACCGGGAATTCGGCCATCACATCTCTCGGCTTCACTTGTTCTCGCGAATCTCGACCAGGCAACTTTATAACCCCTTACGGTATCGGCGATGCTCCGAGTGAATCCAATCACCGGGTACCGAACTGGATGTAAGTGTTCCCGCCTATCATTAATTTTTCGAAAGTAGACGGGAATAGAATATTAGCGGAACTTCCTCCATCCACCAAAATTCTATGAATCAAACAGGTTTGCAACTTTTAAGGTGACCACCGAGTGGGTCATCATGAGGGTAAATCACGTGCTTTGCATCTTCTAATGAGAATGACATGGCTGGCATGGCTGGTGGCTTTCTCCACTGGCAACTCTCATTAAAGTTCACTTGATGCCGGAATTTCTTTAAACTGGCTTTCGCCCCACTGACACTTCCGCCATGGATTGGACCGCCACTAATCACATGAATCTCTCCTATCCGAGATTGAACATTCTGATCTCTGGGTTTCATCAAATCGCCCCCGTTTGTCTGAGCTTTATATTGGGTGAAGTACCCTCTGCGGATAAGATCCTCCAAATTATCCTTGAGGTGCCGACAGGTCTTCGATTATATGGCCGTGATCTTCATGAAAATCACACCACTTAGTCTTATCCCGGTTTTTATGAAACATCTTCTTTGGTCTCTGCCATTTGTCACTTTCCTTGTTCATGGTGAATATTTGTGCTCGGGAAGTAGTGAGCTGAGTATACGCATCAAATCTATCTTTGCGTTCACTTTTTTCCCGGCCATCCCGCTCTCGGTCATTCCCTTTTTTGACCATATTAGATTCTCTTCTTTCATCCCGGCCACGCTCAACTTCGCGACCTTTATCTTTCCGTGACTTATCCTCTTTCTTCTTGTCGGGCTCCCGATGCTGGCTGCTAGCTGCCTTGTCAAATTCTTCTCCTCTTATGAAATCATTTGCTTTGCCAAGCACTGGTCCTAACGACGTAAATGATTTTCGGCCGAGATAACTCCTGAATGCAGTTCCTTCTCTTAATCCTGACATCAAGGCTAAGACCGCTACATCCTGCTGCAGCCTGGGAATAGATACGGCCTCTACATTGAAGTGCCCAATGTAATCCCGGAGAGATTCGGTTTCCCCTTGCCTGATTGACAATAATTCCCCAGTAGTGCGCTCACGGCGCCTGTTGCTTACAAAGTGAGTACTGAACATAGATGAGAGTTGAGAGAAACTGGACACATTACCAGGTTTGAGACTCTTAAACCAAGTTTGAGCTATGCCAGTAAGAGTGGACGGGAAAACCTTGCACCAGATAGCGTCTATCTGCGTGTACAAATACATGTGTCCTTCGTAGGCTGCGACATGATCGTCGGGATCTGAGCTACCGTCAAACTTGCACGACGGCATTTTGATTCTCGGCATTGGGTAATTAAGAACCTCCGGAACAAATGGGGAGAGTTTCGGCTTGATTAACAGATGTCCGTCAACCGAGTAGTTACTAGCACCATGGGTGCTGTACTCTCGATACGAGCGACTTTGGTTCTCGTCTTCTGAATAATCAAGCTCTTCTGTTTCCATCACCTTCTCTTCATACTCGGGATCCTCCAGTTGTCTTTCCAACTGTCGGTCCTCTTGAGTGAAAGAACGCATTCTTCTTACTGGCGTACCATCAGCATTTCTTCCCCCTAATGGTGGCAATCGTTTACAGGGTGTTCTAGCATTGGGGGTTCGAGTATTACCATCAGGTTGAGGTGTGCCTGCTAGCATCTGGATGAAGGATGCTACTGTCTTCAACTGTTCCGGAGAGAATTGACTCAGCTGAGCCAGATTGATTGGAACTCCATTTGGATTAACCTGAGATACATTGTTCTCAGGAGTTTGCTATTCATTGTTGTTCTCGGGCACCCTTGTATTGAACTGAGGTGCACCCAATGGTCCGGTAATAGCTGGCTGAGTAGATCCCTACCCGATCTCAAACCCTGGTGGACCACGACTTGCATTGCTTGTCTTATCCATGACTGCTTCACAAAGATGGGAGGCCCCTCCTTCTAGCGCCAAGTTGTTTCGGTGTTGAAACGATGGCGGACATAGAGATGTCCGTCAATAATTAAGGGGGCGTCCGAGACTGGAAATCTGCAAGGATGACAAACGTAAACTACCCTCGGGGGGGATGCGAGTAAACCCCCTCCGACGCTCAAGTCAGTATGTGTCCGAGAAGGATTTTAGAGAGAGAGAGAGAGATAGAGAGAGAAAGTAAAGTTTAGTATGTGAGAGAATGTACCTGTAGAATAGTACCATTTGGCTATTTATAGCAGTACTATTCATCTGACAGGGTGTGTAATCCTGCGACACGTGTATGACTGTGATGAGTCTAATTGGAGGGAAGGTTGCCCTCAAATATGGCCGTGAATACCATCTCGGACTGCTTATTAGAAACAGTCTGGACTCTACTGATGAGGTCGCGTCTCAAGTTTATTGATGTCGGCCAAAAAGGATGTGTCCGACAGTGAACTTGGTCATACCCATACAATAACTATATGGCAAACGTATCTGATTTTGGAGCTTCGAGGTTGGTTCCACTGAATCATACGCATCTAACCACAATGGTGCAAGGTACGTTAGGATATCTCGATCCGCAATATTTTATTTCAAGTCAATTAACAGAGAAAAGTGATGTTTATAGCTTTGGCGTAGTTCTGAGTGAACTCTTAACGAGGGAAAAACCACTTCTACCGTCAACGCAAGCCGAAGACCAGAATCAAAATTTGGCTGCATTTTTTGTGAATTGCATGGAGCAAAATAATTTGTTCAATGTTTTGCATAGTGAACTTCTGGCAGAGGCGTCTAAAGAGCAACTCATCTCAATCGCAGAACTTGTGAGAAAGTGGCTTAGTATCAAGGGTGAAAATAGACCAACCATGAAAGAAGTTGTTATGGAGCTTGAAGAATTATGGAGGAACACGACACAATGCATGTGACATGTCAGCAGGTGAAAATATTTGATCAAATAGTACCACTTAAAGAATGAAGATCACAAATTACCAAGATTAACTAATATTTCGTCCTAAAATTATTTATTTGTGGTCACATTCATTATTATATGTTTTTTGTTTTCTGCCTTTCAACCTTTTTCGAGTTAATGGATCTTGTATCATACAGTCATACTCTATTCGAAGGGGTAAGAGATAGAAATTGGGTGCACAATCTGGCTTAGTTGTCATTATTTTTGTGTATTCTTTGGGTTGTTTGCTTTTTTGTATAGTTTGAGTAGTTTTTGGGTTTGGCCTAGGTAGGGCCGTTTAAGTTGTAAATTGTTCGGTGGATTAATACAACTTACTACTCCCTCCGTCCATAATATAGTGCCTACTTCATTTTTGGTGGGTCAAACTTTAAAATCTTTGACCAAATATTCTCATTAGTATATACAAAAAAAACCTACTCATGCGGGATCTTATTAGATTCGCCTCAATGTGTACTTCATAATATCAACTTTTTATATTCTTTTTTAATACGAAATTAAAGATATTAAAGGTCAAAGTTACGTCTTGGAGACCGTGCAAAAAAGAAACAAGGACTATACTATGGGACGGATGGAGTACTTACTTAGCAAAAAAAAAAGAAGGGTTAAGTGATATAAACTCCCCACATATGGGTGAGTGCGGAATACCTCAAGCTTCGGATCTAATTGAACCTTGTTTGGTACTAGTATAAGAGATATACACCCTCTAATTTGTTTAGTAAACTGTTGCAATTGTTGATGCATAATTTTGACCATGAATATATTCAATTGTCAATTAGTAAAAAATTAAGAAAAATTAATATTATAAAAATATAATTTGAGGCAAATCCAAATAAATCTACATGATAAAACATTTTATATATATTAGTGAAAAAATAAAGTCAAAGTTTGTTATATATATAATGCAAAAGTCAAAGTATAACAACTAAATAAAAACGTATGAAGTATATATTTATATATGTATGACACAATTACCTTAGCTTTACAAGCTTAGATTGTATTCTTTTTTAGTTCTTACATCTTACAAATATTCAAATACAAATAAAGTAGTCTTACAATAATGAAAAGATAAATACAAAATGACAGAAATAAAGCTTTCCGATAGTAACCAAGGGTTGACGAGAAAAATCCGGAGGAGAAGGCGTGGGTGGAATAAGGCCGTCTGACGACACATTAAAAAAAGGTTCAACATCATATCTCATCTGGCAACTTGGTCCTTTAATTTGTCCCCATAATCGGCTATCACTCGCGCATGATTCAACCGTGAAATTTAAAGCATCCGTTAAACACTCCTTGCATTGCGCACTACTAAGATCAGGAGTACATTGCACCAAAAAGTAAAATTCTCTTTGTGCTATGTAACTCCCATTCTTAACTGCAAAGTACCTCGAAGATGAACTTTCCGAGGTAGCTTCGTCGATCAGCGATTCGAGGTTTCTCCTCACTCCCCCTTCGATTTGGCCGCCGTCGAGGAGGAGCTTAACTCCAGCACAGTTTGTATAGTTGGGGCGCAGCTCCATGTTGGAGAAGATCATGCGATTGGCATACCGTAACATGCATTCCTAGTTTATAGAAGAAAAGCGGGGTTATTTCTTAGGAAACGTAAGGAATAGATAATTGAATCCAAGGAAAATGTTATGACGCGGTCTTAAGAGAGAGTATAAGAAGTTGAAAGTGAATAACTGATAAGTCATTAGAGTAATAAAAAATTGTCCTATAATTTGTAGTTGCTGGATCCAGGATCTTTACTTTGTGGGTTTGGAATTCAGAGACATTAGTCCAAATTTTAAAATATATATGTAAAAAACAAATGTTATTAATTATGTGAAATATTATTGGATTACTTTCAAATTATAATACTCCCTCCGTTTTCAATTGATGTTCCTAGTTTGACTTGCGCTACATTTGTCAATGCATATTTTTGACCATTAGTATATGTAGTTACGTATTAGTGAAAGATAATAAAATTTTGATATCGTTAAAGTGCTCACTAAGACGAATTAAATAAGACTCCACGTGACTATGATTTTTATTATATATTGAGAAAAATCTAGAGGATTTTATGTAATTCTAAATAATGTCTAGATTCCAAGTTGGAACATCAATAAGGAATGGATGAAGTATCAACTTTTTATTATTTTTATAAGTTGATAATTGAATTTATTAGTGGTTAAAGTTATAAATGCGAAAGTCAATATGAAATAACTCGAAAAAAGGAGAATATAGTATTACTTTTTAACGCATTTCCAAAAATATCATTTACCATTAATCTTTTTAATTACGTAATAACAAAAAATATATCTAACAAGTCGATAATTTGAATTACACATTAGCATAAATCTATCAAGTCATACATAATCATGTTTTATACATATATTAATGGAGATTAATGGTCTAAATTAACAAAATTTTGCTTGGAGAAAATTAATCGGAAAGTATTTTGAGACGAGAGTAGTAGTAAAGAGATGCAATAATACATATTATTATTACCTCATATATAACTATGCCCTCTTTGGGGTGGCGATAGCAAAGATCTAAAGCATTCTTGGTGGCATCCTCGACGCAGCCGTGGCATTTTTGGAAGGTAAGATCGTTACGGCAGTCGTAGAGGGCGTAGACTATGTCTGTAACATCGTCATCGGAGCCGATCGTCACGTTGGAGAATAGGTGAGAAGAGGAGAGGGAAGTGAGGTTGGAAAATGCCGTAGCAAGGTTTAAATCGTAAGTGCTGTTTTGCGTAAAATTGCCCTTTGTGTCGTCACATTCCCAGAATTTTGGCCAGAACTGCCGGGTCAATTCTCTACTGGGGGCAATATTAAGGGAGAATATGAAGAACAAAAGTAGAGGGAAAATTGTTTGAAGGTTATGAGATGGTGATAAAACCATGTTTTTATGTGTTTAAAGTTAAGCAACTGACCACAGGGTGCCTGGAGAGAAACATAATACTATGTTAAGGAAGGTAGATTTAGCTTCTTTTATTAAATTACTAGACTCATATGTGATTGTTGCGTTGTACCACCTCTCAATGTTGATATGGTATACTACCTCTGTTTTCGTTTAGTTGCAACATTTAATTATTTTAATATACTCACCAAAAAAGTAAATGTTGCATCTAAAAAAACAGAGGTAGTACTTGAATAGGAAAATATTATTGCAAGTAAATTATCAATTCAAGTAAAATAAATTAAACAAATAAATTTTACTCACAAGGAAATTTTTAGAAATTTTACCTACTCTTTTGATGAATCATTGTATTCTTTTTTATCCGAGTGAGGATAAAATCCAAACATGAGAAAGAAAGAAATAAGAATCTAAACAACAACGAAATGGAAAAGCAAAGAGGAATAATTAAGCGTGAGAAAGCTACATGATCTATAACATAATTATAGTATCTCTTGTATATGTACTTAATTGATTTTTTTAAAATACGTCATAAGGTAAAAAAAAAAAAAAGAATCTCAAAACGTTAATATATTACACTACTATTTTGGATTTTTTTAGTCCTACTTTGAACCATATACTACTCTTTTTTTTTACGGAAAGAAGAATATTACAAATAATAAGTCATACGGCATATACAATGATAATCGAGACCAGATAAATACATATTTAAAGAATTACGAAAATTGACACAATGAAACCAATTAGTTAATTTAAAATACTTGAGCACGGCTCCAACTCCATTGCTTCAAGCTTGACGCGAGCTGTGTATTTCTATGTTTTTGCATATTTCCAAGTGGAGACCTTCACAATCTAATTCTATGATATAATTGTCCCGAGTGATGAATTGATGAGAAAACCTACACCCTCATGGTTCCTGATCATCTTACAAATTATTGACATCATGAAAACAAAAACAAAAAAAAACTCATATAAATGATGGGATGTAAGAACCCACCAAACAGGGGAGAAAAACATTCACAAATAGATAGAAACAAGACAAAAGAAAGCGATAAAAAAAGAAAATAACCCAGAAAAATAAGAAAAAGGATCGGCAATAATCTAAATTCTGAAAGAAAATAGAAACTCCCAGTCTAAGAGTAAAAACCCTTAGACAGAGAATTGTACGTAGAGGGAGAGAGGAGGGGAGGCAACAAAACAATTGACTCACACACTACTCATATACTAATATTATTGGTTAATATTTTAAAAAGACACGTTGAGACAAATCAAATAATATCCCATAATGACTATATTGTTTTATGTAATTAATTAATACATTATGGTCAATATACTTGTTATTAGTATTAAAAGTTAAAAGGTCTCTATTAAATACAACAATTGGAGTATTAAGAAACAGATGAATCAACTTTATAAATTAGTAAACGTGAAATTTAAGGACCTGCAACTGAAAAAAAAAAAGGAGAAAGTAAGAAGTATATATATCAGGAATAACTGTAATGACGTTAAATATTGACACAACCTGCTAACCCGACCCGATCAACGGGTTTGGGTCAAGGTTGACCCAAAACGACCCATTAATTAAACGGGTTGGGCTAGGGTTGAACATTTTAACCCGAATCCGACATGACAACCCGTTTAACTACAATTCTACTATCAATATTATTAGTTAGTCTTGAAATAATTTGAATATTGTTCATAAATATATAAGATTTATTCTTTGGTTTTTCGATTTGGTTTATTTAGGTAAGATATTAGTATAAAAGACGTAGGTTAACAAATATATGACGGGTCGGGTTAGTGTTAAGTGTTATTGACTCATTTAATAAATAGGTCAGGTTAGGGTTGAGTGTTCAACCTGTTTACTATGGACCCAACACGAATTTGACACGACAAGACCCATCTACCAAAATCTAGGAATAAGTCTCAAACTTTACAAAGTTTAACCCCAAATGGGACAATATTTTTTTAAAAAAAAAAAACTCTTGTTTAGATTGTGGGATGCAAGTAACTCCAATAGTCGTTGACCTAGGAAACGTACCGCATTATTTTATTCAATTCTCTATCCTAAGGTTGACCAAAACTTAGCTGTACATATATATGATATTAGGTTACAACAAATATATACCTGTAAATGTAATGTTTTAAAAAAATAAGTACTTGTCTTCTATAGATTAATTAAATATAGACACTACTTTGATTTTAAATATAAAAAAATCAATGCAAATAAATTTTTAGTATAATTACTCACTTTTCTTACTAATTACATTCACTTTCCTTCCTTTCTAATTACAATTATCTATATATAATTGTTTGTCGTCTCTATTAAGTGCATTATTTAATAATTTTAATCCGCGCTAAAAAAAATAAGAATAAATAATTGATTGTTTCTCTTCAGTTTCCTAAATATGTGTCAGTATTATCTTATATTAATAGCGAAAGTTGTGCATTATTATGACCATCAACCTTTGTTTTCTTATTTTTGCTATTATAAGCTATCATAACCTCCAAAAAGAAATGGTTTGACACATAAATTGTGTACTCGCGTGAACTTCAAATTAAAATTAAAAATTGTTAAAAATTAGTTAATTCGATACATTATTCACCCATGTTAGGAATGGGTTAAAAAAACTAATTATAGTAAATAGGAAAAATGAGAGTCAGTTACTCATTAGATTACTAGAGTTTTTAGCATGAGGTTAAGGGAGGGAAAAATACTAACAGGAAATAGGTTAAATGATTTCCTTGCTTTGTCATTCAACAATAAACGTATTTATACAAAGTATAATGGGAGGCTAAGCCTACAGCCACGAGGCTAAATACACGGCTATACAAAGAATAGAAATAATAGGCCCAACACAACTAATACAATTAATGCCCAACACCCACCCTCAAGATGGAGCGTGCGGATCACAAACGCCCAACTTGCGAAGGAGGTACAAAAATTGGCACTTGCCTAAAGCTCTTGTAAAAATGTCAGCGAGTTGTTCATGAGTAGAAACATGACTCGAAACAATGAGACCATCTTGAATGGCACCGCGCACATAATGACAGTCAGCTTCGATGTATTTCGTACGCTCATGAAACACAGGATTCTGGGCAATATGAAGAGCAGACTTACTGTCACAAAAAAGACTCATGGCACGAGGATGAGTAATGCCAAGGCTAAGAAGAAGAGCCTTAAGCCACTTTAACTCGGACGTAACAATGCCATAGAGCGATACTCGGCCTCGGCGAGGAACGAGAAACAAGATATGTTGTTTCTTAATCTTCCAAGAGATAGGAGAAGTTTCCCAAGAAAACCAACCAACCCGTCAAGGAACGACGAGTGAGAGGACAATTAGCCCAGTCAGAGTCACACCAACCAGATAACTGTAAATCACAAGAAGCATAAAGAAGAATACCCTGACCTGGACTCCCTTTTAAATATCGAACGACGCGAAGAGCCGCGTCCCAGTGCTCCTGACGAGGTGAATGCATGAACTGCGAAAGAACATGAACGGAGTAGGCGAGATCAGGACGGGTGAAGGAAAAGTAGATGAGGCGGCCCACAAGCCGACGATAAGGCTCAGGATCGGCCAGGAGCTCGCCCTTAGCAAGAGCTAAAGTATGATTTTGCTCCATGAGAAAAGAGGAAGGCTTCGCACCAAGGAGCCCAGATTCCTCCACTATGTCAAGAATATATTTCCGCTGGCATAGAAAGAGCCCCTGCGAACTACGAGCAACTTCAACGCCAAGAAAATATTTTAAGACACCTAAATCCTTCATATGAAAGCACTCACCCAAATATTATTTGAAGGATGAAAGAGCGGAAGAGTCATTGCCGGATATGATCAAGTCATCTACAAAAACCAGGACATTGAGATGAACAACACCTTTCTGAAATGTGAAGAGGGAGTAGTCTCAATAAGACTGAACAAAACCATAGGTGCGGAGAGAAGTAGCCAACTTAGCAAACCAACATCGAGGGGCTTGCCGAAGCCCATAGAGAGACTTTTTCAACCGACAAACCTTGCCTGGACTAGGAGGAGTGAAACCAGGGGGTAACTTCATATAAACTTCGTCATCCAGATCACCATGCAAGAAAGCATTGTGATCAAAAATTTATTTGTTTGCTAAAACCAAAAGAGGTGGTTTTCCATGGTGAGTCAAGTTGCGATTACAGAGCTCTCTCTCGTCTAATTTCTCTCGATGTTCTTCACCGTCGCCATGGCAAGGAAAGCGGCAGGGAAAGCTCAAGCTGGAAATTCCGGGAAACAGAAGGAGAAAGCTAGAGGGCCAACATCGGACTCACAAGCTTTGAGGATTAGGTCCATGGATGAAGTTTTGGGAGTAGAAGCATTGGATTTTGGGCTTGGAATTGGAGAAATTCTTACACCTAAATATTCTATTCAACAATTACAACAACAATCTGAAATCAGACACACATTCAATGAATGGCTGCAATCGATGCATAGAAGTGCTGATCGGTAATCCAATGGAACAGTAATAGGTATGCAATCTGTTCCTATTTTTCAACCTGATTTTGAGACACATAATGTCGAACAGTTGGAGAGTATTGATGGAGATGCTAATGTAGATAATGGTGAGGAATCTAATGAGAAATTGATTAAGATTGACATTGAGGATGTACAAGATGAAATCAATTTCTGGAATTCTGCTATAATCTGCTATGTTCTTGGTGCCAATCCTCCTGTTCATGTCATGGAAGGATACTTTAGGTGTGTTTGGAAATCTTACAATGTGGATAAGGTAGTAATGATCAAAAGAGGTGTGTTCTTAGTGCGCTTTAATGCCATGGATTCACGAAATTTAGTGTTGAATGGACATTATTTTTTTGATAAGAAACCATTGATCATGAAACCATGGTCACCTGATATTGATTTTGTGAAAGAGGACATCAAAACACTGCCAATTTGGGTGCAATTGAGATTGCCTCTCAAATACTGGGGAGAACACTCTTTACACAAGATAGTTTCACAATTGGGAGATCCAATTAAGAGGGATGAGGCTACAAGAAACAGGGATAAATTGCAATTTGCAAGAATTCTAGTAGAGATGAAAATTGAACAAGCATTTCCATATCATATTTGGTTCTTGAATGAATATGGGACGAAAGTGAAGGTGCCTATTGAGTTTGAATGGCTGCCAACTCAATGTGGTAAATGTACTAGATATGGACATAATAGTACAGAATGTAGAATGGTGCAACCCATACAGGAATGGAGGCCTAAGAAGAATCAGAATATTACTGCACCTCTACCAGTATCAGATAAGGTACCAGAAGCCAGTATACAAAACAAGCAGAAAGAACAGCAAGAGGTGACTAGGAAGACTAAGGAGGTGATAGATCCTGATAGTTTTCAGAAGGCTTTGAAACCCATTAGAGTTAGAGTTAATAGTACAAACATCACTAGTATTGATAACTCCTTTCAGGTTATACAGAATGCTATGGAGGCAGAACCTGTGGTTGAGATTGTAGGAGAGCATGAGAATGAAATGGAAGAAGACAAGGGAGAGGGGACTTTCCCTATCACAAATGGATAGGGTTTTATGTTGGAACGTCCGAGGGGTCAATAATATCAATAAGCAGAAGGCAGTGAAAGATTTTATTCATAGATATGATGTTGGTATGGTAGGTCTCTTGGAGACAAAGGTGAAGGCTCCTAACTTGGGTGCACTTTACCAAAGAGTGTTTACAGGATGGTGCTTCTCGTCAAATGCAATGTATCATCCAAATGGCAGAGTAATTATAGCATGGAAACCAGGGAGTTTCACAGTTAACATCATAAAAGGTACAGCTCAACTGTTGCATTGTTTTGTTAAACCTTGTAGTGGTGGTGATGGATTTTATTGCACTTATGTTTATGCTTTTAATGAAAGAAGTAAAAGAGAGGAATTATGGCAGGATTTGAGAATGTTAACAACTCATGATCCATGGTTAATATGTGGAGATTTTAATAGTGTAATGAATAGTGATGAAAGAATAGGCTCACTTGTGAGAGAACATGAAATAGCCCCTATGAGAGATTGTATGGGAGAATGTGGGGTGGTTGATATTAAATGTACAGGTTGTTTTTTCACATGGAATAACAAACAACAAGGGGGAGATAGAGTATTCTCAAAGCTTGATCGAATGTTGGGAAATCAAGCATAGCAAGATATGTTTCCTATTGCAGAAGTAAACTTTCAAGGAGAAGGTGATTTTGATCACTCTCCAGCTATTCTCACAATTCATTACATTGATAGAGGCAGCAAAAAACCATTCAAATATTTCACAATGTGGAAGGGAGATACACAGTTTCTGGAGAAAGTCGAGCAGGACTCGGTCAATAGATATTCAAGGTTCAAAGATGTATAGAATTGCGGGAAAATTAAAAGAAGTGAAGAAGGTACTTAGAATTCTGAACAGAGAAGGATATTCAGAACTCCAAGTTGCAGATTATAAAGCTCAACAAGAAATGATTGAAGCACAGAAGTTGATGCACTTGGATCCAGGGAATATTGAAGTAGGCGCGAGAATTGAGAGCTGTACATGAATATAAAGTGAAGCATGAAGCATATTTAGCATTCCTGAAGCATAAAGCAAAATTAGATTGGCTTAAAGATGGAGATGAAAATACAACATTGTTTCATCAGTCTATTAAAGCCAGAAGAGAAAGGAATCATATCTATTAGCATTCATAATGAGAGAGGAGAGTGGAAGGACAAGCCTGACGAAGTTGCAGAAGCTTTTCTGGAATATTATATCAAGCTCCTAGGTACAAATATACAACACAGGAAGATGATAATCTCAGAAGTTGTGCAAGCAGGCCCATTGATAACAGAAGAGCACAGGCAAATATTGATGGCACCTTACACATCAGAAGAAGTGAAAAATGCTTTATTTTCTATCCCAGGAGCTAAGGCTCCTGGGCCTGATGGATTTGGCTCCTATTTTTACAGGGATGTGTGGAGTATCATTGGAGAAGAAGTAATTGATGCAGTTTTAGAGACTCTTAATAGTGGCAAGATATTAAAGGAATTGAATAATACTACAATTACTTTAATACCTAAGACAAGATGTCCTGAAAATGTCTCAGAATTCAGACCTATATCTTGTTGTAATACACTTTATAAGTGTGTTACCAAGGTATTATGTGGCAGACTCAGGAAGGTATTACCTGATATAATCATTGAGAATCAGGGAGGATTTGTACAAGGCAGATTCATAGTCCATAATATAATGGTCATACAAGATATGGTCAAGCACTATGGAAGAAAGAAGGTAAAACCAAGCTGCTTAATGAAGATAGACCTTCAGAAAGCATATGATACTGTCAATTGGGAGTTTTTGCAGCAAATGATGACTCATTTAGGATTCCCTGATGGCTTCACAAAGCTTGTGATGAATTGTGTAACAACACCCATGTTTTCCTTGCTGATTAATGGAGGAATGGAAGGATATTTTAAATCAGAGAGGGGATTGAGACAAGGTGATCCCATGTCTCCACTGCTGTTTGTTATATGCATGGAGTATCTCTCAAGGATCCTCTATAAAATGAGTTAATTGGAACAGTTTAAATTTCACCCAAAATGTGCTGAGGTGAAATTAACACATATGTGTTTTGCAGATGATCTTATATTTTGTAGTAAGGGAGAATTTGCTTCCATATATTTAATGTTGAGAGCTTTCAAGCTCTTTTCTGACACTTCAGGACTGCAAGCCAACATTAATAAATCTGCAATTTACACTTGTGGGATGGCTGAAGAGGAGATACACAGAGTAATTGATGCATCAGGCTTTTCAAGAAGCTCACTGCCATTCAGGTACTTAGGTGTGCCCATATGCTCTAAAAGGATTACTCAAGCTCAATGTGAATGTATTGTGGAGAAGATGGTAGCCAGAATTAGAGTATGGAGTACAAGGAACCTGTTCTATAGTGCCAGAACACAACTTATCAACTCAGTATTACTGAGTTTACATAGGTACTGGGCACAGGTTTTTGTGATCCCAAAAAGTGTGTTGAATGAAGTTGTCAAGGTGTGCAGATCATTTCTGTGGAGTGGACAAGCTTTCACTCAGAAGCCAGGAGCAGTGGCATGGGAAGACTTGTGTTGGAGTAAAAGTTATGGAGGATTGGGATTTAGAAATGTAAGATTGTGGAATGTAGCTTGCTTGAGAAAGTATGTGTGGGCTATTGCTTCTAAGCAGAATAATGTATGGATAAAATGGGTGCATACAGTTTATATTAAAGGGGGGAATTGGTGGAGTTATACACCCAAATCAGGAGGGAGTTGGTATTGGACTAGAATTTGTCAGATAAAGGAACAATTAAAAGCTTATTTCACTGAAAATGAGTTTAGTTCCCTGCCTAAATACTCAACACAAGCAGTGTATGACAAGCTCAGAGGTGAAAAAGTAAGAGTGCACTGGGATAGAGTGGTTTGGAATAGACTTGCTATTCCTAAACACAGATTCATCATTTGGTTAGCTATTCAAGAGAAACTACAGACAACAGCAAAACTTGCAAAAATAGGTGTGAGTCCTAATGATTTGTGTCTGATATGTCAAGGATGCACTGAAACACATGAGCATCTGTTTTTTGAGTGTCCATATAGCAAAAAATGTCTGACTAAGATTAAGGTGTGGCTGAATATCTCTGTAAGAACTGAAAAATTACAGGATATCATCAGGTGGGTGAGGAATAGCAGGAAAACGAGGTTTCAGAAGCAGGATCTGTTTGCAGGGATAGCTGCTTTGGTGTATTATGTTTGGCAAGGAAGGAACAATTGCTATTGGTCTTAATGCAGTCCAAGTATCAGATTTACAGTGAAACAGATTCAGGAATTGGTTAAAATAAGAATAGGAACTGTATTGCCACAAAATCTAGGTAGAAGAGATTACACCTGGTTTATTGCATTGTAAGTAGAGAATGTAAGTAGTTGTTTACTTCCTTTGTCTAACTATGGTCCAACCTAGTTGGTTTGTAGTTTGCATTGGATGGTTAGGATGTATTGAAGTTTATGTGCAATCAAATTTTAATTACTTATCAAAAAAAAAAAACATTGTGAACATCCATCTGGTGCAATTCCCTATTTTTAGCAGCAGCAACAGCTAAGAAAGCACGAACGGTAACCATTTTAGCAACGGGAGCAAATGTCTCATGATAATCAATGCCAGCAACCTGATGATTGCCAAGAGTAACAAGGCAAGCTTTTAACCGTTCAACAGTGCCATCAGAACGATATTTGATCTTATAGACCCACTGACATCCAAGAGCCTTCTTTCCTGGTGGAAGATCCTCCATAACCCAAGTACCATTATCCTCCATGGCACGAATTTCAGTTTGCATTGCAGCACGCCAACCAGCATCACACATAGCCTCGCGAAAAGAGCGAGGCTCATCACCACTAAGAACATCTGTAATAAAAAGACGGTGGTGAGCAGAAAAATTGTCACAAATCACATAATGTGCTAAGGGATAGGGATTACCTGAGGAGGAAGATGGAGAAGATGAACTAGGGACGGGACTCAAATTGCAGATGTGATTAGTGACGAAATCGCGGAGCAAAACTGAGGAACTTTTCTCACGATGTCCACAGCCCAGAGTAGAGGTAGAATAGTCCAAAGTAGAGTGCTGACCTAAAGAAGAACCGGAGTGAGCAGTAGGCCTAGAATCGGGCGCAAGGACAATAGGCCCAGGCGCACATGAGGTAAGACCCTCAGCATCAGACACGGGCGCAGTAGGCCCAGTGACTGTCGGCCCAGACGAGGTCTCAGCAGGCGCAGTAGGTCCAGGAGTGGGCTGCCTAGACGAAGACGCAGCCGGCCCAGAATGAGAAGGATGAGCCTGAGGACTAGGAGAAGAGGGCAAAACAGCAGGGCCAAGAACAGCTTCATCATCCAGAATAGTAGAAGAAGCACTAACACCCATATCTGTGTCATCACCAAAAGGATCAAGGGAGCCATCAAGGGGATTATTAGTATAGGGAAATTCATTTTCATGAAATGTAACATCGCGGGAAACAAAAAATTCCTCGGTGTCGAGATCAAAGAGGCGCCAACCCTTTTCCCGTGTGGGTAACCAAGAAATACACACTTTCTTCCCCGGGGAGCAAACTTGTTTCCCTTGGATTTTTGGTTGTGCGCAAAACATAAACACCCAAACACCCGCATTGCATCAAAAGTGGGTGGAGATCCTGTAAGTACTTCAAATGGAGTTTTATTATGCAAAAGAGCAAAAAGTGTGCGGTTTATGAGATAGACCGTGCCAAGAACACATTCACCCCAAAAACGAAGAGGGAGATGAGCTTGAAACATAAGAGCACGACCAACATTTAGAATATGTTGGTGCTTACGTTCCACACGCCCGTTTTGTTGAGGCGTGCCAACACAAGAAGTTTGAAAAAGAATGCCATTAGAAGTGAAGTATTCATGCATACAATTGAATTCGGTGCCATTATCACTCCGCACAATTTTCACAGTGGTGTCAAATTGACGTTCAACCATAGAAATGAAAGAACAAAAGATCTTATGAACCTCAGTTTTATTGCGCAACAAGTAAACCCAAACAGCTCTAGAGAAATCATCTACCAAAGTCAAAAAATAAACAGCATCACACGTGGAAGGCGTACTATGAGGCCCCCATAAATCACAATGGACAAGTTCAAATGCACGACTAGCTTTATTGTCACTAATAGGAAAAGGATCACGCTTTTGCTTGGCAAGTGGACATGCAACACAAGCCTTATTCATACATTTCTGAGTAGAACTAGAACTAATAGCAGGAACTAACTTGACAACGCGATCCGAAGGATGACTCAAACGGCGATGCCATAACTCAAAGTCACTCAAACCCGACACTGTGACAGCTTGAACTGAAGGAATCCGCCGGAAGAAAGAGACTATGTCCCGTCGTTCACCCGCTCCAATCAGGCTCCTCGAGGACAGGCCCTGTATAGCACACAAAGAATTAGTGAATTGAACAGAACGATTATTTTCATCAATTAATTGAGTGACGGAGATTAAATTGCAGTTGAGCTGTGGAACAAACAACACATTGTCAAGAACAAGGTCAGGAGAGAGAATAATAAGGCCAATCATAGTGGCCACAATACGTTGCCCATTCGGCAAACCAACAGGCCAATTCTCCAAAGGACGAGTGTGCGTCAAACAAGTTGCATTCCCGGTAACGTTATGAGACACTCCGGTATCAATGATCCAGTCCAAAGGAAGAAACTTACCAGACACACGATCGATGTTGGCAGTTGTGTTTTCGGTATTAATCATGTTCAAGAGTGTTTGCACCTGTGCGGGACTCAGTTCATCCAAGGAGGTACCTTTACTGCCTACAGGAGGAACATCAATGACAGCGTTGGCGCGAGCGCTGGCCCCCTGTCTACGGCCAGCATCAGCAGCAGGCGTGGTTGACGGATTGGAGGAGCAGCGGTCCCGACTTCGAGGGCCCTTCCCTTCGGGATACCCATGAAGCTTATAACACATACTTCGGTCATGCCCCTACTTCTTGCAATAGTTGCAAAACAAACCCGATTTATCAAAACGTCCAGGTCCGCGCTCAGATTGAAGGTGGAAAGCCTGAGATTCTTCTTGAATCGCCTTCCCGCGCGCGATCGAACGTGATTTCTCTTCCTGCAGCAGCTCTTGGTAGGCTCGATCAAGATCAGTAGGAGGATTTTGGGAAAGCAAATTAGAACGAACCTGATAGTACAGATCGTCATCCACACCAATCAAGAATTCGTGCAATTTTTCTTCATCACGATCAATCGCAAATTTGCTCGCAACATTGCAGGTGCAAAGTCCACAAGAACAGGCGTGCAAAGGTTTAAGCCGACTCAACTCGTCATATAAACTCATCAATTTATTGAAGTAATCATCAACACTCATTGTTTTTAATTGTTTACAGCCAATAATATCGCTCCGTAATTGCAACAGCCGTGGTCCATTAGCACTCGCCAGACACGCTGCTACTCCTCGTGAAGAGAGGCGAAGAAGATGAAGTCTGTGAGTGGTTTGCTAAGCGTGTTGCTCTGATACCATGATAGGAAATAGGTTAAATGATTTCCTTGCTTTGTCATTCAACAATAAACATATTTATACAAAGTACAATGAGAGGCTAAGCCTACAGCCCACGAGGCTAAATACACGGCTATACAAAGAATAGAAATAATAGGCCCAATACAACTAATACATCTAATGCCCAACAAATACAGATCTCCTTTTTAATTCAAGACTTCATATTGTCTCGTTTATTTCAAGTCTCTAATTTTCTCTTTGATATTCTTTAATTTAATTGATACTATGGAAATTCACTTGTTGTTTTCTCCCATCATGATCAACTATAAAATTATCTAAGGTTAAGTTGAACCAAATAAGGATTAATGTCATCTGTCCCTAATCTCTAAACTACATTTTTCTAAAACATCATATATTTTCTATGTTTCTTATTAGCTCACCCACTTCTTTGGATACAGAATTTTTGGAGAATTAGTATATAGGTCCTAAAGAGAAAGATAAAGTATTAATTTATCGTGGGCCAAGAGATAGAAGGATATATAGTAACAAAAAGAAAAATGATGTTTCATGTAAAAGATAATAATATAAAACTAGTGGGTCCATTCTAAAAATCAGGAAAAAAAAAGAAGTGGGTAAACTAATAAGAGATAACCCATAAAGGAGTGTGTAAACTAATAATTACAGAGGGAGTAGTTCTAATTTTGACATTATAGATAGGTTTTGATATATGGAGCTCTAAGGGATAATTGTATTAAATGAATTTCTTAAAACCAGCTTCTATATATTAGGATTTTATCACAAAAATGTGTGTCAATTAATGTTATCACTGTTTAGTTACTGCTTCATGTTTCCACCTTCAACTTCTTATATATCGTTAATTTATCATATAATAATGTTACATTGATGAAATGTTTATGGAATCAAAAGAACTTGTCTAAATTATACTTCCTCCGTGCTTTTTCTATTGCAATAATAGGTTTGGACATAATCTTTAGGAAAGTGAAAAAAGTGGTTAATTAAGCATAAAGGTTCCCTTTGATTTACTAGATTAGGAGAGAGAAATGAACACTTAATAACGTAAAAGTATACCCCCCTCAAAAAAAAAAAGTAAAAGTATCCCTATGACAATAATGGTGGGTTAGTGAGTAAGTAATCATGGTTTTAGTACGATCAATAATGTCAACTAAAGTTATTTTTTGTACCAAAAGTGGAATTGTTGCAATAGATATGAAACTACCCAGAATGGTAATTATATTGTTGTAATAAAAAAGAACGAGTAAGTACTCCCTCTACTTTTTTTTATTTGTTACATTGTTGTTACGCGTTTTCAAGACGTATTTAACCCTTAATATCTTATTTCGTTTAAGTAAAAATTATAAAAATTTGATATTATGAATATACACATCGAGACGAATCTAACAAGACCACACGTGACTATATTTGTAAAAAAATCAAATTAATCGGTCAAAGTTAGTGGTTCATTTCCCAAAATTACAATGTAGCAAATAAAAAACGGATGGAGTATATTGTTAACCTTTAAGGCTGTGTATATAATCCCAAAAATCAAATTAAAATAGTTTCCAATGAACAAAGGGGAGAGGAAACTTAGCTAAGAGTTATCTTTCAATAATGTTATAACATTAAACAGAAGAAGAAGAATACAAATATAAATATTTCAATTGAAATTAAACATCGACTTCCATCACTAGTCGTTAATTGTGGTGACCAAATGGGAGGAGAAGCCATGGAAGGTGTAGGGCTTGAGGATATATTAACGAAACGTTGTAGAACATCATATCTCATTTGGCAGCTTGGCGCGAGGTGATAACTTAACATCAAGCTAGAGTTCGCACATTCAAGCGTATAATTCAATGCATCCATTAAGCACTCCTTGCATTCCTCCCAACTAATATCAGGAGTACATTGCACCAAACAATCTACTTTCTGATACTCAAAATAACTCATTTGTTCCATTGCAAAGTAGCGCGATGAATTTTTCGATGTAGCTTGAGCAATTAGCCCTTTGAAGATTGGCTCAATGGTTCGATTCAATTCGCCTCCATCCGGTATACTGATCTGACATTCACGATAGTAGGGCTCGAGCTCCATCTTGGCGAAGATCGGACGGTTAGCATAACGTAACAAGCATTCCTGCCATAAAGAGCAAATTGTTTATTAACTCATTAGAAGAAAAAAATTACAGATCTTAATGTTAACATGATGACTCACATGTGAGTTTATCCAACACTGAAGAAAGAGAGAGATTAGAGGATGACTAACATATAAGCTTGATGATGATATCTTGAACTATTGAAGTTACTACTTGGATATATATTCCACCTACTTTGGCACTTTATAATGTAATGTGATGATAACATATACTTTAATAGTTTAATTCAATACTTCCTTCGTTCATCTTTATTTGCATTGTTAGGATTTGACAAATTTTTCAATGAGAGCGAAAAAGTAGAAAGGAAAACAGTTGTCGTTATAAGGAAATAGAGAAAATCTTTTATATGAGGCAACAAAGGGGGGACGGGGAAGTACCTCGTAAGTGGCTTTGGCCTCTTTGGAGAAGCAAAGCTGCAAAAGATTTTTTGCAGCGTCCTCGACGCAATCCTGGCAAATTCGGAGTGGGAGATCATTTCGACAGTCATACAGGGCATACACTTTGTTGGTTGCTTCATCATCTGAGCCTGAAGTGAAGGTGGAAAAGGTGTTGAAAGAGGAGAGGGAGGTAAGATTTGAGAAGGCATTTAGGAGGTTTAGGTGGTAGGGGCTATTTTCAGTATAGTTTGCTTTTGGGTCACATTTCCACCCCAAGAAGATAGGACTTTCTAGACAAGTTGTTGGATTAATGAGATATAGAGATGTTGTGAAGAGGAGGAGAAGAGGGGAAATGATTTGCCAGGCCGCCATTGATATTTAGCTGATAGAATTATGTTAATTCTAGATGACTGCTTAAAGAAATTTTATAACGATTGAGAGGTCATTCACGTAAATTTCATGACCAATATACTAATTAACGAACTAAACAAGCAGGTAAACAACCCCGAATCTTAATATTCTGTCCATGATTTGTTTTCTCATAATTTGTGTATTACTTATGTATCAATCTTTCTTTTTGTTTGATTATAAATTTATAATAATATTATTTTACAATTTTATTCTAGAAAGGTGGACCATAGTAATAGTTATGACAGATGTGAGAAAGAACAATTAATCGAATGCAAAACAAAGATAAATCACGCACAAATTTAACGTGGTTCACCAACGGAGTGTTGGCTAAGTCCACGGACGAGAGAGATAACGATTTATTGATGTGGAGGAATAACGAATTACGAGATGTGATTATGAACTAAATTGTCGAATTAACGATTTAGGTTAAAGGCCTATTTATACCCCGACTCGAAATCGCTTCCCCCCGTCCAAACAAGTCCCGCCCGGTTGCCCGGGCCATATCGCCCGGTCGGGCGCGCAAACAGTTTTGACGGTCTTTATGTCCGGACACTCGCCCGGTCCCTAGGCCAATCCGTCTGGGAGGGCGACTCCGGCCGGTCGGGCGTGACTCGCCCGGTGGCCAGGGCGGCCAGGCGAACACTCGATTCCCGGAATGAGCCGCATTTTCACCATATTCAAGGCATCGATCTTACAAATCTCCACCTTGACTTGAATCTTCTCACAACGAACCATAAAAAACAGATAACAGACGCATTGAACACAATGCCCAGATTCTCCCTACAACCAGATTTGCCCCGAAAGACAACCAGATCAGATTTGTTCCTTAAGGACGCCAGATTAGCCCCTAAGGGCCCCAGACTTGCCCCAAAGGGCAATTAACAATCACGAACATTGAGCAAGATCAAACAATGTTGAAACTTGCTCTGCGGAACCGGCTTGGTGAACATATCAGCAGGATTATGAGCAGTACCTACTTTCTTCACCTTAACCCTTGTCTCACTCCTCAGGAAATGATACCTCACATCAATGTGCTTAGTCCTCTCATGATGGACTTGATCCTTGGCTAAGCATATTGCACTTAAACTGTCACAATATACAATGGCCTGATCGTGATGCAAACCAAGATCACTGACTAGCCCCTTTAACCATATTCCCTCTTTAGCAGCTGCTGTCAATGCCATGTACTCTTCCTCAGTACTAGACAAAGTAAATGTAGCCTGTAAAGTTGCCTTCCAACTAACAATAGAACCACCAAGAGTAAACACATAGCCAGTCATAGACCTTTTACCGTCAACATCTCCAGCATAATTAGAATCAGAATAACCAGTAACCAAACACTGAGTATCATTCCCATAAATAAGACCAACATCAGACGTACCTCTAAGGTAACGGAAAATCCTCTTGACTGCCTGCCAATGCTCCTTACCAGGATCACCCATGAACCTACTAACAACACTAACTGCATGTGCAAGATCCGGTCTAATGCAGACCATAGCATACATCAGACTCCCTACTGCACTAGCATAGGGAACCCGACTCATGTACTCCTTCTCCTCAGCAAACTTGGGTGCAAAAGCAACAGACAAATGATTATTGGAGGCACTTGGAGTATCTATAGGCTTAGCTGTTGACATGCCAAACCTTGACAAAATCTTCTTAATGTAGCCTTTCTGTGACAAAAAAAGCTTCCTCTGATCTCTTTCCCTATAAATCTCCATCCCAAAATCTTTTTCGCAGCACCCAAATCCTTCATCTCAAACTCAGCACTGAGAAGACCCTTCAACCTCTTAATATCAGACTTGGACTTTGCAGCTATAAGCATATCATCTACATACAAGACCAAATAAATCAATGATCCATCATCCAGCTTGTTGTGATACACACAACAGTCATACAGACTCCTGTTGTAGCCCAACTCAATCATATAGCTGTCAAACATGTTATACCACTGTCTAGGAGACTGCTTTAGCCCATACAAGGACTTCTTCAGTCTGCAAACATAGTCTTCCTTTTCAGGAACTTGGAACCCATCTGGTTGAGTCATATAAATCTCTTCTTTCAACTCCCCATGTAGGAAAGCTGTTTTCACATCTAGTTGCTCAAGTTTAAGATCCTGATGTGCAACTATTGCTAGTAGCACCCTGATGGAAGTGTGTCGACCCTTTGGTTAGAAAATCTCATTATAATCAACCCCTTCTCTTTGAGTGAACCCTCTTGCAACAACCCAAGCTTCATACTTGACCCCCTCAGAAGGTAAGGTCCCTTCCTTCTTCCTGAAAACCCATTTGCAGGTGACAATCTTTCTCTCCTTAGGATGTTTGACTAGCTCCCAAGTCTGATTCTTATCCAGAGACTCCATTTCATCTCCCATAGCAGCGAGCCATTGAGCAGACTTACTACCTGAGACAGCTTCTTTGTAGGTGGATGAGACAGCTTCTTTGTAGGTGGATGGCTCATGAGTATCTACCTCCACCTCCTCAGCAACCTGCAGTGCATAAGCAACCATATCCTTAAAACCATACCTCCTAGGAGGTCCCACACCAACTCTTCTAGCTCTATCAAGTGTTATGCTAGTTCGATGTGCTTCAGATGAGGCTGATTGATGACTAGAAGATTCAGATTCAGTGGCACCATGTTGATCTTCTCCACCTTGGTGCTGTGATTCACTCTCATCATGAGTGACTTGCAGCTCCATCTGGTTATCAACATTACTACCAACAGACACCACCATGGACTTCATAGTGGGGTTAAGCATAGAATTTTCATCAAATATTACACTTCTACTAAGTATAACTCGACTCTCAGAAGGTGACCAGATTCTATAGCCGTTAACTCCACTCCCAAACCCCACAAATACACCCTTCTTAGCTCTAGGTTCTAATTTACCCTCACTTACATGATAATAAACAGTAGAACCAAAAACTCTCAACAAAGAATAATCTACAGGCTTACCAGACCACGCCTCATAAGGTGTTTTACAATCAATACCAGTGTGAGGTCCACGGTTGATCAGATAGCAAGTTGTACTTACAGCTTCTGCCCAAAATCTTCTAGGTAACTGATACGCCCAAGTTATACGTAGTATTTACGTTATTTTGGGTGCACTTTGCTAAGGAGTTCGTTTATACTTGTTAATGTTTGCATATATATTATCCTTAGCGGAAGTTCGGAGTTTTGTGAGCTAGAATGGTGTTAACGTCTTATGTTCCGAGCTTTTATGGTAAAATGGGTTTGAGCGATGTACTTGGAAGTGTTCGAGAGGCTCAACAACATTGTGCCATTGCCATCTCACCAACAACAACCAAACTCCACCGCAAGCCTACAACAACAACCAAGCAGCACCGCAAGCTTAGCAGTACCGCAAGCCAACAGCATCGCCAAAGCAGCACCGCAAGCTCGCACAGCCAAGCCCAACCAGCGAAGCAGCAGCGCACAGCAGCTCGCGACCCGCGATGGAGCTCGCGACTCGCGAGCCTTGTCGCGACCCGCGACCTGCTTGTCCTGCCAATGCCCAGTCAATGTGTGCATGATGTCAGTCAGCTCGTCGCGACTCGCGATCAGTGTCGCGACTCGCGACGCTTTTGTCGGTTCAGCGGCCACGTTTTGTGCGGGGTTTAAAAGCATCCCAAAACCTATTTTCAAGAGGATGACGGAGAGGACGAAGAGGAGAGCCGAAATGTAGGATTTGGAGCAGTAAGCTTGAGGAGAGAGAGAGGATACTCCTCTCTTCATCCTTCCTTCTTCATGCTCCTATTTTCCTCTTTCCTTCTTCATTCCTCTTTGTTTTTCATTTCCTAGTTTTAGTTTTCATTTTCTAGTTTAGTTTTTAGGGATTTCAATGTTGGATTTAGGTTATGCTATCGGGTTGTAGCTTGAACTTTTCTTGAAGAAGATTTACATGAAGCTTCAACCGTTATTGTGAGATCTTTCCTCTCTATCTATTTTCCTTGATTATGGTTTAATTTCTATGATTGTGTTCCATGATTATTGCATAATTATGCTAGGAACGTTACTAGTTTGATTGTGTAATTAATCTAATGCTAGATTTAAGAATAGAATCGGATTATTTTATTCTTTTATCTATTTGTAGCAAACTAGGGAGTAACTTAGATGCAGATCGTCTTGGTTATTTCTTAGGGAAATTGAATCAACTGTTGAATGTTTATCGCTTGTATGACATTAGCAGGTCTATTGGTTCTCTGTGTTTATTGCTGCTATTGGATTGAACTTAGACGGGATCGGACTAGGTTATCCTTTAGTTAGGGTTTTATAGTCACGGCGATCGTGCTTATTCAACTAAGAATAAGGAGAATGCGAGATTAATTCTCAACAATAGATAATCATGGAAATAATTAGAGTGGAGGTTCAATGATCGATAATGAATTGAAGTGGATGTTTATCGGATTCAAGATCTTCCTATATTGATTTCTCATTTTATTTAATTATGCTAGTTAATTTTAGTTTGTTTATAATCTACTTGAAACCCCCCTTGTTATTAGGTTTCTCGGCCCTTAGCTTAGCTTAATCTAGGTATTGGATCCCGCTAAATATAAAGCTCGTCCCTGTTTCCCTGTGGATACGACCCCTACTTCCATTATACTTGCTTAGTGTGCATGAGAGTAGGAGAAATTTTATCTTTGGTTAGGTGTACACGGCAAACGCCTACCACCAAATTTTGGCGCCGTTGCCGGGGAAACGGTGTTACTTGTTTGTATTTAGCGTGATTTTTGGATGGTATTGCTTGTGCTCTTTGTTTTTGGTTGACACTCATAGCACTGACGATGCATTGCAAGAGTTCTTCTCAATCAGTTTTGCAGGTACTTGAAGTGGAGATTGACATGGAACCACCTTTGTCACACATAGAGCACAAGCCCAATGATTGAGCTTAAGGTACTAAGTCGAGCTAACGACTTTAAACAACAGCGCTTCTCGGGAGGCAACCCGAGACCCCTCTTATTTTCTTTCTTTTCCTTTATTTCTCATCAAATTTCCACCACCACAACAAATTTTCTTTCACCCACCGCCCACCCACTAAAAAGATCCACAACCAATCTTAATCCACTTGGAACCAAAATCCACAAAAGAAAACCCGTTGGGAAGAGTTCAATAGCTAGGAGTTGGTAACACTAGAGGATTGAGATTGTTAATGTATCTTTTCGATCTCTTAAGCTAGGTGCAAATCTCAAAAATTTAAAGATTTGAATTTGTCATTTGTTTGAGTGATTCGAGGGAGAGGGTTGTGAGTTGATTTATGAGATTCGAGTTGGTGTTGTTAAGAAATTTGAGTTTGTGGATTGTTTGTCATGAGTTTTGAGCATTCGATCTTCGATTTACCCGATTTTCGATTTTCCCCCCCATTTTCAGTTTACTTTTTCTTCTAATTGTCGTCACATTGAGGACAATGTGTAGTTTAAGTAGGGGGGAGGGTATTCTCATTCTCATGTATCTATGTTGTATTTATTTCAATTTGAAAAAATGAGGAAAAAATGAGAAAAAAAATATATAAAAAAAAATGATGATGAAGTGAATCCCGCTGAGTTGAAAACCCGCAGGGCGGGCGACTCGGGCAAAATTGGGGGGCTCGGATAGGTCGAAAACCCGAAAGGGCGGCCTATGCAAAAAGGGCTAGTTGAGCGGGTGAGTTTTGTGAGCCGAGGAAAAGAAGAGAGAAAAGAAAAAAAAATGTGAGAAGCTAGGATGAAAACCCGAAAGGGCTCCTAGGCAAAATGAGAGATTAAGAGAGAATTATGTATTTGGAAAACTCATTTGCCGGAGATGGTGTCATAAGGTGGAAAGCGTTTTCGGGTAAGGTTGGTGAATCCATCCTTGATTTTGTGAAGTTTTGTTTTGGCTTTCACATTCTTTTGGTTGATTGTTTGTTTTTGGGAGTAAGCATGGAATTTATCCCTTTTTGTCTTTGTTCCATGGCTTGCTATTTTAAGTTAGTTGTTGTAGTAGTAGATCATCTTTTGGAGGTTTGGGAGAGCTGATAGTTTAGTGTGTCATGAGCTGACATTTTGATGTTTGTTGGCGTTGCTTATTATTGTTGTTGTTACGTCTTTATATATTTCAGGTGAGCTTGAATCTAAGTGTGGGGGAATCATCGTCCCTTACGTTTAGGTTTTGAGCGGATGTTGTTAAGATGTGATGATGATGATATAGTTGATGGAGAGTGTCGTTTGGTGTCGATAGCTTGGGTGATGATTTATTTGGTGATTCTCACTTTTGAGTTTACTCGAGGTCGAGTAAAGTTCAAGTGTGGGGGTATTTGATACGCCCAAGTTATACGTAGTATTTACGTTATTTTGGGTGCACTTTGCTAAGGAGTTCGTTTATACTTGTTAATGTTTGCATATATATTATCCTTAGCGGAAGTTCGGAGTTTTGTGAGCTAGAATGGTGTTAACGTCTTATGTTCCGAGCTTTTATGGTAAAATGGGTTTGAGCGATGTACTTGGAAGTGTTCGAGAGGCTCAACAACATTGTGCCATTGCCATCTCACCAACAACAACCAAACTCCACCGCAAGCCTACAACAACAACCAAGCAGCACCGCAAGCTCGGCCAATCTTGCAAGCCAACGGCATCGCCAAAGCGGCCCGCATGGCTCGCACGGCTAAGCCCGACCAGCGACGGCGGCTCGCGACCCGCGATGGAGCTCGCGACTCGTGAGCCCTGCCCTCGCGACTCGCGAGTCTTGTCGCGACCCGCGACCTGCTTGTCCTGCCAATGCCCAGCCAATGTGTGCGTGATGTCAGTCAGCTCGTCGCGACTCGCGATCAGTGTCGCGACTCGCGACGCTTTTGTCGGTTCAGCGGCCACGTTTTGTGCGGGGTTTAAAAGCATCCCAAAACCTATTTTCAAGAGGATGACGGAGAGGACGAAGAGGAGAGCCGAAATGTAGGATTTGGAGCAGTAAGCTTGAGGAGAGAGAGAGGATACTCCTCTCTTCATCCTTCCTTCTTCATGCTCCTCTTTTCCTCTTTCCTTCTTCATTCCTCTTTGTTTTTCATTTCCTAGTTTTAGTTTTCATTTTTGAGTTTAGTTTTTAGGGATTTCAATGTTGGATTTAGTTTATGCTATCGGATTGTAGCTTGAGCTGTTCTTGAAGAAGATTTACATGAAGCTTCAACCGTTATTGTGAGATCTTTCCTCTCTATCTATTTTCCTTGATTATGGTTTAATTTCTATGATTGTGTTCTATGATTATTGCATAATTATGCTAGGAACGTTACTAGTTTGATTGTGTAATTAATCTAATGCTAGATTTAAGAATAGAATCGGATTGTTTTATTCTTTTATCTATTTGTAGCAAACTAGGGAGTAACTTAGATGCAGATCGTCTTGGTTATTTCTTAGGGAAATTGAATCAACTGTTGAATGTTTATCGCGTGTATGACATTAGCGGGTCTATTGGTTCTCTTGTGTTTATTGCTTTGCTATTGGATTGAACTTAGACGGCGATCGGACTAGGTTATCCTTTAGTTAGGGCTTTATAGTCACGCTGATCGTGCTATTCAACTAAGAATAAGGAGAATGCGAGATTAATTCTCAACAATAGATAATCATGGAAATAATTAGAGTGGAGGTTCAATGATCGATAATGAATTGAAGTGGATGTTTATCGGATTCATGATCTTCCTATATTGATTTCTCATTTTATTTAATTATGCTAGTTAATTTTAGTTTGTTTATAATCTACTTGAAACCCCCCTTGTTATTAGGTTTCTCGGCCCTTAGCTTAATCTAGGTATTGGATCCCGCTAAATATAAAGCTCGTCCCTATTTCCCCTGTGGATACGACCCCTACTTCCATTATACTTGCTTAGTGTGCATGAGAGTAGGAGAAATTTCATCTTTGGTTAGGTGTACACGGCAAACGCCTACTACCAGTAACCCAGCATTTGAGAGCATGCACCTCGCTCTCTCCAACAATGTCTGATTCATGCGTTCTGCTACCCCGTTACATTTGTGGGGTATTCCTGACAGTATGATGGCGAGCAATGCCTTCATTCTTGCAGAACTCATTAAACTCGGGCCAACGAAATTCCGAGACCATTATCGATGCGCGACCTTTTGATCTTCCTTTTTAGCTTGATTTTCCACCAATGCCTTCCACTGCTTGAAATTCTAGAAAGCCTCACTTTTATGCTTCATCATAATTACCCAAGTCATTCTTGAATAATCATCGATCATTGACACAAAATACCTGTGACCTCCAATAGATTCAACTCAGGAAGGACCCCAACAATCAGAGTGAATATAATCAAGTGTGCCCTTTGTAGTATGCACAACCTTTGCAAACTTGCTGCGATGAAGCTTCCCAAACACACAATGCTCACAGAACTCTAGATCCTGCACCTTGTGCCCACACAGAAGATCCCTTTTTTATAGAATTTGCATCCCCCTTTCACCCATATGTCCAAGCCTCATATGGCATAACTTGGTCATATTCTCCTTGTGAACCTCAGATGATGCAACAGCAGCGTAACCTGTCACAAGAGACCCTTAAATACAAGGTACCATTTTTATTACCTTTCAGAACTACCTTCGAACCCTTGTAGACACTCATAACTCCACCTTCATCTTGAAAACTGAAACCTCTACTGTCAAGAAGACTCAAAGATACCAGATTCTTTGTCATCAGTGGAACATGCCTAACTTCGTTCAAGGTACAGAATGTACCATCATGAGTCCTCAACCTGATGGAGCCTATTCCAACTACTTTGCAGGCAGCACTGTTGGTCATAGAAACATTGCCCCATCTATCTGCTCATAAGTTGAAAACCACTCCCTGCAGGGACTAATATGATACGATGTCCCAGAATCAAGAACCCACACATCCCTATAATGTGACTGGTTATTAGCAACTAAGGCCAGATCTTCCTCAGAATTACCATTAGTTTCTGCCAGAGCAGCAGAACCTTCATTCTTGTCCTGCTGCTTCTTTTTCTTAGGACATTCATTTTTCCAATGCCCTTTTTTCTTACAGTAATTACAAACATCATTAGGTTTAGGACCCTTAGAATTCGAATTTTGATGCTTCGATTTCTTTTTACCAGATTTTCCTTGTCCCTTACCCCCAGTAACAACTAATCCAGATGTCTGGTTTTCTGTACTAGAACCAGATGCCTGGTGACGGACTTCTCTAGTATGAAGAGCATATCTTACTTCTTCTAATGACAGACTATCTTTCCCAACAATAAAAGAATCCACAAAATTCTCATACGATAAAGGCAAAGATACTAACAGAATTAAAGCAGCATCCTCATCATCTACTTTAACATGAATATTACGAAGATCTAGTAAGATAGTATTCAATTTATCTAGATGGTCCCTCAGAGACATACCTTCCTGTATACGCAAGCTGAACAGACGTTGCTTCAAAAGCAACTTGTTAGTTAGAGATTTCGTCATGTATAGACTCTCTAACTTCAACCATAGACCGGCGGCGGTTTCCTGCTCCGCGACCTCAGTAATTATGTCGTCAGAAAGACACAACATAATCGTTGAATGTGCCTTCTCCTCCAGAACGACCATCTCAGCGGTATTTGAATACGATGACTTCTTTGCCAGCGGTGCCCACAACCCCAGTTGTTTCAGTCTAGCCCACATCTTGATATGCCACAGACTGAAACTTTTTCTCCCAGTGAATTTATCGATTTTCACATTCATCCCAGACATCCTTCTCACTCGGATCGAACACAAAGCTCTTGATACCAATTTATTATATGACAGATGTGAGAAAGAACAAATAATCGAATGCAAAACAAAGAGAAATCACGCACAGATTTAACGTGGTTCACCAACGGAGTGTTGGCTACGTCCACGGACAGAGAGAGAGAGAGCTGATTTATTGATGTGGAGGAATAACAGAATTACAGATATGATTATGAACTAAATCGTCGAACTAACGATTTAGGTTAAAGGCCTATTTATACCCCGACTCGAAATCGCTTCCCCGCGTCAAAACAAGTCCCGCCCAATCGCCCGGGCCATATCACCCGGTCGGGTGCTCAAACAGTTTTGACGGTCTTTCTGCTCGGGCACTCGCCCAGTCCCTAGGCCAATCCGCCTAAGCGGGCGACTCCGCCCGGTCGGGCGTGACTCGCCCAGGCGAGCACTCGATTCCCCCGAATGAGCCGCATTTTCACCAGATTCAAGGCATCGATCTTACAGTAATAGTGACAGTCAATATAATATAATAAATGGGAACCTATATTGTGACACGGAAGATTTTGATTCAAAACAATCTCTATTGTATAAGCCAATAGGGGATGAAAATGGTGTCTCCCCTCTGAAAATATTAAATTACCCTTAATGATTTAATGGAGTGGAAAAAATTACAAAAGAACAATTTAAGTACCCTTTCTCATTTCAACTTGCCATTCAAGTTAACTGGTATATGCATCAAATATTTCAATCAAAAAATTAAATGGACAAAATATCTTGACCTTTTTTTAATAAGAAAATATGGCATACATGACGTCCACCTGAAAAGTCTGAAACATTTACGACCTTTGATACTCTTTAATTTAGTCAAACCAACTCATTATGTTTATTCTTTTTGTTCAAGATTCATTCACAAAAAAATTATTATTAAAAATCACTGACAGCCTTTGTTAGTGTTTTACATTAGCGAATTATTATATTCATATTCATCTAACTATTAATCTTTCACATTTTAAGTGTTATTGTAAATAAAGTACAAATGGAGTATATAATAGAACAACAAGTTTTGAAATTAACGCACGCATCGCATACATATAAGACTAGTGCTTCAATAAGCTAAGAGTACTGTTAATTTATTCTATCCAAAGAAACTGCTTGTCCTATATGGCAAATGACGTGATACTACAAATAAATTAGGCTATGTTCTGTTCAACTTATTTTAACTTATTTCAGAAAAAATAAGATAAGATAAGATAAGATAAGATCAGATAAGATAATATAAGATAAGATCAGATAAGATAAGATAAGATAAGATAAGATAAGATAAGATAAGATAAGATAAGATAATGGTTCAACTTATCTTCACTCATTTCAGAAAAAATAAGATAAGATCAGATAGGATAGGAAAAGATAAGATAAGATAAGATAAGACTAAATAAGTTGAATTAAACGGATCCTTAGCTAGCATAAATAATTCATATTTGTTAGGTTTGTAACTGATTCAAATTCTCATGCTCTTTTTCTTTTTTTTTTTTTTTTTTTTTTTGGTGAAAGACTCATTTTCTTTTTTGGGTCACCAACTTGTTTCATATTGTCTAAAGATATAACTCAAAATGATAAGATAAACTATATAATCAACTCCCCTTGTACAGCTAAGTTCTGGTAATGGTTATCAACCTTCTTAGCGGGCAACAGATATACAAATTCCACATTTCCACGTCGAAGAGACGAAGACAAGCATATAGAATATCTTTAGGCACCAAATGAAGAAATTTATACACGGTCTAACAACATTAATTATTTATCTATCTCTTAACAAGCCTAGTGAATCTCAACTTAATGCCAACTAAGTACCCCTCCGTCATAATAAAATTATTTATATTATAAAGATAAGATATCTTAAATTTATAGATTCAAACTAATGTAACAAGACTTCACATGATAATGTTTAGCTCTATATATTAATGAAAGATATGGCCTGAGTTAATGAGCTTTATTTGACTTTGGAAAAGCAATATGGTGTAAAAACTGATTGATGAAGTATTAACTTTCTGAGGAAGTATGGGCGCATACTCGGTATGGGCCAACAGTGTCCATACCGGGGTATGTAGTTAATTTAACAGAAAAGACAAAAAAAAAAAGTTGACTTAATGGCAATTTAGACAACTCTGATCATGTAAGAGAGAAATCAGATCAACTATTATATGAATCAAATCCACTATAATGTGAATCAGATCATATGTAAATTAGTGTCCATATCGGGGTATGCAAGTAATTTGACTGAAAAAGCCAAAAAAAAAAGTTGACTTAATGGCAATTTAGACAACTCTGATCATGTAGGAAAGAACTCAAATCAACTATTATATGAATCAGATCAACTATAATGTGAATCAGATGAGCTATAATGTGAATCAGATCATGCACGTATGCATGTATGTAAGTAAAAAAACAAAAAAAAACAAACAAAAAAAACCAAAAAAAAAATACAGAAAAAGTTGCATTTATTTACAACTTTGCCACGATATGGACACTGTTGGTCCATACCGGATATGCGCCTATCAGCGCATAGGACATTGGTATGGTCAAGTACGGGAATAGAACGTGTACAAGAATCAAGATGTCAGTTTAAAAGATAAGAGGACATGCATACGGATAAAAATTATTTAAACATATTAAAATGCTATGGGTACCTTACTGCCTTTGCAAGAATAATCTTAAGGGGTGTTATTGAGAACTGAAGTTCTATGACTATGTTCAGTTCACCTTATTTTTGCTTAGATCAGATCAGATCAGATCAGATCAGACCAGACCAGATCAGATCAGAAAAAATAAGTTCAGATCAGATCAGATCAGAAAAAATAAATTCAGATCATATTAGATTAGATCAGATAAGTTCAGATTATGCTTATATTTAGAAACTTATTATTATTGTTATTATTATCATGATTATTATGATTATTAGTATTACTAATGCTATTATTGTTATTGTAATAATTATTATTATTGTTGTTGTTGTTGTTGTTGTTGTTATTATTATTATTATTATTATTATTATTATTATTATTATTATTATTATTACTACTTTATACGATTACTATTACTATTAATATTACTATTTACTAGTACATTTGTTCAAAAAGATTATTATTATTGTCGTTGTTGTACTTATTAATTATTAATATTGGTAATTATTATTAATGTCGTTGCTATTATTATAAATGTCATTGATATCACTATTTGAAGCTATTTTTGCTCAAGAAGAAGAATGTTCTTTTGGTATTTGTACGTGTTCTTTTTTATATTTGTTCTAATTAATAATTTTGATATGTGATGTTCTTTTTGATGTTGTACATGTCACGAACATGACAATAGTATATGATGTTTATTTTTTAAAACAATTTTGGTAGAATAATATAAATTATATATTACTTATTTATATAAAACATGAGTAGCATGGGATAACCTAATGGTGTTGTCATCACGTTCAAAAAAATTCCTATAAAGGATTTCAACTTATCTTTAAAAACAAAGTTTATATAGAACAAGACAACGATATAAGAAGAATATTTAACCATTTTGTTTAAGATTATATGATTATATATATTTATAGGTTTATTTATAATAAAAAAGAACAATTTATTGATATAACAAAGAACATGTTGTTAATTAAATCCAAACATGTCATCAATATAAAAATAACATCTATCTTTTATTTTTAAAATGTGTTCTTTAAATAGATCTTGTATGCTCTTTCAGTATATGTTCTTTTCATTACTATCGAAATTCTTATTATTAACGGACCTTGAACATGAACAATATGTTTTCTTTACCATGAACAATATGTTTTTTTTACCTAAAATGTGTGTTCTTTTATTTTTAATTTTCTTTGGGCCCCTTTCGGGAACGTCATGGTAAGATGAATTTCCTCTGGGTTGCCCTCGCACAGGGTCACTCACCCAGATGAATTTATATTATTATTATTTTATATTATTATTATAAAATTATTATTATTATTATTATTATTATTATTATTATTATTATTGTTATTATTATTATAATATTATTGTTATTATTGTTATTATTATTATTTTATATTATTATTATTATAAAATTATTATTATATTATATTATTATTATTATCATTATTATTATTATTATTATTGAAAGTTGTGCATAGTTATAAAATGATAGTAATAGTAATACTAGTAATGAAATACAAAGTAATAATAATATTAGTAATAATATGTTTTGTAAAAGATAAGTTCAGATCAGATCAGATCAGAAAAAATCAATTCTGATCAAATCAGATCAGATTAGATAAGTTCAGATCAGTAAATTTCAGGTGAACTAAACATAGCCTAGGTAGGGGTGTTTATTGCAAACTTTCTGAAAAATCCGGCAATCATAGTGGTTTGGACTTTGAACTCTGGAGATGGAGACTCAAAGTACCTAGACGTGGTTCCCAATAATATTGGAACAGTAATCTAATTTAATTGGTTGTCTTTGGACGTTGAATGTTAAAATTAATCGCTAATCAAATTCACTATAGCATATTTAATTTTAAAGTCAATAGTTTTGTTATATGCCCAAATACATGCAAATAGTAATTAAATATCTCATTGAAGCCTCATCTACTCCACGATTGTCTAATATGAATATATGATTGCCTGATTGGGATTGTAATCAAAGCGTATCATGTGTCATGCCTGAAGCCGACCCATTTAGCTAATTAAAAACTAATAAAGAATTAGAGGGGTTGTTAATTAACAAGTCAAATCAATACCCTATCTCTTTCCAAAATGAGTGCTTCAATTGGGTGTAATATGTTATACCATAACTAATTGTGTAACATGCATAATAATATATTCCAATAAGAATGACATAAACTATACAAATAATGACATAGATTTCATGTCATTTATTTCATGTCATTTGAGTTCTTTTTACAAAAGAAGTGATGATTTGTGGGTTATTACAAAATCAAAATTGATTAAAATAGAAAAATAATTAGTTTTACAAATTCCCATTGCCAGTACATGTTGATCAGTACTGCAACATAACATTATCATAAGACATACATGAGCCAAACAGCCCAAAATATCCAAGTAACCGAACAAAACAAAGCATGCATGTCTTAGTACTCTCGCTTATAGTACTACTACTCTCTACAATAATTCCAACATGGTCTATAACACCAATGACCATGTTTACTGCCCCGAACATCACCAAGCCCGGTTGCCCACGGAAGTGCGGCAACCTCAACGTTCCCTACCCATTCGGGGTCGGCTTGGCGTCCGGCTGCTCGAGAGGTATGTGGTACGACATCTTTTGTATGACTTCTTTCGATCCTCCGAAAGCGTTTCTAGCAGCAGCTCATGATAAAGGTCGAAATGCGATGGAGATCCTGGACATATCTGAATCTCACATTCGTCTTAGGAACCAAATTGGTTACAAGTGTTTCAACTCAACGGCTGAAACATCCCCTCTTTCCTCCTACTCCATTGACTTCAACCTCTTTACAATGCGTGCTCCCTACGGTGTATCAGGTACGCCCTATCTAGCTTTTTACTTTACCCACTCGCAATATGTAACTTAAAGTTGGAAAGCTTTGGCCATATTCAATAGTCTACTCTTTCTATCCCTTAATCGCCCTTTCATTTTCTTATACGGTTTCAAAACACATCCTTGATTGCTCGTATCTTCAATTTTGTATTACTAAAAGTTGTAAGAGATTGAAAATTTAGATATACACATTGAGACGAATCCAAATGAATCCACATAACTATATTTCTTATCAAATATTAGTGAAAACTTATAGTCGAAGTTTTTTTTTTGACAGGAAGTTATGGTCGAAGTTTACAAAGTTTACTTTTGAACAAATAACGACAAGCTTATGAAGGGACGGTGAAAGTATTGTCAGATAAAATATGTCGTGTGAGATCTTGTTGGAATCGTTTCAATGTAAAAACTAAAATGGGACATATTTCAAATCTTTACCAGAAACTAACCTAACAAGATCTTACATGAATATATATTTATATAGATAAAAATTCATGGTCAAAGTTTTTAAAGTGTAAGTGTGTAAAGCCTAAATAATGTATTGAAACAATCTTTTATGGACCGAGGGAGTAGCATGCACTTTCATATTATTGGGAATTATAACTAGTTACTCTTTCTTCATAAAAGAATGTTAAATTTGATTTTCACAATCTACAATGCGTTATATCGCCAATCAATATCTCTTAATTACATAATAAAATTATCAAATTTTGATATATTAAAATTATAACTGAGGTACATATTGTGGCATTTATATTGCTGACAAGTTACAGTAAATAATTTATTAATTTTGAGTCAAAGAATTAATCAAAGAGACTAAAGGGGAGTTTGGTATGGCGTCTTTAGGAAAGGGTAAGGGAACTATGTAAGTTGATTCCCTTAGTTGTTGTTTGGTAGGTGTATTCAATCATTCCCTTTACCCCATGAAGACCCCCTAACTCCTCTACATTGATTCCCCGCCCCTACCCAATGTATCACTTACCCTTTCTCTCCTCTACTCCATGGTCACCTTGACAATCACCACATTGCCACCACAACCATTACCCCTCCACCGAAATCACCACTCTTGTCAATCCGAAACCCCCACCCGACCACCAAAATTCTCGACCCGGCCATCCGAAACACCTCTCCACCGTAAAATTTAGCCCAGTCACCGCAAATCCTGGCCCAGTCACCGCATAAACCATGGCCCGCCACCACCGCAAATTCCGGCCCGGCCAATCCAAATCCGTGCGGAACACCGAAACAACGCCACAACCCACCAAAACTAAGTAAGTACTTATGGAACCCCATTCCAAAACCTGAAAACACCACCAAACTAACTGGAAACACCACTCATCACCCGAAAACACCACCCCTCCCACCCGATAACCACTTTGGATTCACAAAAGAACGAAGGAGTTGAGGGGAAATTGGGCGTCGAGGGCGGCGGGGAAGGGGGCTGCGGCGGCGGCGGATGAGGGGAAGGGACAACGACGGAGAAATGATAAATTCTAAGAGAAAGGGTGGTGTTGGTGGTTGTGGAAGGAAAAATGTGTGGTGATGGAACTTTTAGGGTTTCCCTTTGATACTTCTAAACAAACAACTTATGAAATCTAAGGGTAAACTTTTCCATTCTCCTAGTAACCCTTTCCCTTTCCTCTAACAAACCAAACGCCCCCAATTATTTGAGACGTGGGCAATAGCTTTTAGTAGGGCATTGTTGGATTTTTGATATACGGTGTAAATGAAGAATAGATACATTGATTAAGAGAGAATTAGGGGGGGCCCTCTTAGGCCCACATCCAATGGAATATGGAAAGAGAATGGTGAGACACAGGGAGGTAGTGATGAGAGGTCAACAACACATGGTCTCGGTACGGTAAAAAGTTCATCTAAACTAACATATATTTGTGTATTGCCCAAAAATATATAGGAGGCTAAATAAGAATGGATAAAACTTAGTTGACCTAGTGGGTAATTTACCCACTATTAATATCATTTAATATAAGGTGGAATCCAACTCAACATTAACAAATTTTAATGGTCATAGACGTGACTCTGAAACTGCAACAATCAAGGAATTTCGAGACAAAAGGAAATGTGTGTAGCAATTTTTAGTAACCACATAGAATATATTAAGTTAGGAGGAGTATAGATATTGTTTGCGAAAGACCATTGGGAGCTAATTTGGAGTTCCAAGTGAAGCATACGATTCAAAAGGCAAACTACAACAAAGCTACTCTTCAATTATCATGTAACTTTGATTGAACGAAAAGCCTTTTTTCCCTCCTAATTTTCTCTCGGCGCAGGTTTACTAACTTGCACCGTAGCCATGGCCAGAAAATCTGGAGGTCTTGGAAGGAAGGTTGCGAAGCCTAGAGGTCCTTCATCGGACTCTCAAGCGCTTAAAACACGTTCAATGGATGAAATCATGGGAGTAGATGCTTTGAATTTTGGGTTCTGTGAAGAAATTTTGACCCCGAAATCGTCGTTACAGAATTTAAAGCAACAATCGGAGATTCGCCATACTTTCAATGAGTGGTTGGAATCAATGCATTGAAGTTCAAATTCTCGAACAATTGCTTCATCGAATGAGGAAGGTATGTCTGTAATTCCAATTTTGCAACAATTTGAGGATGTTGTAGATGAATTGGAGGTTAATCTTGATAAAACTATTCCACAACCTGTAATTACTGAAAATTTGGATGATGATATAGTTAAAATTGATTTAGAAGACATTCAGGATGAAGTTGACTACTGGAATAGTTCTATTGTTTGCTATGTAATTGGTGCGAATCCACCACTCCCGGTGATGGAAGGATTCATAAGGAGGGTTTGGAGATAATTCAATGTGGAAAAAGTGGTGTTAGTGAAGAAAGGGGTTTTCATTGTTCGTTTTTCTACCATGGATACTAGAGATAGGATTCTTGGTGGTGCTTATTTTTTTGATAATAAACCTTTAATCATGAAGGCGTGGTCAGTGGATATGGATTTTGATAAGGAAGAAGTTACAACTCTTCCAATCTGGATTCAGGTGAGGGTTGGATTTAAGTACTTGGGAGAAAAATCTCTATTCAAGATTGTCTCTAAACTGGGGAGGCCATTACAGAGGGATGAAGCTACTAAAAGAAGAGAGAAAGTGCAATTTACCAGGGTGTTAATAGAGGTGAAGATGAAGCAAAAATTTCCTGACAGTTTATCTTTCATGGATGAATATGGTGAGAAAAGAGATGCATATATTTCTTATGAATGGAAGCCTAGTGAATGTACCAATTGTCATAAAATTGGACATGAAGTTCGGGATTGCGGGGATAAGGAAAGGAAAGAAGGTGTGGGTGCAAAAGAATGCGTTAAGGAGCCGAGAGAAGGAGGGCGGCTAACCAAGAATTACGTTGATTTGGAGGGTTTTCAGATGGCCCTCAAGCTAATTAGAGTCAGGTAAATTGTGAGCAAACCAATTATAACTCTGAACACTTTTGTTGTGTTGGACAAGGGAGATGATCAAGTTGGACATAATGAAGAAAATGTGGATTGTGATCAGGAAAAGGGGTGTAATGAAGTGGGGAGAGGGGACTCTCCCACACCTAATGGATAAAATTCTCTTTTGGAATGTCCGGGGGATCAATCTAGCTAAAAAACAACTTGATGTGAAGAATTTTATTCTTCAACAGAAGGTGGGGCTAGTTGGTCTTCTGGAGTCTAAAGTAAAGGCTTCTAATATGGGAAGTCTTTACCAACGGATGTTTGGAGGTTGGTGTTTTACTACTAATTCTGCTTTCCATGATGGAGGAAGAATTATTGCTGCTTGGAGACCTGAGGTTTTTAGGGTCAGTTTGCTTGGTGGGTCTAGTCAAGCTATGCATTGCTTGGTAGAGCCAGTCTGTGGTTTGGAAAGCTTTTATTGCACGTTCATTTATGCTTTTAATGACAACAATAAAAGACTAGATTTATGGAGTGATTTGAGGATGCATAATACAAGGAAGCCTTGGATCATTGGAGGAGATCTTAATTGTGTAATGAATGTAGATGAACGGATTGGAAATCCGGTTAGAAGCAATGAGATTGATCATATAAATCTTTGTATGCAAGATTGTGATATGGCCCGATATCAAGTCTCTTGGAAATTTTTTTACCTGGAATAATAAGCAACAAGGAGGTTCGAGTTTATTCTAAAATTGACGAGTTATGGCTAATTACGCTTGGGTGGAAATTTTCGATCTTTGCGGAAGTGGGTTTTTTAAATGAAGGATCTTATGATCATGCTCCTGGTTTATTAACTGTCTACCCTAGACAAGAATCAGGGAAAAAGCCCTTCAGATATTTTTCAATGTGGGGATTAGCAGATAATTTCAGTAATGTGGTGTCCAATGCTTGGAACACTGTGATTGAAGGGACAAAAATGTTTTCAGTTGTTCAAAAACTGAAGCATGTGAAGAATGGGTTAAAAGAGTTGAATAGAGTTGGTTTTCAAGATGTTCAGGTGGCTGATACTATTGCTTTTCATGCTATGCAGCAGGCTCAGAACTTGATGCATCAACATCCTGGTGATTCCTTGATTGCGAATCTTTGAGTTATTAGCTGTGGAGGAGTATAGAGTTAAACACCAGGCTTATATTAAGTTTCTTAGACAGAAGGCAAAGTTGGCTTGGAGCTTAGATGGTGATGAAAATACTAAGCTTTTACACCAAAGTATCAAGGCTAGGAGGGTTCATAATCATGTTTTACGCCATTTATGATAAAAATGGGATGTGTGAAGATACTCCTAATGAGGTTTCTCAAGCCTTTTTAGATTTTTATCAAGATATGCTAGGTACAAAATGTGAGACAAGAAGGCGGGTGGTTCGGCGATTGTTGCCGGTGGGCTGTTTTAAATGCGATCGAAAGAGCATATTTAGAAAGACCATATTCTGCTTGTGGAGATAAAAGAAGCTTTATTCTCTATTCCGGGAGATAAATCTCCACGGTCCCGATGGGTTTGGGGCCCGGTTTTACAAGGATAATTGGGGCATTGTGGGTCTGGTGTTTTGGAAGGCTGTTTTGGATTTTTTTAGGGAGGGGTAAATTCTTTGAAGGAGATTAATGCTACATCAATTACTCTTATTCCCAAGATCAAATGCCCTAATAATGTGGGGGAATTTAGACCTATCTCTTCTTTGTAATGTTCTTTATAAGTGCATTACAAAGGTCTTGGCTAACAGATTAAGAGAAGTGCTTCCTGAAATTATCAATGAAAATCAAGGTGGTTTTGTTCATGGACGTTTCATTGTTCATAACATTATGATAATTCGGGATATTGTGAAGCATTATGGGAGGAAATGCGCTAGCCCCTGGGTGTCTCATGAAAATTGACATCCAAAAGGCTTATGATCTTGTTGATTGGACCTTTCTAGAGGAAATGATGAAGAGTTTGAATTTTCTGAGCATTATACTAGCTTGATTATGGAGTGTGTTTCAACTCCAAAGTTCTCTCTCATGATCAATGGTAGTCTTCATGGGTATTTCGGTTCAAAGAGGGTGCGAGACAAAGGGATCCTATCTCCCTCTACTCTTTGTGATCTGTATGGAATACTTGGCAAGAATTGTGAAAAATATGGAGGCTATGGAACAGTTTCATTACCATCCAAGATGCGAGAGGTACTAAGCTTACTCATTTGTGTTTTGCGAGCGACCTTATCTTGTGTTGTAAAGGGGATTTTAATTCCATTTACATCATGTTACAAGCTTTCAAGCTTTTTTCTGACACTTCTGGCCTTAAAGCTAATATTCAGAAGTCCTCCTTTTATAGTTGTGGTATGAGTGAGGTTGATGTCCAGAGAGTTCAAGCTGTGTCTAGCTTTCAAAAGAGCAATTTGCCTTTTAAATATTTGGGGGTCCCCATTTGTTCTAGGAAGCTTAATGTGGCTCATTATGACATTCTTATTGAAAAGATGGCTAGTAGAATTAAGACATGGAGTTCTAGGAACTTGTCTTATATGGATAGGGTGCAGTTGATTAACTCTGTCTTATTGAGCATTCATCAGTATTGGGCCCAAGTTTATGTTCTTCCAAAAAGTGTGTTGTTTAGTATTGTCAAGATTTGCGGGGGCCTTTTTGTGGAGTGGGCGAGATACACGGATCGGCCCGGGGTGGGTTGCTTGGTCTTCCTTGTGTTGTGATAAAAATAGAGGAGGTTTGGGTTTTAGAGATGTTTATTGGTGGAATGTTGCTCGTATGGGGAGATATGTGCAGGCTATTGCCACAAAGCGGGACAATGCTTGGATTAAATGGGTGAATTATGTCTACATTAAAGATGACGGTTGGTGGGAGTATAGTCCTAGACAAGGGGGCTAGGCGATGCTTGGAAACAAGTTTGTGCCACTAAAGAGTTGTTGAAACGAGTGGTTTCTTATGCTTGAGTTATGCAATGCTCGGCATTACTCTGTCAAGGATGTTTGACAAAGCTTGTTCGGCAACAAGAGCGAGATTCATTGGAATAATTTTGTGTGGAATAGGCTAAATATTCCTAAACACGGATTTATTTGTTGGTTGACTATCTTTGAAAAAGTTGCGAGACAAAGGTTAAGTTGCATAGATTTGGGTTGCGAGATAATGCTACTTGTCGATGTGTCAAATAGAAGATGAATCACATGAGCATCTGTTTTTCAAGCTGTCCATATAGTAACGAGATGTATTCGAAAGTGAAAGATTGGTTGCGAGATTAGTCATGGCGGTAATAATCTTCAAAATCTGCTGAATTGGATCAAAAATAGTAGAATGTCTAAATTCAAAAGAAATGTTTTAAATGCGGCAGAGTTGGGGTCTATTTGGTGTGGCAAAGTAGGAATGAAGTGTCTTGGAATCGAAACTCCCTACGAGTTTCTCACTTATTTCGATTTTGAAACATCTTTGTGAAGATGAGAATTAGTCGATTCTTCCTAGAAAGTTGGCTAGAAGTGATAAGGAGTGGTTTATCAATTTGTAGATTGTTTAGGTTTGTTGTGTTTTTGTTTGTGTGGCTTGTTCTTTGCTTGTTTAGGTGAGGGGTCCTGCTCTCTTTGTTACGGTAGTTTGCTTCTGTTGCTTATAGGAGGTCTTGGTTGTATTTGGTTTCTTGATCATAATATATCTTCTCTTACTTAGCAAAAAAAAAAAAAAAAAAAGGAGGAGTATAGATTTTGAGTAAGACAAGGTCAGGCGTGTCAAAAATTGTACGTGTAACATATAGTGACCCCTATTTAAATATAGTCACCCTATTTTTTTTTTACATAATGACCTTTTTTGTAACATACTCCCTCAGTTTGTTTTTTTATCCTTCTCACTTTAATTTCATGTATACGTCCCTCAATGTACCTCTTTAAACTTAAATATATTTCATTATATATTAGTAAAAATATAACGATTGATAATTAATAAAGTACTAATTGAGATGAATCAAACAAGACCCCACATGACTATATTTTTCCTTATAAATTGAGAAAAATTAAGAATATGTTTTCTCTAAGTATGAATAGTGTCAAGATTCCAAGTGAGAAAGATAGAAAAACAGAGGGAGTATACTCTAACTCATAGTTAAAGTATCCGCTTAGACATAGTCACCTTGGTGGCTTCATCAACATATAATTATTGCTTGTTATAGATACTTTTCACAAATAAAGTCACACCTATGTACATTTACTTTTATGTAATCCTTATTTTTATCATATTGACCCTTGTTTAAAACATAATGACCATTTTTTGAGGCAGTTAATTAGGCATCTGCATGAACCACTAGAATATATGTCATAAAACAAGGTCGCTATGTCAATATAGGGATCACTATGTGTTTTGCATATAATTTTTTGGCACGCGTGACCTTTTGATACGCAGTAATTTTAATGTGGCCTAGATCCACATGAGACTTTGCTTGATTTTTGTAGGACGTTGCTAAAATAGTTTTTGGACACCACTCATAAAAATTTTATATCTGCCACTGCATGCAGCCTCCGCAAACAAGCTATTCGGTGTGGGGTGCCATGACATCTCGAGATTCTCTGGAAGCTCCGAAGCCACTCGTTTTCCAACTTCCAAGAATGGAGATACCTCATGTAGAAGCAATTGCAGCTCCGAAGCCAAAGACGTGGTTGCCGGGCAATGCGAGGGCGTAGGATGTTGCCAAGCAGCTATTCCCAAAGGATCGAGGTCTTATTCGGTTAATCTTGATTTCGAAAGTAACCACACAACAACCACATCTTACAACCCTTGTGGGTATACATTTGTGGCAGACCAAGAAAGTTTCAAATTTCGCGGGATTTCAGATCTTGATGACCCCAATTTCATAAACAGGACAATGTATGAAGCTCCTTTGGTGCTAGATTGGGTGATACCCAATACTACATGCGCCAATGCTCGACGTGATCTCGAAACTTACGCATGCAAGGAGAATACTACTTGTGTAGATGCGACCGATAGTGGCATCGGAGGGTATCGTTGCAGTTGTCGTAGGGGCTATGAGGGACATCCTTATCTTTCTCCTGGTTGCTCAGGTATATATGACATCTACTGACTAGTGGTAAAGTTAGCATTTCACACATAACGCGACATGACTAAATTAAACAAAGAGGAGGTTTAAAGTACATTTACTGATCAGCTTGTTAATTTTTTTTTTGGCAGATATAAATGAATGTGCTGATGTAGATAAAAGTCCCTGTTCCATGATATGCACTAATACTCCAGGAAACTACACTTGTTCTTGCCCATCTGGATATACAGGTGACGGTAGAAAAGATGGGACGAAATGCCAGAGGCCATTTCCTGTTTTGCAGGTTGGATTAGGTAATTAAGCAACAACTTTTACCTCATGCCAATACAAGAAACAATGAGATTGTCGACCCAAATATCATTAACGATTGCAATAAGAATAAATATGTAGTCGCGAATCACAGTACTACTTGCCAACGTTGAGCATATGCAACGCGTCTAAGCAATACCAAGCAACAATTACTTATATATGATATGACATTAATATTGCTTTGTCATATTATAGTACCTGTACTAGAGGCAAATCCAGATGGATTGATATCAAACCCATTATTTTTGGCTTGTAGCACGTTGCATGCATGCACTTTCATATCTTCTCAATTTTTAGTAAGTTCGGTGGATATCAAACCCATATATAGCTCTTAATGGCACTAAAGTATCATTAACCCCATGATGCAGGTGTTGGATTTGGCTCCTTATTTTTACTCATTACTGGAAGTTGGCTATGCCTGGCAAGTAGAAGAAGAAAGCTAATGCAAATGAAAGAGATGTTCTTCCAAAGAAACGGAGGTTCGTTGTTGAAGCAATTAATTAACCCCAGCAAACAAGATAACATGGAGCAAATAAAGCTATATACCATTGATGAATTGAAGGTTGCCACCATGAATTTCAAGGATGAAAGGATCGTTGGTCGAGGTGGTTATGGTACAGTTTACAAAGGATTCTTAGCAAATAATGAAATTGTTGCAGTTAAGAGATCAAAGTTCGTGGATGAGGATCAAATTGAACAATTTATTAACGAGTTGATCCTTCTTGGACGAATAAGACACCCTAATGTGGTACGACTTCTAGGATGTTGTCTCGAGGTAGAAGTGCCATTACTAGTTTATGAGTTTATCTCCAATGGCACACTATATGATCAAATTCATAATAGAAATGGCGCTTCTTGGTATTCATGGAGCAATTGTTTGCGGATTTCCATGGATTCGGCTAATGCTCTAGCACATATTCATACGGTACCCATATTTCATCGAGACATTAAGTCCCAAAACATTTTACTAGACGATAGTTATACGGCAAAAATATCTGATTTTGGAGCTTCAAGATTGATTCCATTACATGAAACTCATTTGTCCACGGTGGTCCAAGGTACACTAGGATATCTTGATCCGGAATACTTTTTTCAAGTCAATTAACAGAGAAAAGTGATGTGTATAGCTTTGGCGTAGTTTTGGCCGAGCTCTTGACAAGGACAAAGCCAATTTTGCCGGAGAGGCTAACTGAAGAGCATAATCAAAATTTGGCAACATACTTTGTCAAGTCTATGCAACAAGATAATATTTTCAAAATTCTAGATTCTCAATTGGTTGCAGAAGCAACTAAAGAGCAACTCACCTCGATTGCAAAACTTGTGGTGCGATGCTTAAGTCTTCAAGGTAATGATAGGCCAACAATGAAAGAAGTGGCAATGGATCTTGGAAAATTATGGGAGCAAACAACGTACTTGTCACCGAGAAAGAGCCAGCCGGCCACCTGAAGGCACCATGGCCCCTCCCTGATTTGTCTACAAACAGAAGTGAGAAGTCCTACATAATTTTCTTGATTGATAATCTTAGGATTCATGAATGTCAAGGTAGACCCTTTTTTCTTACACACGGAGATTTTGTTTTTGGAAGACAACTAACAATGCACGATTAGCTTGTCTGATTAAAAAAATCTCATCTGTGAGGCGTTTATGGTTCCATTTTTTGACTCAAATATTGCCAATTTTGTTACCTATTTTTCACTCATCAAGATGTTGTACGTTTGAAGAATGTCTTGCTAAAGTAGTTTCTAATTCCTCAATATACTTCCTATATACTTTAATTTCTTAGAAAACATATATGGATTTTCATAGTACTGTCTCTTGACACAAAAGCTTTCTTGCTTACGATGTCTCTTAATAAACTACTGTTTGGAAGAAAGATGCAAGAAAAAGTAAACATGGACAATAATATCATTGGTCTAATGAGTTGATTCAAAGACAATTAAAGTGTAATCGTTTACGTATCATTGTCTATAAGACAACTTGAACATGAACAGTAATAGTAGTCCAGCATACAAGTTACAACTTACAAGTAGCTAGTCCGATCCACTATTAATTTGCGAAAGCTACATGCACATGAAGGTCTTGGAAATTCTTGTCTTCCTGTCGAACTTGTGTTGAGGATATCTAGATTCTTTTGAGGTGTTACCCCATTATGATAAGAGGCGGCAGTTGAAACATATAAGAGGCTATCAACTGTTAGAAGGTATCAACTGTCAAAAGGTAGCATTAATGAGTTGGTGTCAGGGTGATGTGTGAAAACGTCAACCTAATAAATTGTAGATATTTTCAGAAATTTTTTGCCGGAAAATACCTGTCAATCTTTCATTATGTAACAAAGTATCGTTTACAGAAATCTTCTGAGAATAATTGTCAAATTAATTAATACCTTGTTACATTTAAGGTCAAAAAAGCTAGTATATATACCTTGTTTTTTTTGTTATTTCTTATCTGATTTTTTTTTTTATCAGTGGACATGCATCTTTGCACACTCTTTTAGTCTTTTCTCTGCTAGTGTGGGATATAAGATATAATACAACTTTTTCCGATTAAAAATATTTATATATTAAAGCGCAACATGTATATGCAAGATTTTCTAAATCAATAAGACATTAAATTATCAAGATAAATTTATTTTCCATAATACCTAAATAAATGAAAACTTGAGGTCGACTCTAGCATCATGGTATGGATTTCACGTTGAACTTTTCAATTCGTTGACAATCCACGCATTGTCTATATATATATTTTCATAATTCTAAAATAAGTGAAATACTTCTCAAAAAGCTCCACATAAAAGAGAGAAGTGTTTCACTTATTTTAGAACAGAGGAAGTATTTGAAATTGATCTTGGACAATTATGAAATAAATTAGACATATATCACCATTGTGTCAAATAATACTTAAGATCGAGAAGATCTTATCTAGACAACTAAGAAGGAATCATAATTGATGTGATGTGGAGGACCACTTGTTTGAGTTTGTCGTAGCACACGTACAAAAAACTTCCAACAATTAACCAACCATCTAGATAATTAATAAGCACATCATTGATCTTCTAAATGCACTTACAAGAGACTGGATGAAGTGTTGTAAAACTCGAATCGGCTAGAGAGAATACGAGAAGATCTTATGGTATATGAGTATGTGAATAATGCATTGACAAATGGGTCGGTATAATGCAAATTTGGATAACATGATAACCTAGGAAAATCAATCAAGTAACAACTAATTGATTATAAGAATCCCTCTCATAATCTAATACTAATTAATCAAATAGTGACAAAAAGGTGGCTAAGTTTAAATAGGAGTGTAAATGGATCACAAGCACGCGCTCACACTCACCATGAACCCCACTTTGTGGGACAAAGGCTTTTCCTTTCACAAACTTCCAAAACTTTGATGCTTATTCTCTTACAATTCTAAGGTTTTCATGATCACTTTTGGTGATATACCATTGACGAGTATGTATTTAAGGCATATACCTTTAATTAGATTATGTAACTTGGTAATCGATGTAATATATTGGTCGATGCCCCCAAAGTTTAAATCCTAGATACACCTCCGGCAATAAATAGAGAATTGTACTATTTGTCTATTTGCATAATGACTTGCATTGGTTTTACACGGGAAAAAATCCCTTGATTTTAATCATACTATAATGTATAATGATTGTACATAGACAACAATAATCATGCGGTTGTAAGCTCATGTTAATTGATTGAATCACTAATCAACTATTTAGTACCCCTAATGAGTGAACATAGACAACAATCGTGTACACATACTCCACCCAAGTTGATGATGAAAAGTCTTATTTTTGTTTAACTAATCAATAAGAGCTATATAGATACTCCAATCTAACGACGAAAAGTCTTATTTGTTAGCTAGTCAATCAAGGTTATGTAGATACTCCAAAATATAGTATTGAAAGCTGCATACACATGCGCTGTTGTTCTTACGTTGAATTCTTGTATTTTGTGTTGAAATATTTGTGAAGGAATCAGTAGATTCTACTTGGGTTCGTTCTCACTCATAAGTCATAACAGTCGAAAAAGTATAAGATAATAAGAATCCTCTTTGTAGAATTTTTAGAGGAGAAAAAAGAGAAACTTGGAGAGAATTAAAAAGACTATATTTTTATATATTTTTTATACATAAATGAATAAACAAAGCAGTCTTTAAATAGGCATACAAAGCACTACTAATAACACGCCCACTATGTGTAGCCCCACTAATTCTTTATCCCACTAAATAGACAATTATGTAGACCACTACTTGTTAGCCCACTAACTAATTATTAGCAATTAGTCCTAACTATTAGGAAAACTATTTGACTAATTTTGGTGCATAATCCAACACTCTTGTGTGTTAATAGAGGGTGTGGGATTATTTTGATATGGTTACCCCATCTACACCTGATCGACCTCTTTCATATACACTTTTTTGGGATCAAATTCTACGGTACGGTCTTCCTAGTAATTTTGAGAAAGGACGAGTTCATACTTTCTCCGTTTTAATTTAGTTTCTTCACTTCACTTTGGAGAAGCCCAGGAGAAAGCCCCAAAGTATGAGAGATAAAGCGAATAGTGAGGAGGGGGAAACTAAAAAGTGGGTTAAATTATTAATAAGTGGATAATATGGGTGGAAAAGGAGGAGAAAGTAGATGAGATATGTTACCAAAAAATAGTAAAAGCCACAGCGTATACATAGATTAAAAAGAAACGGACCAAAAAGGAAAGTGGGGAGATTAGGCCTTGTTTGGTCCAATTGTAGGAAAGGAAACGGAAAGGAAACAATTAAGGCAGAAGAATGGATTCAATCTAATCCATTCCTTTGTTTGGTTGACTGTAAAATTTTGAAGGAAAGGTGATAGACTCATTTGATGCTAAAACATGATAACTAAAACTGCAGAGTTCTACAATCTATATATCAATCGCTAATTTGAATCTAATACTTGTTCAAGATGAAGCCTAAAATATAACTTAAAGAAAAATAAAATGGAAGAATTAAACAAAAGAAATTATGAAAAAAGGAAATTCAAGCAAAATTGAATTGCAATCTAAAAAATTCAGAAATTGAAGTTCAAAAGCGAAAACCTATGTAAAAATGAAACCCTTAAAATTCAAAGGAAATTGATTCAACTATATGAAAACCGATTTAAGTTTTTACAAAGATTAAAAATGAAAATTTTTAATGAGAAAATAAAATTCTAAAATTACATATTTACCTTGCTTAAATTTGCCCAGAATATTGCAATCAATGCTTGCTATCCATGAAAGAAATCAGATGGGAGAGGAAGATGACAGAGAAAGAGGAGACTCGCAAAGTTGCTTTCCTTTTGGCTTATAGGAGGTAACATGCTTATTACCACTCGAAAAAAAGAAAACGCGGGGAGGGGGAGTTTGTAATGGGGAGGGGGATGCAGAAATCGCTGGGGAGGGGGCTGCAGAAATCGCGGCGGAGGGGGCGCTAGGCAGGGGGTGGTCAACGCCGGAATTCGGCCAGTCAACCCTCAAATCTGGCCAAAGGTTGTCTCGTGCCAAAAAATTTAATTTAAGGTTGTGTTTTGCCAGAATTTTTTTAAAATGTTGTCTTTCGCAAAAAGTAATTTTTAAAAGGTTGTTTCTAACAAAAAAACCCTATTATATATTGGATGACAAAATATTTTTATTATGTTTGTGGGTTACTAATAAAGAGTTAGAAATGCATATATATGTTGTCAAGTTTTACATTTTGGTTGGGTACTCGGATTATTTTCACCTTAGTGTTGGGTTTGTGGAGTTTGTGCAAACTCAAGGAGGAAGGCTCGGCCCAACAGCGCGAGGAAGCGAGGCCCAGCAGCACGACCCAGCAGCGATGCAGGAAGCCCCCCCAACCCAGCAGCCCGGGCGGGCCACCATTGGGCTCGGGCGGGCAACAGGCCCGGGCGGGCGGACAGGGGCCCGGGCGGGCAGTACCCAGCTCGGGCGGGCTGCTGGAGAAGCTTTGTTTCTGCCTCGAAGGCAGTTTGTAGCATGCTTGCCTGCACCGGGCGGGCGACCCACCCCGGGCGGGCCTGCCCCAGCTCGGGCGACCCACCCCGGGCGGGCCTGCCCCAGCTCGGGCGTGCGGTTTTAGGAATCCTCGAAGGCAGAATGTGGGTTTTGGCTTGAGCCCGGGCGGGCTGTATGGCTCGGTCGGGCGCTCGACCGGGCAACCCAGATCTGTCGGGAATTCTTGCGATTCTCTGTTTTAATCTCGACCCTTGATTTGTATTAACCCCCTAAAAGTATATAAACCCCCTTCTTTCATGTTTTAGGTTATCACACACACAAAGAGAGATCAACCTAGGGTTTAGTGAAAGAGGAGAGAGAAAATAGCATTAAATCCTCCATTAATGCTTGTATTGTTCATCCATTTTCTTCATTAATCAAAGGTGCTTGCTTGGTGGGTTTTTTTCTCCCGGTGCTCGGGTTTTCCCACGTTAATCGGTGTGCTTTTCATTGCTTTCTTATTTGTTCTTAGTTTCATTAATTTCCATTGATTGTTGCTTAGTGGTGATTACAAGTAATTAGTTGGTTTGCTTAATCTAAGATTCAACAATTGGTATCAAGAGCTAAGGTTTTAACTTGGGGGAAAGTTGAATTAGATTTGTATGCAAAACTAGTTACTTGTTGATTGGAGTTCAAAGTTTTTTGCTTTGTGGATATAAAGTTGTGATTTTTTGAACTTGGGTTGTTATTCAACAATGGATGATGGAAAGGTGAGACTTGAGAGGTTTGATGGGAAAGATTTTGGCTTTTGGAAGATGCAAATAGAGGACTATTTGTACCAAAAGAATCTCTTCCTACCACTGGAAGGCAAAAGGCCAAGTGGTATGAAGGAGGATGAATGGAAAGTGCTTGACCGACAAGCTCTTGGTGTGGTGAGATTGACATTAGCCCGGAGTGTGGCTTTCAATGTCAAGGATGCGAAAACAACGGCGGGTTTGATGGAAACCTTATCAAGTATGTATGAGAAACCATCGGCTATTAACAAAGTATACTTGATGCATCGTTTGTTTGACATGGAGATGGTTGATGGTAGTTCGGCCGCCGAACACATCAATGAGATTAATTCGATTTTGGGTCAATTGTCTTCGGTTGATATTAAATTTGAGGATGAAGTGAAGGCATTGATTTTGTTGTCTTCTTTGCCCTTGTCATGGGAAACTATGGTGACCGCCATTAGCAACTCCTCCCAAGAAAGAGAAGTTGAAGTATGATGATGTGAGAGACTTGATTTTGAGTAAGAGCATTCGAAAGAGAGAATCCGGTGAATCATTGGGTGGTGCTTATAGTAGTGAAAGTAGGGGGAGAAGGAATCAACAAAGAGGTAATGCAAGTCATGGAAGATCGAAGTCAATAGGGCATGGGAAATCGAATGGAGGTGCTCATGTGGTGTGTTGGGGGTGTGGTGATGAAGGGCATTTGAAGAGGGATTGCCCAAAGAGAGGGAATGGGAAAGGGAAGAAGAAGGTTCAAGAAAGTGATGAAGAAGATGCATCAACTAACATGATTTCGGAGTACGATTCCGATGTTTTGATGGTAAGCATGGATGATCCGGAAGAGTTGGTGGGATGCTCGGGATCATGGGTCTTGGATTCGGGTTCTTCTCATCATTCCTCACCATGCAAGGAGTTGTTTCGGAACTTCAAATCCGGAAAGCTTGGAGAAGCCTATCTTGCGGATGGCAAGGTAGTGCAAGTCATGGGGCAAGGTGATGTGAGTGTGAAACTCACTCATGGTGGCTTGTTGGAGTTGAAAGATGTCAAGTTCATCCCAAGGTTGAAGAAAAGCTTGATATCGGTGACTCAACTTGCCAAGTCGGGTCACAAGGTTGTGTTTGATGGTGGCTCTTGCAAGATTGTCAAGGGAGCTATGGTCATAGCTCGAGGGACAAGAAATGGAACACTTTACACCATGGGGGGCACAAGAAAGGAGCCCGGAATTGGGGTGAGAACTTCATGGAAGGTGTCGTTTGGTCGGGAATCTATCGATAGTGGGCCAAGGGATGAGAACCGCGGTGAAGTGGTATCCCGGTGGCAAATTGACCGGTAAGCGCACAAGGTGAAGGGCGGCACACAAGCGTGATGTGCCGGAAATCCTAAGTGGAGCAAAGGGTGTTTTGTTCAAGTGGGAGCAATGTGAGGTTGTTTCTAGAACAATGAGAAGCTTCTTTGGCTTAGGTGATTATTGTTTTGTTGGGGTTGGTTTATACCTCAATGTGCTTCTTTGGTTGGAAAGGAAGTGGATTTCTCTTGGTTGAAGAGGGAGAAATCTTCATTTCGTTGTGGTGCCTTTTAGATGAACCGACCTCCGGGTTAGGAGGGTGTGTAGGTTTGTGTAGGGATGTTACAATGAATTGGAGATGGTGTTGTTGAGAATCAAAGTCGGTGTAGACTTTGATGTCTTTGTATTGGAGTTGGTGCTAACTTCAATGTATTTTCTTTGATGTAGTGGAGATGTGATGTCATGGAGGTGCTTAGCCTAGGTGGGAGCATGGTGGTAATGCTCGGGTTTGCATCTAGGTGGGAGCATGAACATGATGGTTTTGGATGATGATGTCTCATATGGGGTTTGTATATGGTGTTGCTTATGGGATTGCATTGGTGGTTTGAAATCTTGGTTTGCCCAAATCTCCAAGTGGGAGATTGTTGGGTTTGTGGAGTTTGTGCAAACTCAAGGAGGAAGGCTCGGCCCAACAGCGAGGAAGCGAGGCCCAAGAAGACGACCCGAGCGGCGATGCAGAAGCCCCCCAACCCAAAGGCCGGGCGGGCCACCATTGGGCCGGGCGGGCGGGCCGGGCGGGCGGCCGGGCCCGGGCGGGCGGTACCCGGCTCGGGCGGGGCCGCTGGGAGAAGCTTTGTTTACGCCTCGAAGGCGGTTGTAGCATGCTTGCACCTTGCACCGCGGGCGGCTGCCCCACCGGCGGCTCGCCCGGCGTGCGGTTTTAGGAATCCTCGAAGGCGGAATGTGGGTTTTGGCTTGAGCCGGGCGGGTTCTATGGCTCGGTCGGGCCTGCTGCGGCGCTCGGCCCGGCAACCCAGATCTGTCGGGAATTCTTGCGATTCTCTGTTTTAATCTCGACCCTTGATTTGTATTAACCCCCTAAAAGTATATAAACCCCCTTCTTTCATGTTTTAGGTTATCACACACACAAAGAAAGATCAACCTAGGGTTTAGTGAAAGAGGAGAGAGAAAATAGCATTAAATCCTCCATTAATGCTTGTATTGTTCATCCATTTTCTTCATTAATCAAAGGTGCTTGCTTGGTGGGTTTTTTTTCTCCCGTGCTTTCGGGTTTTCCACGTTAATCGGTGTGCTTTTCATTGCTTTCTTATTTGTTCTTAGTTTCATTACTTTCCATTGATTGTTGCTTAGTGGTGATTACAAGTAATTAGTTGGTTTGCTTAATCTAAGATTCAACACTTAGTATGTTAGATCAACCATTTATTACCTAAACATTATAATAATTTAATGTTTCCATCAAGCTAAGTTCAATGATCCACAAAGTTAAACTTAGGTAAGTATTCCTAAGTGTATGTAGTATTACTCGGACCACATTTTAATGTAGGTAAGAACATCATCATAGAAAACATAAAAGGTTGTTACCTAACTCTCATTTTGCACGGGAAACTTTTTTGCTCTAAGGCTGGGCTTTTATTTCAAATAGCTTTATATTCTAGAATTACATATTGCTATTACTTGGCGCATAATAAAATCGAAGGTATAAACTTGTATTAATGCTCAAAGTTAGTAAAGAAGTCGATTACATACCAATTTAATTTGACCATATCACTTCTATACTATAGTTGTTAATAATTTGTTTTACATACATTTTATCTTTTGTTTACTTTTTTTGGTGTGCAAAAAGCTATAAGTTATTGATGTAACATACATAAAATTAAAACCAAAATTTAATTTGGGTGGACATGAATAACATTCGCGCTGCTAGTGATAATGATCGAGAAGCTGTTGATTGCGATCACCCCTAACAATCCGTAGCGTGTACGCATACGGCAGATTCCATTAGCCAAGTTGAGTAAAAAAGTTGACAATCTGTTAATTTTGTCAATTAATTTTAGTGAGGTGACATGTTTGATTACCTCTTTTTGGATGACTGGATGGATGGATTATGAGATTGTCCAAGAATCTTGTCATTTAATCAGATACTTCTCTATGCAACTATGCAAGGCTGGATTCTGCTTGTACACTCCTACCATTATCTATAGCCTATAGGATTGATATGCAAGGCTATTTATTGAGAATTAGGAGAAGATAGAGGAGAGGTTGCTCCTCGTAATTATCTCCCCCTCTTGACAGGAGTTTGATTTTTATAAGGAGTATGTGAGGATCAAGATTTAGGATGGCCATTTAATTTGTAGGCTTAACAAACTTGAGATTGGGACGTCTGGCGCAGCACTATATGACTGGGAAATAAAAGCAATATTATAGGGATGATCATATGAAGTAAGTATAATACCCTTCATCCTAAAATATAGTTCCTGTTTCTATTTTGGGAGTCAAATTTTAAAAACTTTGACCAAATATTCTCATCAATGTATACAAAAAAACATGTTCATGTGGGATCTTGTTTGATTCCCCTCAATGTACATTCAGAATATCAACTTTTTTACATTTTTTACTAATACGAAATAGAAGATATCGTAGGTCAAATGTACGTCTTGGAGACTGTGCAAAAAGAAAAAGGAACTATATTTTGGGATGGAGGGAGTAATATATACTCAAAGAGGACACTATCAATTGGGTCATAGTCCCCACATACATACTACTCCCTTCATCCCAATTTATGTGCTTGTTTTCCATTTTGCACGGGAATTAAGGAGCTTATCATTTGATTTAAATATTTATAGTATTTGCATTAGAAAGACAAGTATCTGCATTGGAAAGATAAATATTTTGGATTGGAAGATACAAATATTAAATGTGGTTACAATTTTCCATGTAAAAATGATGACAAATATTAAATGTGGGTCGTGTGGCTACAAATTTTCATGTAAAAAAGAGCATAAAATAAGAATAAATTATCATTTCAAAAATAGATAGATGAGAAACAAGAAGAATATTTTGGAACACCCAAAATGAAATACAAGCACTATAAATTGGAATGGAGGGAGTACAAGAGTACTTTACATATTATTTATTGACTTTGTTGCGCCGCACATTGCATTCTTCAATGCATCCTCTTCCATTGGGAAAAAAAATGAGTCAACAAACCACTACAAATAGAAACAAATAAATAGTGGAATCCAACTTATCAGTTTAATTATTTTTTAATTCTCTATTTCTAGTGGATTAAGGCTCTGTTCTTTTGGACTGAATAAGTCTGAACTGAACTGAACTAAAATGAATAAGTACGAACCGAACCGAACCCGAAATGAATAAGTCTAAACGAGCGAATCGAATCGAATGATCGATCGATCGATCGATCTGAACGAATCAACGAATTGAGTATTATTAATAATTACAAGTAGATTAATATTTTTATCATTATTGATAATGATAATAATTAATAATTAATAATATTAATGATAATGATAATAATAATATTAATACTAATACTAATAATATGCATAATAATAATATTCTTATGAATTGAATAATAATAATAATAATAATAATAATAATAATAATAATAATAATAAAATAACAATAATAATAATAATAATAATAATAAGAATATAATAAAAATAAAAATAATAATAGTAATAATAATAATAACAATAACAATAATAATAATAACAATAACAATAATAATAATAATAATAATAATAATAATAATATAAGAATAATAATATAATAATAATAATAATAATAGTAATAATAATATTAATAATAATAATAATAATAATAATAATGATGATAATAATAATAATAATAATAATAATAATAATAATAATAATAATAATAATAATAATAATAATAATAATCAATAAGTTGTAGTCCGAACCGAACCGAATCGAATAAGTCGGCGAATCGAACCAAGCAACCGATCACGAACGGACCGATCGGGCGGGCGATCGAACCGAACCAACCCGAATTTCCATTTATTCAGTCCAAAAGAACAGAGCCTTAGTAGTAGCATTACCCCTTCCATTGATAGTAGCATTCAAAACCTTACCTCATCTAGATGATTAGGAAAATAGCCCCCTATATCCTATTAAATCAAAATTTTCAACAAATTACTCCTCTAACTTCTATCATATTTTTTTTAAAATTAAATAACCATTAATAATCAAACGATAAATTATCTTCTGAAGCTAAGTGTCATGATAAATGCATAGAGTATTGTGGGACAATACCAAGGATGAAAAAGGTATCTGAATAAATAGGATGTTATATTATTGTATAACTAATCCCTTTATTATCTTCTATTGATTTCTTTAAAAATTGGGAAATGCAAGAATAGGAGGGAGATTAATACTCTACCCACTAGATAGATTATCCACTTAAAAATAACAAATAGACAATTAAAAAATAATTAATTCAACTAAATTAAACTTGAAAATTCACCCATTATTAATAAAATATAATGTAAGGTGGAATCTAACTTAAGATTAATAATAATTTTCTAATGATCTATTAGAAGTAGATAGCCCACCCAGTGGGTAAATGTAGTTATGTCGTTGAACTTCACTAATTTATAATATTTATCTATAATGGCTAGTGGGTCGACAAAAATCTACTAATATTTCAAAATCCTACAAAGAAGACAAAGAAGATAATTTACCGCGCCGAGATGGGCCACAGCCACAGGGGTTGGGCGCTGGCAGCCTTCCCCTGTGGATTCACCTATTAGGCTATTACACTGTACAAGGAATAGAGTAGAAAGGGACACAAACAAAATGATATAGAAATTTCAAAACAATAATAAGGAAATTTACAACAAGAGACTTTATTTGGTACTCTCTGATTTTTATTAGAGTACCCCCTAATCTTTGTTGTTCCTTACTGTTTTGAATTTTCATATTAGAACAAATTTAACAAAATTTTACATGGTAGGAGTAATGTTTAGGGATATATATTAGTATTAATAGACAATCAAAGTTAATGAATTTTCACTTTGAACGGCTAAGAGGTACATCTTATATGACATGTTTTTATGAATATATTATAAATGGGAAAAAATCTTATCCACCTTACATGACATTGCTTTCAAAAAATCAAAATACTATGGCGGCAAAAAATTTCTAGTAAGATAAACTTTTTAAAAAGTTCTTCATCCGTTAAACACTTATGTTTTTAAATTATTTTAAAATAAATAAAATATTACTTTATTTGACATATAATTCACTTTATCTCTCTCTTCATCATATCATATGAGTTCCTCTTTTTATTTCTCTCATCCTTATTCGTGAAAGACTGCATATGAAACCCTCCCACCGTAAGATAGACATCATATATCTTACCATTTACAAAGATCCCAGTTCTGTATGTCTCTTCTATTCTTAATCCCGGTGCCTACTCTATATTTCATTTATCACAAGTCACAACCGCAAAAGTATTACTATAAAACTCCAAAAAGATTCAGGCGTATAAGAGAACAGCAAGTGTTGCTTTAGCTTCGCTGATTCAAATTCTACTAAAGTGGACCCGCAACAACTAATCTAGGTAAACACACACCTTAGCCGTCCAAATTTTTCAATCTTTCATCACAACCGTAGATATACTAATCACCAAAATTTGTCACCACAAAAAAGGCGGCTGATTCCCTTACTTGATGACTTCACTACTCCCCAGAATCTTTCCTACAAATACCCCCACCAAAATTCCTAATGCACCACTTCTCTTATTTTCTCTCTTTTTTTTTTTTAATTTTCATAACGGTTCACCGAAAATGATGATCCGCTACACCTCCTGTGTACTGTTAGTGTTATTCCTTCTCATGAGCTCGCTCGTTGATAGCCGTCTGATGTTGGACAACCTCATCAGATGGCCGTCTGATCATCCTTCAATCTTTGATCGTATTCATTTTGCGAGCGATGATGTTGATGATGATTCAGTAGGGACTAGATGGGCGGTTCTGATTGCCGGGTCTAATGGGTACTGGAATTACAGGCATCAGGTGATTTTTATATTTTCTTAGATTATATTCCTCTGCTTTTTTTTTTACTTGCTACATTATGAGGGTGCGGTTTTCAAGATATTATATAACCCTTAATATCTCTTATTTTGTTTAACTAAAAATTATAAAAATGTGATATTATGAATCTACACGTCGGGACGAATCTAACAAGCCCACACACATAACTATATTTTTACTTATAAAAAAATTAAAATAATCGGTCAAAGTTAGTGGTTCCTTTCCAAAACAACAATGTAAAGAACTCAATAAAAGCAAAGGGAGTATCATACATGATACAACACCTGACTACAAGACCAAACCAAATCTTTTTATTTTAGTGTATATATTGCCAAATATGTTGAATTATGAAAATTAAATATTTGATAATACACGACGAAACGAATCTAACTATATATGACATGAATATATATGTTGCTTCCTATAAATTACTGTTAAAATTCAGCCAACCTTCAACATGAAAACATAAATATATTAGACCGTAAAGATTTAGCCATATGGCCCATATCAGATCTTAATAATTTCAAATCAGGTCACTATATTATTAGTATTACCCAATCTATAACATCATATCATAATCAACACTTCAATTCCCAAAACTCAAAATATTAAGACAGACTTAACACAAGAGTTTTATGACGATTAAAACATCTACTTTTCTTCGTCCTCCAAACTCTTAACCTTATTAGTTGGTGTAAACTAAAGTCAACAAATTATGTGAACGAAAGTGAACTTAAAAAAAAGTGTGAAAAAGAAAGCATTGATTCCAACCCTTACTTTGAATAAAGGGTGTAATAGTTTTCATTATTCTAACACTGTTGGAAGAAGAAAAGTATAGTGGAGCAAGCAAACTCCACTCGTTTGTAGTTGAATGGGAAGAATCATTTGGAGGCAAGTATGATGTAAAGCTAAGTTATTATATTGCCTCCAAAAAAGATAAGAAAGCAAAATATTAAGACAAACTTAACACAACTACATGATAACACTAACATATTTTCTGATTCTTGACATATTCATTAATTAGTGTGTGTTTTAACTTTCAAAAAAAAAAAATTAGTGTGTGTTTTAAGTTTGTCTTAATATTTTTTTTTTTTGCTTAGGTTAGAGTTTTGGCTTTATATGCATCATTATGAGTCCTTTATAGGTGTATCAAAGCTTCTACTATCCTGTATGATCTCTATAATTTCAGCTTTTCTTAGGGTATGGAGTTTTGGCTTTCTAGTAGATTCTCTAAGACTTTTTTTTGAGTTAGTGGAGGTGTTAAGTTAATTACTCATTACTCATTACTCCCTCCAATTATAAATATAAAGCATGCATGTTAAATATATTTTGACTACTAATATCTCTTATAATATATTTTATAAATAAAAAACATACCATCATATTATGTTAAATAAAAAAACAATTTCATAATATTATTTTCTTATAATTTTATCAATATATATTGAAAGTAATCCACGTTAAAGTTCGACCTTAAATATTATGCGTGCTTTATAAGAAGAATCGGAAGGAGAATTAGTAATTTAGTATAAGAAAGGATTCGAACTTAATTAAAGATCTAATCTGGTATCTAATTTAAATTTAATTGTTATCAGTAACCTAATACTTGGTTCTTTACCAATTACCACCCGATCAAGTTGTTGGTTTCTTTAGTAGTAATTACTACTGTGGAGGGTGTATAAGTAATTTGGACTACGCTTTTTTAGTAGTAAGCTGGAAGTTTAAGAATTTCCACATTTGTTCTTTCGTCTTTTGGCTCTTTGCTCAACAAGTGGTCCCTGTAATGCTGAAGGGCTGAACCCATACTTTGGTACTTCACACTTGATTGATACTCTACTTCTAAGTCATTTTCTAACATAGATACTTATTTCAAACTATATAGCTAGGTACACGCCGCATGAATTTTTTTTGAAGAGGTCACCTTCAGAAATTTAAAATTATATCTTTTCAATCACTTTTGAGCAACTTGAGTGTCTTGAACTTTAATTAAATAAATTAAAGTCAAGATTTTGACCCGAGTCCAACGTCAAGAACAATTGCATGACGATTAGACTTAGTAATGTCTGACATCGGCCTTCTAACTTCTAAAGTGTTGGACTTTATCTGGATTATTTATTTTAACCTTCGTTGTTTTTGCTTTTTGGACTTTTATGTACTACCATCGATTTTTTTAATAGGAGAGAATAAATTAGTTAGACATAAATATTAGGTCAACCTGAAACATCTTAGCGGATGATAAATCAAAGCAAGAGAACCAATATGTCAGGTATGAAGACGAATGGACAACCCACCACAATCACCTTTGATTCCTACCTAAATATCTTTTAGTAGTTAATATGTCACTAAAATAACTTAAATTGCTACACTAAAGTTATTTATACATATGGCTTCTAGCTAATTTACATTGAGTATTTGTTGTAATTTTGGAAGCATTTCCAATTGCTTCCTTATTCCCTACTTTTTAGAATTTTGCATTTGTATGTTTCCTTATGTCTTTGTCTCTGTCTCTGTTTTCCATTTTCATTTCCATGCAATCTTTACCAACATATATCTCAAACAATAGTTCTATTTCAATTGATGAACTTGACAGGAGTAATAAGTTCATTTAATTGATATAAACTCGTATTCGTTTGTACGAGTGCTCAACTTGGAACTTTGTTTGATTAACATATGCTAGGATTAAGTACCTTCTGTAGTTCTGCTTGAAAATAAACAACCTTTAATAAAGAAGTAAGTCTTGTGCTTCTATAATTGTTCTCTTTTAAACCACCTTATATTTTGGTGAACTCTATGAAATGAATCTTGGCAATCAACATGATGATCTTCATTCATATCGCAGGCGGATGTTTGTCATGCTTACCAAGTGCTAAAAAAAGGAGGTTTAAAGGATGAAAACATCATTGTTTTCATGTATGATGACATTGCTTATGACGAAGAGAATCCAAGACCTGGAGTTGTCATTAATAGTCCTTATGGACATGATGTCTATGCAGGAGTACCAAAGGTTTGATGTGAAGCTCAGACTTTTGTTGATTGTTGCGTAAAAAGTGTGCATTTTATCTCAACTTTGCATGTTGTGGCAGGATTATACAGGGGAAGATGTGACTGTCAATAACTTTTTCGCAGCTATACTTGGAAACAAAGAAGCCATTACTGGTGGCAGCGGAAAGGTGGTGAATAGCGGACCTAATGATCACATCTTCATCTTTTACTCAGACCATGGTGGTCCTGGTGTTCTCGGTTAGTATTTTGAGCTTTATAACTGTCTTTCCTGTTTGCATGTTTGCCTCATGGACTATCAATCTATCATAACACCATCTGCTATCGTATCTATGCTTGGCTAATGGGAAGAGTAGCTCTATAGGCATAAATGTAGCATCAAGTTAAAAGAGTTTTCGTTGCATAGGGATCAATGCGAGGCAAAAATGGTAGGCCAAAAATATTGTAAAAGAGTAAAGATACAGTACTGTAGCATACATAGTCGTTAGATATTTCCTTGGAGATCGATATGTTTGGACTTTTAGGCAATTAGTCAGTTTAAGCTGTCATGAAAGGGGGATGGACATGGGTTTTTATTGGACAAGGCCTTAAATGACTCTCATTTATTCATCCTTTAATCAGGTATGCCTACCTTTCCATACCTTTATGCTGATGAGCTCATTGAAACTTTGAAGGAAAAACATGCGTCTGGAACCTATAAAAGCCTGGTAAGCACTAAGAATATCTCGCCAACACCCTTCATATATTACAGCAAAATTTTGTCATTGTTGTATACTGTATAGTTTTACTGAATTTGAACCTCTGACATCATCAGGTAGTCTATATTGAAGCCTGTGAATCTGGGAGCATCTTTGAGGGTATTCTTCCTGAAGGACTTAATATATATGCTACCACTGCTTCAAATGCTGTAGAGAGTAGTTGGGGAACCTATTGTCCTGGACAGGATCCTAATGTTCCTCCAGAGTATGATACCTGTTTGGGTGATTTGTACAGCGTGTCTTGGATCGAAGACAGGTATGACGAAAGTCTGTATCCTGATTTCCATATTTCTGTTTTATGAAAGAATCGTGCTCTCTCCGTTCACTAAAGAAGTATATATTGTGTTATTGGACGAGGATTAAAGAGGGTAAAAAAGTACAGGAAACGAAGAAGGATTGTTTAAGGATTGTTTGCGTGTTCTTTCTCTAGGTAGTAGTCGAGTCTTCTGTCAGGCACTCAAACCGAACAGAGCAATTAACTTTTTAAGTATTTTTGTGGAACTTATATTAAAGATTTTAAGGTTTTTTAAACTTTTTCATAGACTAACTTTTAGTCTTTTTTGTAACTTGTTTTGTTTAAGTATACAGTCTAACCGTCAAACCGTCTTATACAAGAATTTGCATTGTAGGTTGTAGTTATACATTAGAGTAACTTCTCCTTGTTCATGCCTTCTATCCCTCTCTAACTGATCCTTCTATCCCTCTCTAACTGATCGTAAATCAAGATTTCTAATGGTTGATATTCTGGACAGTGAGAGGCACAACTTGCACACGGAATCTTTGAAGCAGCAATATGAACTGGTAAGAATTTATGAGCATCAGCACTCAGTAATGCTACAAGTAAATTTGTGGTTTTTTTTCCATTACAAAGAATTAGGAGAGTTTCTCACAGAGTTTCTCTTACAGAAATTTCAAAAAATGATGGTATTGTTTTGTGGCTATTGGCTATTGCAGGTTAAGACGAAGACAGCAGAAAAGCCTTTCTACGGCTCACATGTCATGCAGTATGGTGATAAAGAGCTTAGGCAGGACATGCTTTACTTGTACATGGGTACAAATCCTAATAATGAAAATTACACATATGTGGATGATAATTCGTTGCATCCTACATCTTCTAACGCTGTTAATCAACGAGATGCTGATTTAATCCATTTCTGGAACAAGGTCCTTTTTCCTTCATCACTCCCAAAATACCATTATCTTTAGTAATATACTACCTCCGTTTCATATTAATCTACACACTTACACTTTTCACGCATGCCGATGCACTACTTTGAGCCTTTATATCTCTAATTTTGTATTTGTAAAAAATATAAAAAGTCGATATTCTAAAACTACATATCGAGACGAATCAAACAAGACCCCACATGACTATATTTTCTCTTAACCATAATTCACAAATGATTGTCAAAGGGAAATTTGTGAATAGTGTCAAAAGTGTAAGTGTGTAGATTAATCAAACGGAGGTAGTACATCATTTTATTACCTTTGAACGTATGAACAAATTCTTAAGACTTTCTATCTTCTTCGGTTTCGTAAGGCTTCGAAGGATCTCAAAGAAAGATAAACGCCGAGAAGCGGTTTATGGAGGTGATGTCACACGAGTTCACTTAGATAACAAAGCATCAAACTCGTTGGAAAGCTTCTTTTTGGAATCGAGAAGGGTGTAGATGTGCTACAAATCTGTCCGACCTACGGGACAACCCCTCGTCGATGACTGGAACTGCTCGAAAACATTGGTAACATGATCATATATACTCATTTTACAGTTAGATTACGTTTGAAGTTGAAGAAAGTTCAATTTCAAATCCTAAACACACAACTTATTTTTTATGCAGGTAAGGACATTTGAAAAGCATTGTGGATCTCTATCTCAATATGGAATGAAGCACATGCGTTCGATTGCAAACATATGCAATGCCGGGATCACAACTAATCAAATGGTCGAGGCTTCAAGCCAAGCTTGCCCAAGCTTTCCTTCTGGCCCTTGGAGCTCTCTACATAGGGGATTTAGCGCCTGATATGTTGCTGATTGCTTATTGCTGATCAATGCTATTTCATAGTACATACATGTTTCTTGTAAAATTGGTCCTTAGTTCTATGATTATGCGTTTTCATGTTTATAAGTTTTGCAGTTCTTGTAAATATGGCTCCCCTGTAAGTAAAGATGCATACTAAATTCCCATGTAATGGATATTTATGCAAGAGAAGTGGTTAAAGACTTTATTGAAGGGAAAAATAGCTCTCCTATTTAATCCTTGGAATATTCTCTCATGGACCACCTTAGGTGTCATGTAATAAGAATTCTCCTAAGAGTTTTGTCCTGTAGTGCCTAGTACTTATATGATGTAGTCATCAACTTTATTTGGTGCGCTAAACATTTGTCAATGAAAAGGATCTAAGCATTTCACTGCTCCTCATTAACTTCCTTTCTTTTTCTAATTATTCTCTGCATTTCTGGGTATTGTGATATGTAATTTGTGACTATAGAAGTCATCATGGTACCAGAGCGGGCGTATACCACCTGAAATCAGAGACCATTTTCCCCAAATTCGTCCCATCCTAGGCGAATCGAAAAACCCCAAAATCTTCAAATCCCTAAAATTCGAAAAAAAAAAACCAAATTTCTCTCTCTCTCTCTCTCTCTCTCTCCTCCTTCTGATTTCTTCCTCGATTAAGCTATGGCAGCCCAGAAATATACCTACCAGGACATGATAAGTCCCTTATTTCTTCATCCCTCTGATAATGCCACCTCAATCCAGATAGATAAACTTCAGGGTTCCTCTGATTACAGATCTTGGCGCATATCTATGGAGATCAATCTCTCATCCAAACGCAAGCTTGGCTTCGTTAATGGTAAAGTAACTCTCCCTACTAAAGATGAAACTAAGATAGATATGTGGGAAACTTGTAATATAATGGTTATAGCTTGGATAACCAACAATGTTTCACCTGTTATTAGAAAATCTATCATGTATATGGATACTGCAAGATCTATATGGCTGAATCTCGAAAAACGATTTTGCTTAACTAATGGATCTAGGAAGTATAAGTTGAATAAGGATTTGTTTGAAGTAAAACAAAATTCCATGACCATTAGTGAATATTATACAACTATGAAAAGCATGTGGGAAGAACTGGATTCAATGAATGCTCTGCCTGTGGTTGATAAACCTGTCTGCTGATGTTGTTAAATTGTTGGAAGTTATTGAATGTCAAAGGGAAGAATCCAGGTTGTTTCAATTTCTGAATGGGTTGAATGAGGTCTATAAAACCCAAAGAAGTAATCTTTTGATGCAAGTTTCATTACCCACTGTTGAGAGCTCTTACGCTATCTTAGAACAAGAGGAAGCTCAGCGAACCTTGCCGAGTGGATCTAAACCAGATCTTGATGCCATGGCTATGTACAGCAAATATGTTCCCGAAAGAAGCCGGGTCATGCTCGGTTGTGGAAAAGGCCACAACAAAGATAAATCTTTGGTTTAATTTGTTGTTGGTTTTCCACCAGGACACCCTAGACACAACAAAATCAACCCACCTCCCACCAAACCTAAACATAACACCACTGAATTTCAACCTGGAACCTCCAAGTGGAAAAACCCCCAACATAAACCAACTCCACCAAAAATAGCTGATGTTGCCCTACACAATAACCCTGCAAATGAATTCTCTGGTCTTCTCTTCAGTCCACAACAACTTGAACAGCTTGCTAAACTCATGCCTCAGTTACAAACCAAACAAGCCAAAGGCTCTGAAACTGATGAGGAATTAGAAACATTCTTCTCTGGAATGACATATTCTAATACTTATGTGGATGTATCCAATGATTGGATAATTGATTCGGGGGCCTCAGACCATATGACCCCTCACCTCTCTCACTTGACCACTGCTCGTCCATTCACACTTACAATCAAAATTAACTTACCCACAGGAGCAACTGCTGAAGTGTCTCACATTGGTGACACAAATCTGCCATCAGGTCTAATCCTGCACAATGTGTTGTGTGTCCCACACTTTCACCACAATCTTCTCTCTGTGCAAAGATTGGTGAAGGATAACAATTGTGAGCTGCAGTTTTTTCCAACTCATTGTGTTATCTTGGACAGTGTCACAAAACAAACCAAAGGCCAAGGCATAGCAAAAAATGGCCTTTACTATTTACAAACCTCTAGTTTTGTTTCTTTGTGCGATTGAAACCACCACCGATATCTCAACTCCAAACCTTAACAACCCACTGGATGTATGGCACCATAGATTGGGGCATGCCCCAATCTCAAAAATACAACAAATACCTTCCATTCCCAAGTCACAAAACACCTCAAAAATCTGTGTAACCTGTCCTATGTCCAAGTTCACAAAATTACCTTTCACCCTCAGCACATCACATGCCAAAGAAGCCTTTGAACTTATTCACATGGATGTTTGGGGACCATATAGGGTCTGCTACAAGGAGAAGTACAGATACTTCCTCACACTTGTAGATGATCATACCAGAAATACTTGGGTGTTCCTTATGCAATATAAATCAGACTCCCTCTCTCATTTCCAAACCTTTCTCCAATATGCTCAAACACACTTTCAGAAACGCATAAAATTCCTACGGTCAGACAATGCCCTGGAATTTGATGACACACCTTGCAAAAACTTCTTTACTGAGCATGGTATATTGCATCAAACATCGTGTGTCAAAAGGCCACAACAAAATGCTAGGGCCGAGAGAAAACACAGACACATCTTGGAGATTTCAAGATCTCTTAGATTCCAAGCTGGTCTCCCATTGTCTTTCTGGGGAGATTGTGTTATGGCAGCTGTACACATAATCAACAGGTTGCCTACCCCCGTCCTAAACCAAAAAACTCCTTATGAACTCCTACATCACACCCCTCCTACATATGAACACCTAAGGGTCTTTGGATGCCTGGCCTTTGCATCCAACCCTTCATTTCCTACTGACAAATTTGCTCACAGAGGTGTTCCATGAGGATACAAGCTCCTACATCTACTCACACGTCAAAACTTCGTCTCTAGAGATGTTCTCTTTCATGAGGATATATTCCCTTATCATTCCAAATCCTCCATAGCCTACATGAATCCCATACCACCTTCTACACCAGCCATCACTCCCATAACCATATATGATGACCTCTTTACACCCAAAGAATCTGACCCCCCAACATCACACCTCCTGCATCTCCATACAAAACTCCCCCACATACTCCTACAACTACTATCCCCACTCAAACAACCACACCTCACTCCTCTCAACCTACCCCACCACCACCTCCTATTCCACCTAAGACTAGACAGTCCACCAGAACTCATGTGACTCCTCACTGGTTCCAGGACTATATTACCAATAATGCATCCTCTCACTTTGCCATCTCTAACCTGGCAACTACAACTGTTCACCCCTCCTTCTCTTGCTTCCTCACCACTCTCCTACCTTCACATGACCCTACATCCATCAAAACAGCCATAACTCACTCTCATTGGGTGCAAGCCCTTAATACTGAACTGGAAGCTCTTGAGACCAATGGGACATGGTCTGTCACCTCACTACCTCCTACAAAAACAGCCATTGGATGCAAATGGCTTTTCAAAACAAAGCATAATCCAGATGGCTCCATTGAGAGGCACAAAGCCAGGTTGGTTATACTTGGTTGTAGACAGAAATTTGGTCAAGACTATGCTGAAACTTTTGCCCCTGTGGCAAAGATGACCACAGTTAGGGCTCTCCTAGCTTTGGTTGCCATGGAGAATTGGTTTACATTCCAAATGGATGTAACCAATGCTTTTCTCCACGGTGACCTCATGGAAGACTTGTACATGACTCTTCCCCCTGGATACACTCATTTTGGATGCAGATTCACTACCTTAACTGACTCTTCCCTTCTTCCTAAACCCAATCCCAACCTTGCTTGCAAACTCCACAAATCCCTATATGGCCTAAAACAAGCACCCCGTCAATGGTTTTCTAAACTCTCCACCACCCTCCTCCAAATGAGCTTCTTTCAATCCAAATCTGACTATAGCCTCTTTCTCTCACACTCCTCAAACTCCATCACAGTAGTTCTCATCTATGTAGATGACCTACTCATATGTGGTAATAATCTTACCCATATCAACCATCTTAAACACATGCTTGCTCAAGTCTTTCACATGAAAGACCTTGGTCAACTAAGGTACTTCTTAGGCCTTGAAGTTGACAGATCATCTTCTGGTATTTTCATCTCCCAAAAGAAATATACTACTGACATTCTCTCTGAATTTCACATGCAGAACTCCAAACCCCTCCTTCTTCCCATGGACTCCCATTTGAAACTAACACCAGATAAAGGTGACCCCCTCCCTGACCCTTCTTTGTACCAAAGACTCATTGGAAAACTCATTTACCTTACAATTACCAGACCTGACATAGCCTTTCCCGTTCAACTTCTTTTCCAATTTATGCACCAACCAACTACCATACACTTCCAAGCTGCTAAAAGAATATTAAGGTACTGAAGGGCACTATTTCTCGAGGGATCCTCCTAGCTTCCTCTACCTCTCGCACAACTTAATCGCATACTTGTGATAGTGACTGGGCAAGTTGCCTAATCACAAGGAGATCTACCACTGGGTACTGCATATTCCTTGGCTCTTCTCCAGTGTCCTGGAAAGCCAAAAAATAGCCTGTTGTGGCACGATCCTCTACTGAGGCAGAATATAGGGCAATGGCACTTACTACCTGTGAAGTCACATGGCTCACTGCACTCTTAAAAGATTTAGGACTCTCTAATCTTCCTCCTACAGTTCTACGGTGTGACAACAAGGCAGCCTTAGCCATTGCAGCAAATCTCGTTCTACATGACAAAACTAAACATGTAGAGATAGACTGTCACTACATAAGAGATCAATTCAAGGCTGGCACCATCAAAGCTGAACATGTCTCTTCTACTGATCAAGTAGCTGATATCCTCACCAAAGTACTCTCTGTCAAGCAGCATACTGCTCACATGGACAAGCTGGGAGCTTACCCTATGTCTCACTCTCCAGCTTGAGGGGGAGTATTGAAGGGAAAAATAGCTCTCCTATTTAATCCTTGGAATATTCTCTCATGGACCACCTTAGGTGTCATGTAATAAGAATTCTCCTAAGAATTTTGTCCTGTAGTGCCTAGTACTTATATGGTGTAGTCATCAACTTTATTTGGTGCGCTAAACATTTGTCAATGAAAAGGATCTAAGCATTTCACTGCTCCTCATTAACTTCCTTTCTTTTTCTAATTATTCTCTGCATTTCTGGGTATTGTGATCTGTAATTTGTGACTATAGAAGTCATCGGACTTAAAGCCTAGGATGCTTCTAATATCTCGAAGGATTTGCTTTATCAGTAGAAAACTCTGCATATATTAAACCATAGTGTTTATAGGGGTTGTTTTGGGAGTGGGGTTGGTGGTTTGGGTGGTTTGGGTTAGTTTGGGGGGGGTTTGTGGGGTTGGGGAGATTTGGTTTTTTTAATGGTTTTTTTTGGGGTGTCGGTTGTTGTTTTTTTTGTTTTTTTTTTGTTTATTGTGTGGGGAAAAAACCAAAGGGAAAGAAAAAAGTGTTCCTTTTTTTTATTTTGGCGTAAAGTTTTTTAGCCAAACCAAAAAAAAAAAAAAAACTTTTTTGGGTATTTTTGATTGAAAAAGAAGCAACGAAAAAAGCCATTTTCCAAACCGGGGCCATAATCTTTCTTAGCTCCTCTATTTCCTCTCCATCAGGAATAACGTATCTTGGTTAACTTAATCTATTTTAGGGGTGATTCAAATGATATTCTAAAAGGCCATGGAAAAATTAATTTTTCTACCTTAATATTTTACAAAGAAATTAAAATTTGATAATTTGGATTTAAGTTGTAAGTTGTGTAAGTTTATCTGTTTTGATTGGACATTCTTTCTATATTTCAAGGTAGCTATGGGTTTGGGCTTGGCCCCTAAAAAAATTCATAGGCTTTGCCTTTTGACGTTTGGAATGCTATTATTGGATGATTTGATTGACAAAATCCTTATACTTCCTAATAGAATGTGTGATGGATGGTCTAATGTTATTAAGTTTGATATAGAGATGTTAGTTCGTAATACAAATGTCGTCCCCAAAAAGTATTTATAGTCAAATTACATTTACATTTTGTTTTTTTGGAACTTATCTACTAAATCAAACTCAATATAATAGGGTAAAACTTTTTTTAAAAAAGTAGTTAAATTTATACTCCTAATTTAAGTATTTCTTTTTCTATTACGTGCAATTTAAATTTATCTCTATTATATAAGTCAAGGGAGGAGGTATGGTGTCCCCCTTTGAAATGATTAGAATACCTTTTAATAATTTAAAAAAACGTTCTTTCTATAAAAAAAAAATAAAAAATGAGAATCAACGCAACTTGCCATGTGGAATAAGTCAAAAATGGAATATTCAATCAGCATTAATAATTAACTTGACAAAATAGAGGTATGATGTTCCCCTTTGAAATGATTAGAATACCCTTTAATAATTTAAAAAAACGTTCTTTCTATAATAAAAAAATATAAAATGAGAATCAATGCAACTTGCCATATGGAATAAGTCAAAAATGGAATATGCAATCAGCATTAATAACTTGACAAAATAGATTGACACAATCAATTCATGAAATTAATTAGAATCTTCAATCAAAACAAGTTAATGATATATCCTAACAACATAATACTTCGTATTTACAAAGTTCAAACAATATGGTTGATTAACATTTACAATCGTTAAAGAACTATACTGAAGTTGATGACAAGAAATTATTAAATTATCGACCAAATTTTTCATTGACGGTATTGAACAGTTAAAAATCGGTCACCTCCAACTTAAAAAGATAATATCTACAAAAGAACATCAATAATTTCAGAAAAAATATATACATTCGTACATATAGCTACACAAGGTTGTTGACGCACGCATCGCGTGCATATACGACTAGTACTCCATATTGTATTGTCTTTATAATCATAAATGGAAAATCTTTTAGTAGAAATCTTACTAAAAAATCTAGAACAAGACCCAAAAGAAAATCACCCATCAACATTCAACAACAGTATCTTAACCTTTACAAAAGAAGTGGACCCAACAACCATCTCAACTTCAACAACTGCAAACTCATCATAACCGTTAATTTATCATCACCACCCCATCATCAAAACATCAACGGCCCTTAATTTTCCACGTAAGCAAGAACAACATATCCTTCATATGATAAAAAAAAAACATATCAATCTTACAAATTCCCAATCATATCCGATCACCATCTCTCTCAAAAACTATCTCCCCTTCTTTTTCCAATTATATTCTGCCACTTGTCACCGGAGAAATGATCCGCTACATCGCCGGCGTGCCATTAATTCTGTTCTTGCTGCTAAGTTCACTCGTTCAGAGCCGTCAGATCTTCGATGACTTCCTTCGCTTACCGTCTGATCATTCTACAATAGTTGATGATGATGCAATCGGGACTAGATGGGCGGTTCTGATTGCTGGCTCAAATGGGTACTGGAATTACAGGCATCAGGTTATTTATTCATCTTAAATGCAATTAAATTTTTGTTTTTTTTTGGACTAAAGTGAACTTTTGACTTTTTTAAATATTGTAAGTTTGCGTTGGAAATTTCGTTAGAATTTAACAACTGGGTACTAATGAAACAAAAGGGGGATTTTTTTATTATTATTATTAGTATTAATTTAGTTTTTAAAGACATGATCTTTTAGAAAGTTATTTTGGACAGGTGAGAGTTGCTATGAAATCAGCAAGATTAATTTTTGTTAGTTCAAGTTTATGAAGTTAGTTGAAATATTTTTGTTGACAAATTACATGGTGTTATTGATGATTACATGGTTAGAAAGAAAGATTAATGGAGTGGAGTACCAGTGAAACCTTATAAATATGGACTATGGAGTAGCTAGGAAGTTTTGGCGTCTGTTAGGTAGGGCTGTTTGATTGTCTAATTTACTTCCTCCGTTGCATGTAGATTGCAACATGTAGAGTTTTACAACTCCTAACACACACAACTTTGACGGTTAATATCTATAATTCCTAATTAGTAATTACCTATAAGTAAAAAATCGTAGGAAGTTGATATTTTGGAAGTATCTATAATTGCGTAAAGCAAAATGAATTGGTAATGTTGTAATAGGAAATAGCAAAGGGTCATTGGAAACTTGAAATTATTTGAAGGATTTAATTATGGGATTTTGTATCATGAGAGATTTTAATGGAGTCTTGCTGAATGGAGAATTAATACAGATTATGACTTAGGCTTGAGGAAGGTTGATGGATTTGAATGGCTAACCACTACCTTCCTAAGTCTATAAAAGCTATTCCGAACTCCAATTCATGTATTGATATTGCAAACGATTACTATATATGTGTACATAAATGTATCTCTGATTTTATTTTTTTCTGGGCGTTTTGCGGTCGTGCATTCTACACGGAAAAAACTTTGTCTACTCGAGTGGGTAATCCACCCACTAGAGATAGACATTAACAATTAGTGGAGTACAACGCAGCAGAGTTAATTATGTTTTAATTGTCTATTTCTAGTGGGTAGTCTACCCAGTGAGTAGATGCATCAATCTCCATTCTGCACACCCAAAGAACCACCCACGAAAAACATAGAGGATGCTCTCTTAGAATTTCAAGCTACATTTGAAACCAGCACTTTTTAGCATGTTTCTTTTGAAACATTGATAATTTAGTTTTTTTTGGTAAATAATTTAGTTTGGTATATGATTTACTATCTTAATGCTCCTAAAATGGATATTGCTCTTTGTGTATCATTACTTGAAGTAGACGGAAGTGGTTTCAGTCATTATATAGTGTGCTACCCCTATTCTGGTGTTTTGAAGAAATGGTCCATGCTCAATTTCATTAAATGAATGAATATGGCCTATCTTTTATAGTTGAGTTTGGTGAGGTTATAAGGAGGTGTAAGTAGTGGGGATGGGAACATGGTCTACCAATTAAGTTCTCATCAAGTTCAATTTATAATTTGATATTTTCAGTGTCGAAGGACATTTTCCGTCCTGTGTCTATTAAAGAGCATCAGTTCTGAAACTTACTTGGCCTCAGGAAAGAAGTAGCTTTTGAAACTTGCTGATGTGATAGTTTTGTGCTGAGTATTCACTTCCCAATTTGCTCCAAGTACTTCGTGGGGAATATTAACATGTTTTTGTTAAATCTTTTGTCCAGGCTGATGTTTGTCATGCTTACCAAGTTTTGAAGAAAGGCGGTCTGAAAGATGAAAATATTATTGTTTTCATGTACGATGACATTGCTTATCACGAAGAGAATCCAAGACCTGGTGTCATCATCAATAGCCCCTATGGAGGTGATGTCTACGCAGGAGTCCCCAAGGTTTTCTGAATCCCTCACTTTTTTATGGCTTGCTGATAGATTTTACATCATTTTTTCCCTCTGATTTGTTTGATATGCTGTGGCAGGATTACACCAGGAATTATGTGACTGTCCACAACTTTTTTGCTGCTTTACTTGGAGACAGAGAAGCTATTACTGGTGGGAGTGGAAAGGTGGTGGATAGTGGCCCTAATGATCATATATTCATCTATTACTCAGACCACGGTGGTGCTGGTGTACTCGGTTAGAATTTTAAGCTTCATAGCTCTTTTACGAGTCATATGTTTTTTTAATGAGTTTAAGTGATATATTTGCTTCTTGTCTAGTGATTCTCATAAGAAAGTTGTTTGTTGTACTTTAACATCTCTTAATTGTTGATTTTTTTTATATTCATGAAGGACAGCAGCATTTTTTTTATGGTCATTATCATGTGGCAACACAATTTGAGGTTTTAATACCATAAAGCTGCTTTGAGCCCAACTTTGTTGGATTTTTTACTTTTCTAGTTACTCATGTAACACTCTCGTATTTCGCATACTGGATCTTAGCTTGTATTCCTGAATCTTAGTATATTACACCTTGTCTAATAAAATGCTTCCATGTTGTGCTATCAAATTTCTTATGAAGACCTTTTTCCTATTATAACTTGGCAGGTTCTAAATACTTGTAACTTGAATTTTGGTTGCTCTTCTTCAGTGCCTTGTCAAGTCTTCTGTTCAAGCTTTTCCTTTTATTAGGCTGTTCATTAGTTAGTTGGTATACTTGCTAAAAAATTTATTTTTTCTTGGATTCATCTCAAGTACTTGATTAATAAGACTGCACAAGGACTTCTGAAAACCTTACTGTTCTGATGACTTATTGTGTTTAAGTTCACTTTTGATCGTTTATTTAATGACAGTGATGACTTTTCTCCAATGTGCTCAATTAAATATCTTATTTTCGTCTTGTGAAAATGGCTTTCAAATCTTTGTGCGTTGCTCAGGTATGCCTACCGTTCCATTCCTCTATGCTGATGCGCTGATGAATACATTAAAGAGGAAGCATGCTTCTGGAACATATAAGAGCTTGGTGAGATCCTCCCCCTGCTTTAAAACAAATTTGTTTTCCTGTGTGTAGCAACCTCTTCTTTATATATGTCATTGGTTGATGTCAAGCATTTTTCATTTCACCCTTATTATAGATCTTATTTGGGTTCTTATTAGTTTTGAATCTCCAAAATCTCAGGTATTTTATGTTGAAGCCTGTGAATCTGGGAGCATCTTTGAGGGTCTTCTTCCTGAAGGGCTTAATATCTATGCTACCACCGCTTCCAATGCTGTAGAAAGTAGTTGGGGGACTTATTGTCCTGGGGATTATCCTGGTCCTCCTCCAGAGTATGAAACGTGTCTGGGTGATTTGTATAGTGCAGCTTGGATGGAAGACAGGTATCTTCTATACCTGTATATTTGATACAAAATAATGCATTTTTTTCTTAGTGTAGTTTTTACTCACCACACAACGGTAGTTTTCTTTCCTTCCCTTACCCCTTAATCTTTGGTTTGTGGACTATGGTTCTAGGGATGGCGTTGTGCTGATTAAGATGGTACTTTCTAATCAAGCACGAAACTCATCCTGTTTGCAAGTGTAACAATGTCTATTGGTTTTGATTTACAAAAGTGACAATTAGACATCAATTTGGGACATTGATGAGAAAACAGGTTTCGATTAAAAAACAAATACTCCCTCCATCCTCAATTAATTGTCCTGTTAGATTTGGGCACATCCATCAAGACTAAATAGTAAGGGAGTATAGGTTGTTTGGGTATATAGAGTAAAAATAAAAATTAAAAATTAATAAAGAGAGTTAGTGGAAGGCTCCACTTCACATGAGTATGAAGAGAGAGTGTGAAAGAAAGATAGTTAATGGAGGGACTTGCATCACATGGGTATAGTGGGTGTGGTGGGGTAAGTTTTCTATTTAAAGTAAGAGGATAATTATTTAAAGGACTGACCAAAGTAGTATACAAGACAATTAATTGAGGACGGAGGAGTTTATAAAAGAAGGGAAATACAATATAATAGTTTATATTATTGATTTTCTAGATCCAAAAAGAATCAAATTTTATGATATTCTTGAAGTTTGCACAAAGTGACATGACCCTATGGTGAAAAAGTTAAAGTTAGATTTACTACTAAATAGCATTGACTTTTCGTTCACTTTCCTATTAAAAAAAATACCACTCCATCCCCTTTCCTCTCCTAACTCTATGGTCATGCATAGCAGCCCTTTAGAACTAAGTTCTAAATCATTAACTGAAATCATAATATATAAGAGCCCCTACCTTGGAAGATTTAAGTTGCATATTAGAGAAAATGTTTGTTTAACTTGCTTATAGGGATTTATCTAACAATGTGAAAGGATTACTAACTCCACAAATATCAATGAAAAGAGAAATAGAGGGCGTATGAAATGTTGGGAATGGAGCTCATCAGACAAGACTTGGCTGATTTAGACGTTGCCAAGGATATGGTTTTTTTTAGGACACTCTTGAATCATTCGCTTTCTTGTGTTGGTGGGGGGGGAGATGTCTCGTCATCTTTAGTTATAAAATAAGTACAGTTCTTGTATAGGTAGAACCGTAGAAGTAGGTTGAACAAACTTTGGATGGATGGCATACAATCCTGCTTTGATTCATGAATGTTGGCTTCCTGCAAGACCATGCTGATACACTTAGGCCTATGTGGTGAGTTGGAGACTGATGGATACATCAAATTATATAGCACACATATGCACACACCAGCACAGGCTGGTATACCGTTGGAGGTAAGTTGGCAAGGGAGATGCTTTACTACCTTTGCAATAGAAGAGATTCGGTTGATTATAAGAATTTGAAATTTTGCTTCAAAGGTTGTAGGAAACTAGTGCCCTGAGGCAAAGGAAGGCACATTAGCTGTGTTGCGGTCTTAAGTTTTTATTTAGTATATTATCAAATGCATTCACTATGCATATTTTCAGATATGTACTTCCTCTGTTTCTCAATAGTTGCAACACTCTAATTTTTGCAATATTCATATACTAATGTGTAATAGATTGGCCTAGGAGGAAGGAGCACTTTTGGTAATGCACATTAGATTGTTATGGGTTAGCTTAAGGAATAAGGAACTAAGTTAGTTAGAGGAGAGAGTAGGAAAATCCTCTATAAATAGAGGAGTAGGAAGAAAGAAGGCATGTTGAAAATTGTGGTGAGAAATTAGTAGTGTTATCTTGGTAGAGTGCCATTCCTCTCGAAAGAGTGGCTACCATAATCTCTATTTTCTGCCACTAATCTAATGTTTATGGGCACCATGTATGTTGATTTGTTACATAATGTTAACCATATCATTCTACATATGTATGAAAATAAATTTTGTCATGTAATATGCTGTTATGTTACCTCTGATATCTGTTTCTAATAATTAATTCTGTGAACAGTGAGATTCACAACTTGCGGACTGAAACCTTGAAGCATCAATATGAACTGGTGAGAACTCTAGAATAGTTCTTTTTGGTGCTAAGAACTTGAGAATATTATGAGTATACCATATTACCTTTTGCATTTTGTTTCACTATTTTCAGTCTGTCTCTGTAGTTATGAGGCATTACATTTATAAGCCTTAGTGTGGTTAGCAATTACTTATTCTGGTGGTGGGACGTGGGAGATGAGATAGTTCAAAAGTGTAATAATATTATTTTGATTATTGCAGGTTAAGATGAGGACATCCAATGGAGGCTCTCGTTATGGCTCTCATGTCTTGCAATTTGGTGATAAAGAGCTTAGCAAAGACAAGCTTTATATGTACATGGGTTCAAATCCTGCCAATGAGAATTTCACATATGTGGATAATAACTCATTGCGCCCACCGTCTTCTAAAGCTGTTAACCAGCGGGATGCTGATCTTGTCCACTTTTGGGAAAAGGTTCTTGTGCTTTCACATTTCACATCCCTAATCTTTTAATTCATACAAGCTCTTGCATGTTGAACTGCTCTGTTAATTTCCCACGAGTAAAGAGCATTGATAGCTTAAATCCCTTTTGTCCTTATTTTCAAAGGGGGGAGGGGTGGGCTGTCTAGACTCTAGACATTAAGTGAATTGCAGTATTGTTAAAGTTAGTGAAGGATTGGGGTGCTAATCTAGATGAGCTGCTCGGGGAGCAACTTGTGATCCACTTAGTCAAAACTTGACGTGAGGTGACTCACTCGACTCGAGCTAGGGAATTTTATGCTCGGCGTGCTTTGAGTCGAGTGGAGGCTTGAAGCACGAGTCAAGCATTTTCAAGTTGAGTCGAACATAATTCAACTCGTGTTCGGCTCACTCGATTAGCACCCTTAATAATAGTTTGATCAGTATTCGCTAGTTCTAGCTTGGTTTGCAATTTGCTACACAATTGTGATTTAGTTGTCTCTTTCCCTTTGCTGTAAATACAAAGAAGACATGAAGCAATTAAACCTAATTGAACTTCTTGTTTTTCTTTAAGTCTGTTGTCAGTTGTCACTTGTAACTATATAGATCTGATCTGAAATTAGAACACAGAACAACTGTGAACTTCACAAAAACTTGAACCGGTCACTCACTAGTCAGTAGTAAAAGACTCAAAAACCATGCACTGAAAACGGTGTACTTATATGAAGTAAGAGTATGTACAGAAGAGCACTGGTGCCATTTAAAGGTGTACACCATCTTGCTAAAGCAGTACTTAATTTGTAGCTCTTGACATTATATTGGTTATGTTGATATATCGAGTTGGACTGTTCTTTACTTGTGTCCGTTTTCTCTTTATTACTTTGTCTACAGTTCCGCAAGGCTCCTGAAGGCTCTCAAAGAAAGATGGAAGCTCAGAAACTGTTTATGGAGGCAATGTCACATAGAATTCACTTAGATCACAGCATTAAACTTGTTGGAAAGCTTTTTGTTTGGAATAGAGAAAGGTCCAGAGATCTTGCAGACTGTTCGGCCTGCTGGGCAACCCCTCGTTGATGACTGGACTTGCCTTAGAACATTGGTATGTTCTGAAAATTCTGCTCCAATTTTCGTCATCAAAAGTCTATTTTCCCTTGCTCAAAATTCTCTGTTCGACTTAAATTGTTTCAATTTTCCTTTTCTTGTTATCCAAAAACATACTTCCTCCGTCCTCACTTAAATTTCATGTTAAAATCTGGGCACATATATATTAATATATTCTATTATGGGAGTGGAATTTATAAGTAGATGGTGTAAAAGGGAGAATACAAAATTTTATTGAGAGAGAGAGAGAGTTGGTAGGGGCCCACTCCACATGGGATATAGAGAGTATGAGAGAGGGGAGTAGGGAGGTCTACATGACGTGGGTTGAGGAATAAAATCTCCATTTACAGCCCGTTTAGTAGGTGGTACTTATTGAACGGTAATGGTAATGAAATCACATTATCATGGTAATGGGAATCCCATTCCTAAACATGTCGTGATTTTCCTATTCAATATCACCTTTACCTTTAAAGTGGTAATGAGATTTTATGAAGAAAATCACATGTTTGGGAATGGACAATCATTACCATAGATATTGACAAGAAATTTTCTATACAAAAGTACATATGGATTTATTACCGTTAGAAGTAATAAAAACTATATGTAGACTGCCCAAAAAGAATTAGAAGAAGTTTACATGAGAATTGAGAGAGTATATAAAAGTTTGAGAAACTCGATCAAAGCCTCCAACAGCTGAAATCTATTTAACCTGGTGGAATGCCCTCTAACATCCTATAATATATCCAGGTTAGAACATTCGAGATGCACTGTGGATCTCTATCTCAGTATGGAATGAAGCACATGCGAAGCATTGCAAACCTTTGCAATGCTGGTACCACAGCTGATCAGATGTCTGAAGCATCAGCACAGGCATGCCCTAGCATTCCTTCTAGTTCTTGGAGCTCTCTGCACAGGGGGATTCAGTGCTTGATGCTACTATTTTTGAAGCGCATCATGCATCTATCTCAAAGCTCTATACGTGTGTGTATTTTCTCTCAAAGGTGACAAACTCTCGGTCATCATGCTGTCTATTATCTCCTGACTCCTGTGTGTATTTTTCTCTCAAAGGTTACACGTCTATATCTGCCTGTATCTTTCTCAACGGACCACATTCCTTGTAAATACATCATCCCTTGTATATATGTCACTTTCTGAAACACCTGTTCAATGAAATCTGTATTGAAATGTATGTATGCAAAAAATGAAATCTGTATTGAAATGCATGTATGCAAAACCAATGTTGTTGATGCTTGAATTTTTTTTATTATACATTCTTCAAAACTAAGGATTAGAATGAAACACAAAGTTGGACATAATAGAATGGGCGAAGTCTTCAGAAAAATGTCTTTGAGAATTATGATTAGGATTATTGCAAGTTAGTTTCAATGGTTATATGACCAAAAAGATCTCTGCCCGGGAAATTATTTTCCATTGTGATTGATGAATATAGTGAAAATTCTATCATAATCATAAATAAATATAACTATGAAAATCTAGTAGTCCGAAATGATTTTAGATTTTAGAATATGGGACCAAAATTATTTTGATCCATTAGATTTTCGTTGTCATCTATATTATGACCACGAAAGAAACATCGTGAATATAGTGATCAAATGAGGAGTTTATCTCATTGGTCTTAGCTTCGAAATGAGTGCTCCTAAACTTGATTTGGGTAAGTAGAAAAGAAGTTGTAACATTTTGAATCGAATTTGTCCAGTAGTCAGTGTTGTACGGTCGTGTTGATGCCTGCATGAGTGTGCTGATTCCTACACAACTTTGATTCAAAAGATTCTTCTAGCATGGGCCGTGCTGTACTCTACTTTCGTCCAAAGAGAAAAAGTGATTTGACTTCTTTCTGTGTAACATTTTGTTTGGATGGGAGGGGTGGTAAAGGCAAGGGGGACAAGCTTCTTGTTTAGATGAGAGATTAGGGGAAGGAAGCAATGGCAACATGGGCGGAGCCAGCAGGGGGGACATGGGGACAGATGTCCCCCCACTTTTAAAAAATAATTTTACGGTTTATAAAAAAAAAAAAGAAGGAAGGACGCTGGAGTATACCAAAACGCGTGAAACTTAAGTCTGAAACAAAGAGAGAGAATTTGAGGAACCAAGGAAGGAGAGAAAGTTTTAAACCCTAACTCGCTGCCACGAGCCGCCGCCCGCCGGAGCCGGCGAGTCGTCCGGACAAACCACGAAGCCTGTGAGGAACGAACTACGAAGGAAGGAGAAGGAACCCAGTACCCAGCCAAACGAAGGAAGGAGAGAAAGTGTTGGTGCTACAGCTCTGGTTTATCTTGCCGCCGTCGTTGGCTACCTTGATGTCTAGGTATTTTCTCTCTCCTATTCTGATTTCCAAGTTCAATTAATTTTGCACCTTTTTAATTTGTTTTTTTATGAATCCAGGGTTGAATATGTTGGTTAGTTCGTGAATTCGATTATTTTTGAGATAGCTCGTACTTGTACTTCGCCTCGGTATTAAATTGAAATTCATTCAGGTAGTGTTTGGATTCAAGCATTTCATTTCAAATGCTTCATTTCAAATACCAACATTAAATTCCAAATTCACTGTTTGGGAAAACCTACGAATTTCAAGGTAACCATTTCAAATTGACTCTATTTTTCAGCCAAGTATTAGGAAGTTCTGGTTTTGGATTTTTTTGGGAGAGGATATGTCTTACATGAGTGTTGGCTCCCAATAAATGAAAATTCTTGGTGAATTAGGAGTATCTCTAAGAACCTGCTTTCTGAAAAACTTAATGTTCGAGTTATTGATTCTGGTTGATGGAATAGGAGTGGTAGCTTTAGTAATCTCTACTTGGGAGTACCATTTGAAACTAGATGTCATGAATCGACAGCTCCATCCTACCTATCCACAATCCCTACCTTTTAAAAAAAAGCATGACAAGGGATCTTTATTTAGAATGAAGAGTTTCAAATTTGTGGATAGTTAAGAAAGATAAGCATCAGGGCATGTAAGTTGCAGCTATTTTCAGACATTTTTAGAAGAGTTGATGTGTTTTCTTGCCTCTTGGATTTTCTTTAGGCACATAAGAAGAGCATTTGACAGTGGAAGGCTGTTCATGGCACTACATGGGATGAATGAAATCTTAATTTAAGAGTACTGTTCAGAGAATGAGGCTTAATATCTATTGGCAACAACTTGAATAATATCACTCTCGAAGATAATGATGTTTATACTCTTTTTCTTTTGAGATAAAAAACAGATGTTTACACTTTTATTACTTTGGAATTTTGGATGTAGAACATTAAATATTAAACAATTTGTGTTGTAGTGTTTTTTTTTCAAATACCGGACGTTCGAATTTTGTTCCCCCATTTTGAGAATCCTGGCTCCGCCACTGAATGGCAAAGGTAGAATTTTCAACTAAAGGTAGCATTTAATCATACACTGATGCAATAGTTAACAACTAGCCTTATATGCGTACTATGCGTGCGTTAATTTCAAAACTTGTTATTCTATTATATACTCTGTCCGTACTATAGTTATGATTACACTTAAAATGTAAATGATTAATAGTTAGATGAATTTAGATATACTAATTCACTAATGTAAAAAACTAACAAACGTTGTGAGTGATTTTTAATATTAATTTTTTGTGAATGGATTTTGAAAAAAAAGAATAGACATAGTGAGTTGGTTTGACTGAATTGAAGAGTATCAAAGGTAGTGAGTGTTTCAGACTTTTCAATTGGACGTCATGTACACCATAGGTCAAGATATTTTATCCATTTAATTTTATGATTGAAATATTTGATGCATATACCATTTTTTATTTATTTAGAATGACAAGTTGAAATGAGAAAGGGTTCTTAAATTTTTTTTTTTTTTGTAATTTTTTCATTCCATTAGATCATTAAGGGTAATTTAGGCTATGTTCTGTTCAGCTTATTTTAACTTATTTTAGAAAAAATAAAAGAAGATCATATTGATAAAATAAGATCAGATAAGATCAGATAAGATAAGATCAGATAAGATAAGATCAGATAAAATAAGATGTTAGACAACACAATAAACTATAAGATAAGTTCAGATAAGATAAGATAAGATCACATCAGATAAGATAAGATAAGATAAGATAAGATAAGATAAGACAAAATAAGTTGAATCAAACGGATAGTATTTTCAGAGGGGATACTATCTTCCTTCCCCTTCCTTTAGATAATAGAGATACTACATGAATTATTTTGAGTGACATTCATAAGAATCACGAGCCCTCAATAGTTATGATTCTATTGAGGTATATATAGGATATAATGTAAAAAAATGTAGGATATTAGGAAGTCGATATTGTAATAGATTTACCAAATAAATTAACTATTAAATTTATTCATAGTCCAATTTAATTTTTTTGTCAAGGTGTAGTCCAAATTTCTATAAAAAATAAAATAAATAAAATGGGATACGAGGTAAAGAAAAGTTAAATGGTAATATAAAAATGGCTAGTGTTTGTATCGAGTTTACCTTCAATTAATATTTAGAACATTTATAAAGTGAATGCTTTTTTTTTTGAAAAATTAATTTAATTTCTCTAGTACCGTTGAAGCTTCTTAATTATTTTCTCAAATGTAGTCCAAATTTTTTATAAAGAATGACAAATGAGGTAGATGAAAGATGAAAGGAAATATAAATAAAGGGTTTTTTCTTTTCATCTTATTTTTAGTTCTTATAAGAAAAAATAAATATAGATATAATAAGGACTCATAAAATCTAATAAGTTCAGATAAGCTCAGTTCATCAAAAATAAGATTTGATGTTTGACACACTCGTAAATAAGGTCTAATAAATACGGATAAGCTCTAATGAGTTCAAATAAGTGTAGATAAACAAAAATAAGTTGAAAAGAAAGAATCGAAGTGTAGTAAATTTTTTTTAAAAAGTATGACAAATGAGTTCAATGAAAGATAAAAGGAAATATGAATGAAGTGTAGGCAAAATATCTTTAAAAAAAGGAAAATTTGTAAGAAACAACCTTTTATAAGCAACTTTTTGTTAGAAACAACCTTTTAAAATTTTTTTTGTCAAAACAAACCTTAAAACTAAAAAAATTTGTCAAAAGAAACATGATGACGTCATTCCAATATACACCAAAGGTTTTTGCCGTTGACTCCGTTAATTATCGGGGGAAAAAACCCTCCAAACCATTTCCGTCCAATTCCTCACTACTCCAAACTATTTTCCCTCCCTTTGTGCTCTCTGCTATAAATACCTTATTTCTTGTTTCTCTCTTTCTTAATAATCTAACCTTAATTCTCGTTCAATTTGTCTGAAACATGTTGGAATTCAAGGTAATTTCTCATTTCCTCCACTGTGTCTATAAAACTTTTGTACCCAGATTGTGTAATGAATGAGGGTTGTTCGCATAGAAGAGGAGATAAGCAAGAGGGAAGGGAAAAAGTTGGAGTGCCGAGAAATTGGAAGGAAAAGGTGTCAAAAAATAGTAAAGAATGGTCATTAACGGAGTCAATGTCGGAAACCCTTGGTCAATACCAGAATGACGTCATCAGGTTTCTTCCGACAAATTTTTTTAGTTTTAAGGTTTGTCTTGACAAAAAAATTAAAAGCACTAGTGGAAAAAAACGCAAGGGCTGCGTTTTTTGAAAAACGCAGCCCTTAATAGTGAAGGGCTGCGGTTAGCCCAAAAACCGCAGCCCTTCATATACGAAGGGTTGCGGTCAATGCAAAAACCGCAGCCCTTTTAGTGAAGGGTTGCAGTCAATGCAAACCGGAGCCTTATAAGTAGTGAAGGGCTGCGGTTACGCAGCCTTTTATCATTAATTCGCGGGCTTTTTTTATTTTGATGGGTGGGCTTTTAAATGGTTCAATACTCAACGCTAGGTTAATTTTCGTTCGAATATATAACAAAATTCTCACGAAGCAGCGTTCTCTCCTCTCCTCCTTCATTCTCTCTCCTCCCTCTCCCTCATTCTCTCTCCTCCCTCTCCTCTCCTCCTTCGTCGTTCGTCTGCTCACCACCACAAACCAGTCACCTCTCATCCCCATTTCTTCGCCGGCGAGGGTTCGTGCTTTTGTGCGTTTTTACAGACGACTTTTTCTCTCCTCTCATTTCTTAGCCAGTTATCGCCTAAAAACAACGAGGTGAATTATTTTTGTGCTTTTGTGCTTAATTTTTGTGCCTTTTTTTGGGGTTTTCGAGCTCGAAGTTTTCGAACCCCTATTGACTTGCTTTGTGCGTTTTCCGGCGAGGTTGTCGGTGGTTCGTGCTCATCTCCGTGTCGGCCTTGGTCTCAAAATTCGGTCGTGTTCAGTCGGTTTCCAGTGGACGAAATGCCGGCGACGATTTCTTTTTTATTCCTTCGAATTTTCGGCGACATTAGGCACTGAATTTTTCGGCTACAAGGAGTTGAGTGTTGCCTTCGCTGCATCAGATCTAGGGTTTGATCTAGTTTTTTTCATTTTTTATTTTTATTTTTTTGTAATTTATTTGTTGCTTGTGATATTTGAGGTTTACTTAAGCATTTTATTTTGTATTTTTGGTTTTTTATTTTATTTTGTGGAATTAATTTGATGTTCTTGTTGATTCGTTAATTTATAATTTCGTTTTGTTTGTTTTTTCGACTGTAAATTTCGTTTTGTTTTGTTTATAATTTATAATTTCGACTGTAACTTATAATTTCGTTTTGTTTGATTAGTTAAGCGTTGTTAATTTTTTGATTTTTAGGAGTAAAAAAAAAAAATTGGGTCAAAAGGGTTGCAGTTTTGGTCAAAACCGCAACCCTTTGTACAAAGAAGGGCTGCGATTTAGGCCCAAAACCGCAGCCCTTCCAATATGGAAGGGCTACAGTTTTTGGCCTAAACCGCAGCCCTTCGTTGTGAAGGGCTGCGGTTTAAAAACGCAGCCCTTCACTTTTAGCGAAGGGCTGCTACGGCAAGGGCTGCTGGCCAAAAACACAACCCTTAGGGCTGTTTTGACCGCAGCCCTTGCGTTTCTCTCCACTAGTGAAGGTTGCTTTTGACAAAAAGTTCGAATTTTTTCCCTAGATATTGCCAAAGGGAGTTTTAATTCCCAATTTGCGCCAAAGTTACGATTAATTCCCTGCATACCGTCCTCGTAGGACAGCACACTAGAGAAATATTTTTTTAAAATTTTCAGGATAGCAAACCGCTACATAGAGTAGCGGTTTACTTTTAGATAAACCGCTACTTAGAGTAGCGGTTTAAAAGGAAAACCGCTACCTCTAGTAGCGATTTAATTACAAACCCTTACCGAAGACTTAGTACAATTCTAAAGTCATGCACTCATGCCACATGTCTCACCTCCTGCTACAAAATTCCTAACCAAAAAGATTCTGAAACCAAAAGGAGAGACAGTAGAGAAAGATTAAAACTGGAGATTACAATTCCAAAATCAACACAAAACCAAACCAAAGATACATCCCAAATTTTGCAGCCGACCAAATACCACTCAAAATACAAAAAAAAATCGGCATCAAAAGATTTTGGTTTTATGAAATGCCCAGTTTTGGGGGAGTTGGTTTGGATTATGGATGGATTGAGGGGTCGTTTGGTTCAACCTAAAAAATGGAAACGGAATGGAATGGATATTAGGAGTGGAATGGCAATGGAATATGTTACCTTTAACATTTGTTTGTTTTAACTCCGGAATGGAATCATTCTTCTAGAGATTCTTTTACTCAATTTTTGGTTCACCTTATGAATGGATTCACATATTTTAACTTTACTTTTATTATAAAATCAACAAAAAAATATATATGAAAAAAAATGTAATCTTAAATAATTTCATAAAAAACTCAAACATTATATTAAAAATTATTTTTTTTCTACGAAAATTTTCAGTAAAATTCTTAAAAAGTTATTTTAAATTCTAAAAAATCCTAAGAAATTCAATCAAGATGAACAAATCAAAAGGTGCTATAAAATGCAGATTTGAAAAGTTATCGCAACAAATTTGAAGAATTTCGCAACAAATTGAAGAATTTAGGAACAAATTGAAGGATTTCGCAGCAAATTGAAGAATTTCGCAGCAAATTGAAAAGCTGCCGGGTCAATCATAGCACAACTTAAATCTTGCAGTATATGTGTTGAGTTTTGCATGAGAATTTCTCAGTAAATTTGGAAAGTTTCGCAGTAACTTTGAAGAATTTCACAGCAACTTTGAAGAATTTCATGCATATTTGAAGAAAATAGAGGAGAAAGAGAGGCAAAAAGAGGAGAGAGGGAAGGGGTGAAAGGTTTGAGGAAGGTAACATAATTTGTTTCCTATAGTGGAGGAGGGTTTCAAACTGAGTTAACCATAAAACACACCCCTCAACTTTGACAAAATTTGAAGTTTACCCACCCAACTTTCAAAAGTTGGAGTTTGCTCACTCAAAGTACAACTCTGTTAAGATGGCCCACTAACTTTCTGTTTTTTAAATAAAAAAATGGAACAGACGCAAGAATCGAGAAGAAGCAATGAAGGGGCGGTTTTTTTGGCGCCCACTCCACTTAATATATTCTCTGAACTGGAAAAGAAAAGAAGCTTCTTCCTCAAAGGTTTCATTTATTTCGCTTTATTTAGTTGAAGACAAAAATGGCGTGGGAAAGCTCATTAAGAAGGAAAATTCCAAATATTTCTCCTCCCCAAGGTACATATTTATCTACTTTTATGCATTCCTTAGATTCCTTTCTTTTTTCGGAAAGTGTTGTTGTTGTAAAGTGTGGTTTGTTTTGTTGTTCTTTTTTGTATGAGATCATCAAAAGGATGAGTAAGCATCTTTTGTTTTTGTCTGATTATGTTTGAAACATGTGAGCATTGTGTAATTGTAGTTCAATTTTTACTATTTGCTGAGTAAATTATAATTTGAAGCTTTTAGGGATTAGGGTTTAAATATTTTATAATTATGTTAACTGCTTTATTTACTCCATTAAAATAAAGCTCTAATTATTTTAAAACTTGTTTAAATGGAAAGTAGGATTTTTTCAAAAACTAGGAATTGTTTAAACCAATTGGTTTTTATTATTGTGCATAGGACTGACTGCCCTAGACGCTGCACACCCCCTGTGCTGTGAGCAAAACACCCCCTGTGCTGTGAGTAAACTACCAAAATAAGTTTAAGGTGAACCCTTACATTCACCTGCAAGACATAATTGACACAATTTGGCTTGAGTGGGGTTTGAAGGTTAGTACATTCATGGCCTGGACAGCAAGGAAAAAGGGCCAAACTCTAATAGTTGGTGAATACAAGGAGCAGTATGCACTACTCCCAAGGTATGCAGCTGAAATCCTTAGGAGTAATAGAAACAACACTGTCAAGCTTCAGATGAATGGGAATGTGTTTGAGAGGGCTTACTTCTGCTTTGAGGCATTGAGGAGAGGGTTTATGGCAGGTTGTAGGCCATTTATTTCACTTGATGGTTGTTTTCTTAAGGGTCCATTTGGAGGGCAGCTACTAGTAGCAGTAGGTAGAGATGGGAATAACCAATTTTTCCCCATAGCTTGGGCAGTGGTGGAGGTGGAAAGCACTGACAGTTGGAGTTGGTTTTTGAATTTGCTGGCAATAGATTTAGGGAGCAATGAAGGTGCAGGTTACACATTCATGTCAGATCAACAAAAAGGGTTGTTAGCTGCTGTAAAAGAAGTATTTCCAGAAGCAGAAACAAGAGTTTGTGCCAAGCATGTGTACACAAACTTTAGAACTGTTTTTGGTGGTGGTATGGAGTATAGGAAGCAATTTTGGATTATTGCCAAATCCACAACTGAGAATGAATTCACTGCTCAAATTGAAGTGATGAGGCAAATTTCTGCTGCAGCAGCAGAAGATCTACTAAACAGAAACTATAGGAAGTGGTGTAGAGCTTTCTATAGTTCTATGTCATGTTGTGATAGTGTTGACAACAACATGTCAGAAGTTTTCAATGCTTACATCCTGAACAGTAGACATAAGCCAATCATAACCATGCTAGAAGATATTAGAGAGGGTTTGATGGAAAGATTGCATAAAAAAAGAGATGCAATTGGGAAGAAAGAATTGTTGTTATGCCCTAGAATTCATCAACTTGTTGAGAAGCACAAGATTTGGGCTAGAGGGTGGAATGCTTTCTGGGATGGTGGCTTCTGTTATGGAGTCAGAGAAGGAGCAACTCAGGTTAAATATGTTGTTAATTTGACAGATAGAACTTGTAGCTGCAATGCATGGCAAGTTAGTGGAATACCTTGCAAGCATGCAGTGGTGGCCATATGGAACAAAGTTGATGAACCTGAACAATATGTTAGTCAATTTTTCAGTAAAGAAACATACATGAAAGCCTATGATTTTTTGTTGGAGCCATTGAATGGTCCTCAAGAGTGGCCACAATCTGAGTCCTTAGTGCTTCCACCCAAACTTAAAAAGCTGCAGCATAGACGTAAAACTAAAAGGAGACTCCAAGCTGGAGAAGTAACCAAATCAGGTAAGATGAAGAAGGTTGGGACTGCAATGACTTGTAGTTCTTGTGGCATACAAGGACACAACAAGAGAGGGTGTAAAAATGTGAGGTCTGATAACTATGGTACTTCAACTAGCACTGAACAAGCAACAGCCACAACTGAACAAGCAACAACACCAATGCATAACAGGGGAGTAGGTGTATATACTTACCCTAATGGACATCAGAGAATAGCAAATGTAAGTGAGTTTAATTTTATCATGTATTAAGCAACATTCTTGTAATGTTATCAGAACACTAAATGATTTTAACTTTTGCAGTTTATTCCTCAAACTGAAGTGACTTCAAGGTCACCACCTGTATTAAGTCAACCAAGGGCAGCAGCTTTTTACTCAGATTTTGAAGGAGATCAAATTGTTTACTCATTCAATCAAGATTACAGTTGGTCACAAAATGATGTTGGGTCTAATAACCCACAAACAATCACAAGCCAAGCACTACAAGATCTAGCTAGGGCTAAAAGAAGGCAGAACAACTTAAACTAAGTAAGTTCATTGCAACTCAAGTAGTGTTTATAAAGTTGCATATAGTTTAATTCATTACAAGACATTCCATGTCATAATTACATAAGAACATAAGCAACAACAAGTAAAGTGAACAGTGCTAGAAAAAACCATCTAATAATATTTTTGGACCCTCCATTTTGTTGCATTTTCAACATCACCTTCTCTGCTGCCATCTTTCTTGCAATTTGAAGTCTGCCACCATGAATTTTCCTTAATTTCCTCACCTCACTCTTCAGTTCTGTGTTCTTGGCAGGACGCGGATGTGTCGTTGTACACCGCGCCCGGTCCAAAGATAAAATTTCTCCTACTCTCTTCTACACTAAGGTAGTATAATGGAAGTAGGGGTCGTATCCGCAGGGAAACAGGGACGAGTTTATATTCAGCGTGATTCGAAACCTAGATTAAGCTAAGGGCCGAGAAACCTAATAATAATTACAAAGGGGGGTTTCAAGTTGATTTATAACTAAACTACAACTAACTAGCATATAAACAAAATGAGAAATCAATTATAGGAAGATCTTGAATCCGATTAACATTCACTTCAACTCATTATCGATCCTTGAACCTCCACTCTAATTAATTTCATAATTATCTATTGCCGAGAATTAATCTCGTGTTCTCCTTATTCTTAGTTGAATAGCACGATCAGTGTGACTATAAAACCCTAACTAAAGGATAACCTAGTCCGATCTGCGTCTAAGTTCAATCCAATAGCAAAGAATAAACACGAGAGAACCAACGGACACCGCTAATGTCATACAAGCGATAAACATTCAACAGTTGATTCAATTTCCCTAAGTAATAACCAAGATGATCGGCATCTCGAATTACTCCCTAGTTTGCTACAAATCGATAAAAGAATAAAACAATCCGATTCTATTCTTAAATCTAGCATTAGATTAATTACACAATCAAACTAGTAACGTTCCTAGCATAATTATGCAACAATCATAAAACACAAGCATAGAAATTGAACCATAATCAAGGAAAAGAGAAAGAGAGGAAAGATCTCACAATAACGGTTGAAGCTTCATGTTAATTGATCCAAGAACAGTCAAGCTACAATCCGATAGCAAAAACCAAACCCATAGTTGAAATCCCTAAAAACTAAACTAAGAAATGAAAACTAAAACTAGGAAATGAAGAACAAAAACTAAGAAATGGAAATGAAGAACAAAGAGGAACGAAGAAGGAAAGATGAAAAGAGAATCATGAAGAAGGAAGGATGAGGAGAGGAGCTCTCCCCTCAAGCTTGCCACTCCAAGATCTACATTTCAGCTCTCCTCTTCAATTTTTGTTCAGAAATTCCAGATCTCCCCCAAAACAAAACGTTTTTCTCATTAATAAAACCTAAGGAAAGCTGAGAATTGCCGAAGAATCGCAGCCGCGTCGAAGTGCGCGAGTCGGGCATCTATGGCGCGCGAGTCGGGCCTTCAATCTTTGCCAAGAAATACTCTCCTCGCTCGAAGTGCGCGGGTCGCGCAGGTCCAGCGCGCGAGTCGGGCACCCATTACTGTCAAGCCATTGCCTTCGCTCGCGTCGCGCGAGTCGCGCAGGTCCAGCGCGCGAGTCGGGCACTTGGTGCTGCCTATCTTCAGCCTTCAATCGATGTGCGCGAGTCGTGGGAGTGAGGTGCCCAGCTCGGGCATTTGCTGCTGCCCAGGATATGATTTTCTCTACTAACACCGAGGCGGGCTCTTCAACGCCCATGGTGGGCCAACAATGTTGTAGAGCCACAAGATGAACTTGGATGACAACCATCAAAATCTAGACTTCAAGGAACTTTGTGAGCTTAATCCACCTGTGAATGATCAAGAGCATATAGAACCACAAAATGTCCTTAAATCTCCTCTAATATCGCAAATTCATCATAACTCCCTCTTCTCCACACTAAGGTTTAGATTAGTAAAACTCTCCTTCTTAAAGCTTAAACCTTAGTAAAATGGACTTCTCAACACCCTATAATCGCACATAACTTGGTCCCATCAAATACCCCCACACTTGAACTTTACTCGACCTCGAGTAAACTCAAAATAAAGGTCAATGAGGCACCCCTTCCAAACCATTGCTCACCTTTCACTACTCCCCTTATCTCTCCATCCTAGATCATCATCATCACATCCAAACGAAATACGCTCAAAACCTAAACGTAAAGGATAATGACTCCCCCACACTTAGCTTCAAGCTACTATCAGAAATACAGACGCGACAACAATAATCACCAAACGGCAACCAAAATGTGAGCTCAAATCCTGAAGGATCTCAAAGGAGTTGAACTCACTCCAACGCCACCATTAAAGTGACAACTCGCCTTAAACCTCAAAAGATAAACTACTACTACTACTACAACCAACCTAAATAAGCAAGCCATGGAACAAAGACAAAAAGGGATAAATTCCATGCTTACTCCAAAAAAGCAATCAACCAAAAGAAAGTAAAAGCCAAAACAAATCTCCGGCAAATGAGTCTTCAAAATACATATTTCTCTCTTAATCTCTCATTTTGCCTAGGAGCCCTTTCGGGTTTTCATCCTAGCTTCTCACATTTCTTTTTTTTTTCATCTCACCAACTTACCCGCTCAATATAAGCCACTTTTTTTGCATAGGTTGCCCTTTCGGGTTTTCAACCTATCCGGGCCCCCATTTTTGCCCGAGTCGCCCGCCCTTGCGGGTTTTCAACTCAGCGGGATTCATTTCATCATTTTTTTTAATTTTGCTTTTTCATTTTTTTTTTTTTTTGTTTTTTTATGTATTTTTTTTCAAATTGAAATAAATACAACATAAATACAACATAGATACATGAGAATGAGAAAACCCTCCCCCCTACTTAAACTACACATTGTCCTCAATGTGACGACAATTAGAAGAAAAAGTAAACCGAAAAGGGGAGAAATTTGAAAATCGGGTAAATCGAAGATCGAATTCTCAAAACTCATGAAAAGCAATCCGTCAAACTCAAATTTCTTAACAACACCATCTCAAATCTCCGAAATCAACTCACAACCCTCTCCCTCAAATCACTCAAACAAATGGCAAATTCAAACGTTTTAAATTTTTGAGATTGACACCTAGCTCAAGAGATCGAAAAGATACAACAATCTCACTCCTCTAGTGTTACCAACTCCTAGCTATTGAACTCCTCCCAACGGGTTTTCTTTTGTGGACTTGGGCTCAAAGTGGATTAAGATTTGTTGTGGTTCTTTTGAGTGGGTGGTGAGTGGGTTGAAGAAAATTTGTTGTGGTGGTGGAAATTTGATGAGAAAATAAAGGAAAGGAAAGAAAATAAAAAGGGTCTCGGGTTGCCTCCCGAGAAGCGCTGTTGTTTAAAGTCGTTAGCTCGACTTAATACCTTAAGCTTAATCATTGGGTTGTGCTCCATGTGTGACAATGGTGGTTCCATGTCAATCTCCACTTCAAACACCCGCAAAATTGATTGAGAAGGACTCTTGCAATGCATTGTTAGTGCCTAGCTTACTACATCATGGTTGAGCATATAATATCGCATTATATCCCAAAACCTAGCATTAAGTCAACAACAAACATCAACTAGTAGTACTCCTAGCTAATCCAAGTCATGACCATTAATATCAATATTTAAAGCTAGACAATAACCAAGATATAGAGTATGAGTCAATCAACCATTCCCAAGAGAGTTAAAGCAACAAGTTCCATGCTTCTTGTCCAAAATACGAAAGTGAAATACATAGAGCTCAATGGAAGATGAAAACTAGAAACTCAAACAAAAAGGGAATTCTTCATATAAGTGGCCAACCAAAAACAAAGAGCACAAGCAATACCATCCAAAAATCACGCAAAACACAAACAAGTAACACCGTTTCCCAGCAACGGCGCCAAAATTTGGCGGGGACGCGGATGTGTCGTTGTACACCGCGCCCCGGTCCAAAGATAAAATTTCTCCTACTCTCTTCTACACTAAGGTAGTATAATGGAAGTAGGGGTCGTATCCTGAGGGAAACGAGGACGAGTTTATATTCGGCGTGATTCGAAACCTAGATTAAGCTAAGGGCCGAGAAACCTAATAATAATTACAAAGGGGGGTTTCAAGTTGATTTATAACTAAACTACAACTAACTAGCATATAAACAAAATGAGAAATCAATTATAGGAAGATCTTGAATCCGATTAACATTCACTTCAACTCATTATCGATCCTTGAACCTCCACTCTAATTAATTTCATAATTATCTATTGCCGAGAATTAATCTCGTGTTCTCCTTATTCTTAGTTGAATAGCACGATCGGCGTGACTATAAAACCCTAACTAAAGGATAACCTAGTCCGATCTGCGTCTAAGTTCAATCCAATAGCAAAGATAAACACGAGAGAACCAACGGACACTGCTAATGTCATACAAGCGATAAACATTCAACAGTTGATTCAATTTCCCTAAGTAATAACCAAGATGATCGAGATCTCGAATTACTCCCTAGTTTGCTACAAATCGATAAAAGAATAAAACAATCCGATTCTATTCTTAAATCTAGCATTAGATTAATTACACAATCAAACTAGTAACGTTCCTAGCATAATTATGCAACAATCATAAAACACAAGCATAGAAATTGAACCATAATCAAGGAAAAGAGAAAGAGAGGAAAGATCTCACAATAACGGTTGAAGCTTCATGTTAATTGATCCAAGAACAATCAAGCTACAATCCGATAGCAAAAACCAAACCCATAGTTGAAATCCCTAAAAACTAAACTAAGAAATGAAAACTAAAACTAGGAAATGAAGAACAAAAACTAAGAAATGGAAATGAAGAACAAAGAGGAACGAAGAAGGAAAGATGAAAAGAGAATCATGAAGAAGGAAGGATGAGGAGAGGAGCTCTCCCCCTCAAGCTTGCCACTCCAAGATCTACATTTCAGCTCTCCTCTTCAATTTTTGTTCGAAAATTCCAGAATCTCCCCCAAAACAAAACGTTTTTCTCATTAATAAAACCTAAGGAAAGCCGAGAATTGCCGAAGAATCGCAGCCGCGTCGAAGTGCGCGAGTCGGGCATCTATGGCGCGCGAGTCGGGCCTTCAATGCCGCCAAGAAATACTCTCCTCGCTCGAAGTGCGCGGGTCGCGCGAGTCCGGCGCGCGAGTCGGGCACCCATTACTGTCAAGCCATTGCCTTCGCTCGCGTCGCGCGAGTCGCGCGAGTCCGGGCCGCGCGAGTCGGGCACTTGGTGCCGCCTATCTTCGACCTTCAATCGATGTGCGCGAGTCGTGGGAGTGAGGTGCCCAGCTCGGGCATTTGCTGCTGCCCAGGATATGATTTTCTCTACTAACACCGAGGCGGGCTCTTCAACGCCCATGGTGGGCCAACAATGTTGTAGAGCCACAAGATGAACTTGGATGACAACCATCAAAATCTAGACTTCAAGGAACTTTGTGAGCTTAATCCACCTGTGAATGATCAAGAGCATATAGAACCACAAAATGTCCTTAAATCTCCTCTAATATCGCAAATTCATCATAACTCCCTCTTCTCCACACTAAGGTTTAGATTAGTAAAACTCTCCTTCTTAAAGCTTAAACCTTAGTAAAATGGACTTCTCAACACCCTATAATCGCACATAACTTGGTCCCATCAGTTCTCCTCCATTAATGTCAAAATTACATCCCTCTGCCACTCTGTAGGGTCATCAACATCTACCCATCTGAAAAACTTGCAGCCCCTGGTATTGGCTTCAGGATCATAATTTGGGCATGCTAAAAATCTTCTGCCAGGATTGTCCGCAGTCCATGACCTAGTCTTGGACAAAGTGAATCCACAATAACAATGCTTTGGGGTTGGGAGAATCCTTTTCCTTGACATTTTTCTGCAAAAAAACGTAAAATAATTTTTCCTGGATAATAAACATTAACAAGGTTGAATTTTTATATCTGCAGTTCATACCTGGAACTACTGGATTTTTTTTGGGAAGCTTCAGAGCACAGCAAGAAGAAGAAGTGGCAGTTTTTGGAGAAATATCACATTTTTGGGAGCCTTAAATAGCCAGCTTAAGTTACCGTTGGGAATTTATTTTTTTTCCCTGTAAAACATAACTGCCATTATAGTTTTTTGTGCCAAACAGGTTTTTTTGTATATTAAATTCGAAGTTAACAGAAAAGTTAACACCGTTGTACTTTGGGTGAGTAAACTCCAACTTTTGAAAGTTGGGTGAGTGAACTCCAAATTTTGTCAAAGTTGAGGGTGTGTTTTATGGTTAACTCTAGAGGAATCGATTTGGGCAAGTAAGGAGTGAAAAAGATGGACAACCCAACCAAACATATAGAAAAGGAGTGGGTTACCTCAATCCGTTTCCAAGCCCAAAATAATACCAACCAAACAGGCCCTGAGTAAGAGAGATGAGATGATCGTGAATTGATGATAAGGGATTTCCAGATTTTGTCTTGTACTACTACTACCATATATTCTTTGTAAAATTGTAAATTCTCCTCCTCTTTTTTTTTTTATTTCTTATCTTTATTGAATATAGAACTGAGTTGCGTCATTATTATTTTTCTGATTTGATGAATACTATATCCAATTGCATTTAGAATAGAAATGAAAAATAAATTTTTTTTGAGTTAATGTCACGATTAAATTTTGATCTGTATAATACAGTTTAGTCGGTAAAAATAATTTCATGGTCTGTAAAAGTTTGGCGAAGAGGTTTACAATAAAGATGAGATTGCAGTGGCAGTTCATGAGAAGAAGCCATGGATACAGCAAGGGTGGTGCAAACCAAGGCCATTATGTAATTGAGGGGGCTTACACTAAAACCGCTCTTTGGGAGTAGCGGTCACCTTTAATGAACCGCTACTCTAAGTAGCGGTTTTACGTGGGTTGAGTGTGTTGTGGTTTTCTTTTCTTGTGATTAGCGGTTTTACTTAAGTACAATAAAAAGCCAAATTTCAGAAGTGTTGTCCTACGTGGACGATATGTAGAGAATTAATTCTAACTTTGGCGCATAGAGGGAATTAAAACTTCCTTTGACAATATTGAGGGAAACAAATTCCAAAGTTACTTATAAAAAGTTATTTTTGACAAAAAGTTACTTATATAAAGTTATTTTTGGGTCAAACTTAAAAGGAAGATGAAAGGAAAGGAGTAAGAAAATGGATATATAGTGTTGTACTTGTAGCATGCTCCAATCCCGCGACCTCCCCCCACGTGACTGTAAGCTTTTTAGAGCATTCTTAACAATGAACAAAAAAATGTTCATGGCTTTGACCATTTTTTTTGGGCTTAATCATGAACCTCTAAATGATTCGTGCGCGAATCGAGGTGAATGTATTCGGTTTTCCAAACAGTTCGTTGAGGAGAGATGATACACATACACTCGGTGCATGTGGGCCACACATACACTGGATGTATGTGTTACTACTAAAATGTATACCTTTTGTATGTGTTACTACTAAAATGTATACTGTTACTAAAAAAATTACAAACTTACAATCATTTGAACTTGTTTTGTTATTCAACGATATTTGAATTTACATAATACATAGACGATTGAAATACTATATTTAGAATTGGATTTTATTACATGGTAGGGATGAAATTATAAGATTATTTATCTACAAACAAATTAAATAATTGAAAACGACAAGAAAATTTAGTAGAAAAATGGTGAAGATGAATAAGATGAATCTAATATATGAATAATCTGGAAAAAAAAAATTACAATTCTTTTTTTTTAGTTTTAAACAAAGGATTCATACAAATTTAAACAAAGAAAATTTCATAAAACATAATTTTTAAACAAAGATAAAGAACAAATCATTAAAAATAAAATTATCTGTCGAAACATTGTAAGTTTGTAATAATTTTAGTAATAATATTCATTTTAAGTAATGAACACATACACAAAGATATAAATTTTACTAAGAACACATACACCTGACAGTGTATATGGCCACATACACCCAGTGTATGTAGCTTTTGCCTTCGTTGAGAGAATTCATCTCGCCAACCAGGCACTGGGAAGGAAAAGAAAATCAGAAAAAACAAAAAAACACGCCACATGTTGCGAAAGCATTGGCCGAATCAGTGCAGCAAACAAAAAGCAAAGGGCGCCCTTTCCCAGTCACCCTACTCCTTGATGACACTTGTTACTGTTTGCTTTGGTCCAGAAAAATAGTTTTTTCAACTTTTAAAATATTTATATCTCGAAAAATACATTTCCAAAAAAATAATAAAATTACCAAAATTCATATTTTTTCATCATCTACAAATAGACATCCATCTTGATATAACTTTTATCATGTTTTATTTTTCTAAAAAGTAGGGGGGGAAATGAGAAGAAGTAATGAACCTTTTTCAATTTGTTCATGGTTAAGAAGTGAAATTAAAAATGGTTTGTGAAAATGATGTGGAGGTGAGAGAAGGATGAACCATTTTTTTGGGTTCATGAGTAAGAGTGCTCTAAACGGTAGTTTGTATAATAAAGAAAATTTGAAAATTTCACTTGAATAATATGAATTATGCCTGATATCTCATAATATTTTCAACTATGGATTATTCCTAGAATGTTTTTTAAAATAATTCTAAAATAATAATGATGTGTCTAACTCTAGTTGGCTAGACAGAGAGGGAGGGGACCCAAGAGAAGAGCGAGAAAACTGAAAAAAAAAACTAATTAAATATGTTATTGGACACTTTAGATCATTTTGGGAAGGTAACAACCATAGTTGGGAAGACAAGCCACAATTTGGATTATTCTTGTAAATTTTTCTCAAAATTACAGGTTTGTATTTTAATGCAAGTCCCAGAACATCTGTTACGCCATTAACTTTAAACGTTCTTATTTGATGGCTTCCATAACTTTCTTCCTCCACCCTTCTAATAATAAAGATGAGTTTTTTGGTTAACGAGTCAAGTATGGGTTAATTTGCGAATAATGGAACAAAAGAATGATAATTTAGAGTTAGTGGCTAATGGATCTAACAAGGATAATGTTGGTTTGACTGTAAGAGCATCATTTTCATTGTAGAAACTTAGGGGTACCTTAGTGAAAACTCGGGGATATATGAATTTTTTCCATAGATAATGTCAAAGGGAGTTTTAATTCCTCCTATGTGCCAAACTTCAATTCAATTACATGGATACCGTCTACGTAGGACAGGACGCGAGAATTTTTTTTTATTGTACTTAAGTAAAACCGCTACACAGAATAGCGGCTTACCTTAATAAGCCGCAAATTTGAATAGCGGTTAAAGGAAAAGTAAACCGCTAAGTGAAGTAGCGGTTACATAAACCTAACCGCTACTCTTAAAAGCGGTTTACAAGGCCCCCCTTGCACATCTAAGCCACAACACTTGACAGCTATAAACCACACTCGACAGACAGTTATACATCGACTTCTACATCTTCTACGCATGCCTCCCATACATCTACCGCGACACCTTTGCTTTCGCCTCCAATATGTCAGAGGACCTACCGACGATATTCGACCACCACTCCGTCTTCTCTTGACGCCATTGCGGAGTTTGATTAGTCAACGCCTAATTCATCCAGACCTACACAAAAGAAGAAGAGGGGGGGCTTAGCACTTTCACTTTTTGTTTGTATAGTTAGTTAGTTATGTAACACTATGTTATATTTTATACTATGTTATTTGGACTATCATTATGTTATTTGAAAATTTTATGTCATTTTCTTAATCTCGCTTCATCGTTATGAAATTCTTGGCTTCATCATTAGTTTGGATGAATTTTTTGTTGGATGAACTTGGTGTTTGTGATTGATGTTTGGATAAATTTAGATTTGGATGAACTTGGTGTTTGGTGATTGATGTGTGGATAAATTTGGTGTTGTTGGATGAAATTGCAGATTGGGTGATTTGGTATTGGAATTGCAGTTTGGATGATGTTTCTAGCGTTTCGGCCAGTGATGGAAAAACAAAACTGGCTGGTTTGACTGCTCTAATAAATCTCTACTCCAGATAGCGGTTTACAGAATGCCCAAAAATGGGCAGTAGCTGATACCCCATAGGAAACATCTATACCAAGTGGCGATTTAGGTTGACAAACCTCCATTGTGAATAGCGGTTTCCCCTCTTAAACCGCTACTGCACGTAGCGGTTTAACTTAAAGTCAACCGACTACTCTGGGTAGCGATTTCTTATGCCGAAAATTTTAAAAAAACATTTTATTTCCTAGCGTACTGTCCTACGTGGACGGTATGCAAGTAATTAATTTGAAATTTGGCGCATAGGAGGAATTAGAACTCCCTTTGACATTATCTAGGGAAAAAACTCGGAATATATAGTGAATTATGAAAAAATTGAATGGTGAATAAGTTAAAAATTTAAGGAGGTTTGGTGGAAAGTTAGAATAATTTAAGCGGAAGGAATATGTAAGGTGTCTTCTCTTCACCTTACAATAATAGTCATCATAAGGTAACATCAAAGCTAATCAGGTCTAATTAGGGTTGACGAAGTGTAATCATGTGTACCTTAGGTAAAATTTAAGTTAATTAGGTCTAATCAAGTCTAATAAGTTCAATTAGATATAACGCATCCATAATGCGTTGTACCATACAACTATATAAAGAAATCAACTAATAATCTCCTGTATTTTGGTATAGAAAGAAGGGGATTTCTAGAGAGAGAGGCTCTGCCTTCTCTCTAGAAATTCCTCCTAATAGCAAACCCTAAAAAAAGCCCCAATTCAATTTCATTAGAAATTGAAACCCTAGCCTTCTCTTTCTTCATCTTCTTCCTAGTTCTAGCTATTGCTATGACTTAGTTATTTTCATTTTAGTCAAATTTCTCTCGTCCTCGCTCGGACTTTCTCTCTCTCTCTAGCCCCTAACTCGTTAGTCGCGATGTTTCGTTTCTCATCGCCGATGTTTTCGTTCCATTTTGTTCGCGGTGGATCGGTTTTAGTCTTCTTGGGAATGGTTGCTCGCGGTGTGAGTGGTGGTCGATTGGCTGTCGTTCATGGCCGAAGCTTCTGAGGTCTCTTTTTCAGTTCGTTTCTTGAGGTGGATTGTGGGTTTCCTCGTCGCCGGAGGTTTGTTCACGGTGGGTTGGTGTTCATATCGACTGGTTCTTTGCCGCGGCTTCGGTGATTTATGGGTTCATTTACTGTTTTCTTGTTTCTTTTTTTATTTTCTTTTTTCTGTCTATTTTAGTTCTTGTTTTTTAGGTGTTAGTCTTGTGGTTGGTTTTGTTTGGTGTGACCTCAAGTAATTGTGCTTCCCTTGTGAAGATTTGGGAGCTTATTCATTTTCGGTGGTGTTTGTCTTGCCCCCCGAGAAGGGTTTAACTCGATTTGGGCCTGGGGTGATGGTGTGGTGCCGCGGCGATCATCTACTCGAGTTCCTTAGTGCTCCTTTTTTCTTCGTTATTTACAGTACTTGATGCTTATTATAACCACCCTTTGGGGTCTTTTAGGGGTGTCTCTTGTGTAGACACCTCCTAGTTTTCTCTCCTTATCAAAAAAAAAAAAACTAATAATCTCCTGTCAAAAAAGAACAGGGTTGTTTTTACACCCCTAGGCCCTATAACGGTTTGCTTCTCTCTTGCCGGACAAGAATTCTAGGACGTGAAATCATCTTGGGGATATTAGTTGCTTCGAAAAGCAACTGCGCTCTTTTGTGTCAAAGATTCACGTAAAATACGAAATTCATAGTTTGCTTATTAAACTTAAAGCCCCAAATCAAAGAAACTATATTTAATGCAGAAAGTCCATTGGGGTTTATTGTTCCCCCACTCTTTCTCCACTTAGAGGAAGGCCCTGCACTCGACGAGGGTATCCAGCCACTTCTTCATTTACTACCATTCAGTTTATTATCAGAAATTCACATTGATAATTATTCTCTTTTTGGACATTCATATGGATCGGGTTTTTATAACCTTATGGAGTGGAGTGTCTAATCACTCGTAAACGAATATGGATGTTTTACATCTCCTAACAATTTGCTCTCTTTCTTGCAGGATACAGTCAGATGGTTTTTAGTCAAATAATTTATGATGGATTGCCTCGTTCTGCGTGCTTCTATGGGTTGCTTATTTTTTTGCTCTCTCGGAAAGAATCTAATTTTATTATACATACCGATAGTGAATAACCTCATGATATAAGAATTTTATGGTTTGTCACCTCTGCACTTTCCACTCCTTTGTTCATAGATAAAGGTCCTAAGGTGGAACATTCAAGGTGTAAGAAAGCCTCAAGCTCTTGTTAAACTAGATTTTTTCAAAAATAGATTTCAACCGGATTTAATTTTTATACAAGAAACTCTTACAAATGCTAGAAATAGTCGAAAAATCCTCAACGCCCTTCATTTTCATAATAAGTTAATCATTAACCCAGTTAATCATTGTGGTGGGCTATGGGTTTGTTGGAATAATAACAATATTATCGTGAAAAACAATGAAACTACTCAAAATGCTAGTCGACTCGGCGAAGTTGTAGGCTCTAAGAAATAAGATCCAGAGTGATTCCTCACCTATCCTACCTATCCTGTCAGAGGCCCAGTTGAACTCTCGCTTTAAAGACCGCACAGTCACTGACATATGTATTGAACCTTTGTTCTTCCACTCCATACGATATGATGGATGGAGACTTATTTTGATTGAACTCTTTCTCTGAACTCTATCTCTCTCCGGATATCAAGAACCCATGGGGAGAGCCCCTATAAACGAGTCTCTTTGGATAAGAAGGCTCCGACAGGTTTGAGCAGGCGCACTCTTCAGAATGTGGTCGTCTCTTTGCAGCAAATCGTCTGTTATTGAATCGACTGCTTGATAGAATAGGCGGTTCTCTTTCGTTGCGTCCATTTAGTGATTAAGTACAAACCTCAAAATAAAGATTATGCAATTACGGCAACGTATGTCCAGCATAGGAAGAGGAAAGAGACAACTTTTGGAACTATCTTCATTCTTACCTACATCAGTCACAACCCCTTGGTTACTAATAGGCGATTTCAATGAAATGCTTACAAACCCATGATAAACTTAGAGGACGACCTCTCCTTCCTAATCAAGTAGTTAGACTACCTGATCTAATGAGTCAAATTAATGCCACCGATTTTCCATGTCTACAAAATGGCTACTCTTGAAAAAGTAATTATCCAAGCCACACGATTTGTGAACGTATCGATAGAACTATAGGTCACATACCTTAACAAATGATTTCCCAAATAGTGTAACTTTGTATGGTAATGTTTCAGTATCAGACCATGCTCCTATGTTTATCAACTCTAATGACAACAAAAAGAAACTCCACCCTTTCAGTTTCCAAAATTTTTGGACCTTAGAACAGGATTCCCATTCAATTGTTAATTAAGAAAATATGGTAAACCTCAATTACAGGATCAAGATTCTATAGAATTCAACAAAAGCTTCTACGTTTTAAGGCAGCCCTCAAAAGTTGGGCTCGGCTTCACTACTGACATTCCGCAAATAAGCGTATTCAAAATGAAAATAAAATTATAGGAACTACAGGATAAACTTTGGCAACAACCCTACAACTCGATCTTAGTCAATCATATTAACCGCCTTATCAAAAAAAGAGAAAAGTTCCTCATTTTTTGTCAACGCAACTGGAGGCAGATAGTAAAAAAAAAGTGGCTTACTCAAGGAGATCGTAAATCAAGATTTTTTTTCACAACAAAATAAAAAAACAAATTGCAAGCACCACTATTTATCGTCTAAAAACGATCTACACCAATGGGTAGACACTCATGATGAAATCTCCCGAATTCTTCGCACCTCTTTCAAAGAAAGATTATCCACCAACACGAACACCCTAAGAAACATTGATCTTAGCTTTATAGACCCAATTATCTCCGCATAAGATAGTCATACTCTTTTATCGCCAGTCACCCCCAAGGAAATCAAACAAGCTTTCTTTTACATCAATCGTGACAAATCCCCAGGATCTCATGGCTTTGGGAGTAAATTCCACTAGGCTTACTGCCATAATTGAAAAAGAAATTTGCATCATAATTCACGGTTTTTTCTCCCATGGGCAACTGCCTGCCTCCCTAGATCATACTATTATTACCTTAACTCTGAATAATGATTTCCCTAAGACCCCTAATAATTTCTAACCCATTAGCTTAATTTACACAATCTACAAAGCCATTTCAAGAATTGTAGTACAAAGACTTAGTCCAGTTATGCAAAAAACCATTAGCCCCTTTCAAAATGCTTTCACTCAAGATTGATCAATCCACTATAACATTTTATTAGTTAATGTCTTCCAAAAATAAAAATAAAAACAGGATGGTGTGCCTTAAAGCTTGACATAGAAAAATCTTAGACGACATAGAATGGGAATTCCTATGGAAATGTCTAAAGGTGTTTGTGTTCCCGGCCCAATGGATCTCTTGGATCAAAGAATGTGTTACCAAAGTCTCTTACTCCATAAAAATAAATGGCCAAACTACTCCTTGGTTCACCCTTCACTAGTAGAATAATTGCTTATTGCTGCGGTAGTATTGCTGCGGTTTTTACCAATACGCAAAGAATATATCACGTAAAAAGAAAAGGTAAATTATAAAATAACCATATTGTTGCGGTTTTCGCTGAAAACCGCAAGCAATATTGTTTCAACGGAAATTTTTTGAAAAAGTTTGACCATTTGACCACATATATTGCTTGCGGTTTCGGGAAAAACCGCAAAGAATATATTTAAATAATATTTTTTAATATTATTTTAATATATTGCTCGCGGTTCTTCCCGAAAACCGCAAAGAATATATTTAAATAATATTTTTTTAATATTATTGTTTCAACGGAAATTTTTTTGAAAAAGTTTGACCATTTGACCACATATATTGCTGCGGTTTCTGGGAAAAACCGCAGCAATATATTTAAATAATATTTTTTAATATTATTTTAATATATTGCTGCGGTTCTTCCCAGAAACCGCAGCAATATGTCAAAAAATATGGGCAAAAAAAAATTAGGATTTTCATAAAACCCGTCTCTCCCACTCATAAGTCATTACCCGCCTCCCCCATCCCTTCTCTCTCTCCACTACAGATCTGACCTCTCTCATCCTCCCCCATCTCTCTCTCTCTCTCTCTCTCATCCTTCCGTCTCTCAGATCTGACCTCTCTCATCGCTGCAATTCGCGTCGCTGAGAAGCAACGAAGACCTTCGCTCGGCTGCTCGACTCGAGTTCTCGTTCAGTTCGTCGGCCGCTCGACTCAAGTATTCCTTCGCTCGTTCAGTTCATCGGCCTCTCGAGTTCTCCTTCGCTCGTTCAGTTCGTCGGCCTCTCGAGTTCTCCTTCGCTCGTTCGCTTCTTCTGTTCGTCGGCCGTTCGAGTTCTTCGTCGAGTTCGTCGGCCGTTCGAGTTCTTCGTCGAGTTCGTCGAGTTCGCTCTGATGTTCGTGGGATTCTCGCCTCTCTCTCCTCGTCGACAATGTCGAATTCGCGTCGCTGGGATTCTGGTTTTAGATTTTTTAGTTTTGATTTGTTTTTTAATTTTATTTTATATAGGTTTTATTTTTAGATCTGATGTTAGTGTTTACTTTTTTTTTTTTTTTACTTTTATGTTTTGGAATGAATGTGATGTCTGGTTTTTTCTTATGTTAGTTTCAACTTTTGGAATAAAATTTTCTTAGATGAATATACATGAATGTGATGTCTGGTTTTATTTTCGTTTTTGGACTGAATGGATATAATGCAGGGAGTATTTCGTGTTTGTGAATAGTTTGATCCCTCAAACTTTTGAATAATTTGCAAAAAAAAAAAAAAAAAAAAAAATTTAAAAAACAATGCATATTGCTGCGGTTTCCGTCAAAAATCGCAGCAATATGTTTGTTTTTTATTAATAAATTCAATGCATTCTTGCCGCGGTTTGCACCGAGTCAACGCAAAGAATACATTGTATTTTTTAAATAAAAAATAACCATATTGCTGCGGTTTTTGACAGAAACCGCAGCAATATCTTGACATATTACTGCGGTTAAAAACCGCAGCAATATGTTAATTACCTATTGCTGCGCCCTTAATTGCTGCGCTGGCCAAAAACCGCCGCACAGCCACTTAACGACCGCAAAGAATAAAGATTTATTCTACTAGTGCTTCTAGGGGTCTTAGACAAAGAGACTTCCTCTCTCCTACCTATTCATTATTTGTACGGAAGTTTTCATTCGAAAGTCATCCCTTAAAAGCCAAAATCATAAAACAGGAATTGGATTCAAAATTCAACCCTGAGATTCTAATATTGCCTGTCTTCTCTTTGCGGACGACAACCTATTCTTCAGTAACGCGATCGCTCCCACTTGTAACAACCTCAAAACACTAGTGGAAAAAATTATCGGATCCTGGTCAAAACCGGGATTATAGATCCAGTTTTGGTCCGAATCATATAGGCCCGCAACAGATTGTATAAATTAACTGATCCGGTCTAGGACCAGATCAGTTAATACCTTACTGATCCAGTCAATAGTGAAAACCGGATCAGTATATGGAAAATATACTGATTCGGTTTTCGCTATTGATCGGATCAGTAAGAGGTCAATTTAAATAAAAAAAAATTATACTGCTACCTAACGCAACAATCAGTCCAAAGTCTTCTCTTTATGCACGCATTTCAAAAAAAAAAAGAACGCAATAACTTACATCAACCATAACAACGAAAAATTACAGCAATACGAAATTAAAAAATATACAACAATTACAAAATTACAAAATTAATTACACTTACAACATTAACAATATAACTTACAGAAATTAAAATTATGAAATTAACAACAAAAATTACAAAATAAATGGGAACCAAAAAATTTAAAAATTAACACACTCATGTTCGTGTGTGGGAACCAAAAAAATAATCTTTGAAGTAACAAATTTGAAACCTGCATTTAGATCTGCGTTTAACAGCCCTATGTTCGTGGGTGGTGGTTGGTTGATGCTTAACAGCCCTAGATCTGCGTTGAGTGAAGAGCAACGAGTTGGCCAATGTCAAAACTTGGCCCACTGAACCGGAGAGAGGCGAAATCCAAATTGACAATAGAACTTCAACAACACATTTTTCAACTGGCGAACGGAAACGAAGAGTAGTAAATAACTAAGATCTACTGAATTTGGAGAACTTAAAGCAAGAAAAACAACTCTATGAGCCTATACAAGCTAATCAACTATCAATAAGAATGCGCCTTCAACGTGAAGGTCACATCCACCCACAGGTCACAAATTGACAATAGCACTGCAGCTCCTCACCGTCCTCAACCACCCTCACCGTCGTCCGCCATTTCTAGCAGTGGCAGCAGTTTCGAAGCGAGTGGCAGCAGTATCAAAGCGAGTTATGGAAGCCATTAAAGCGAGTTATGGAGGAGAGAAAAGATTCAGAGGAGAGAGAGAGAGAGTAGAGGAGAGGGGGCTGAAGTGATGAGAGAGGAGAAGAATGTAGGGTTTGGGGGTTGTATTGGAGGAATGGAGCGCAGGAGGGTTTGGAGCCTAATATCCACTAAACGAAAATTGGATCGAGTCCCCACAAAAAATAAAATTGGCCCGACGAAAAAATAACGGCAAAAATTACGGAAAATCTGAAGACCGGATCAGATTTTCCGCCCAGCTTTCCCTTCAATTTTTTTAATGATTTTCGGATGCGATTTTGTAAAAATCGAATTTGTTACTAAGTGACATATAAGGTTTTTTCACTAGTGAAATAATTATAAATGACTTCTACAATGTCTCTGGTCAATTAGTCAACTTTCATACATTAGCAATCATTTTTCTCAAAACAGATCTCCAGTGGAAAAAAAAGTTCCTTAGCAAGCCATTTGAACATGTTGCCTCATTCTAAACTAGGACGTTACTTAGGAATTTATTTTAGCTCCTATTAACAGACAAAGGAATTAGATAGAAAATTGGTAATAATGGCAAAGATATCCATTTTTGGCTCGACAACTGGCTAGATCCTCAGAATCCCCTTACCATCCTCAATATCCAACCAGAGATAGTCTATCTAAATCTTCGACCCAGTGAGTTTATTTTGCCCAACAAAATTTGGAACATTGGCAAACTCGACATTCTACTTGTTTCACAATTTAAAGAACCCCTCTCCCTATTCAGATTTGGTTGATATTTTAATCTTGGTCCCGGTGCCCAGTGCTAACTTCAACTTTAAATCTGCCACTTGGCTATCTCATAACCTGAATTCCAAAGGAGATAAATAGCGATTTGGATGGATCTGGCAATTGACATCCCTCCGAACCTAAAAAGTTTTATCTGACAAATTTGTCACAACAATGCGGGGGTCGTGATATTCTATATAGCAGAAAAATTATTCCCCTTGATTCTTGTGGTCTCTGTAATCAATAGCCAACATCTATTGTCCATCTTTTCAGTACTTGCAGAATTACTCAACACCTTTGGAACCTTCCAGAAACATGGTTACACTTCAAGATCCCGACTGTTCCTCTCGAATCCATCTGGCCCCTTATTCGCTCAAAAAGCATATTATCCCAAAATTCAATTTCCTCATATGAAGTCTTTGGAATGATAATAGTGAAAAAGTAAACATCCTCCGGGTTTTAACTTTCATAGAGCCCATTTTAAATCAAACAATGGCATATCTATTGAGAGGCCGATATTTGTGATTCCGCATGGACCCCCCTCTCTTACCAACTACTTCACGCTCAGCCTCCTCCTTCCCCTCACTCTACCTTGGTGGCTTAGAACGAAGCCTCCTCCAGTATCCGTTCTCAAACTTAACTTTGATAGTTCAGTTCGTGCTTCTTCGACAGGCATGATGAGTTATCATTCGAAATCATGAGGGGAAGATGCTCAAAGCTTGCACTTTCAACCTTAGCTTGGCAGTTCGCGATCGCGAGTCTTTATTGCAGAAGCTATCGCTCTACAACAATGCTTATTACTTCTTGCCATCCAAGATAAAGTTCAGAATACTGAAATTGAAGGTGACAACCTCTTAGTCATCAACTCTGTTAAAGGTCTCTGAGAGGCCCCTCGACAAATTCTCAACATTATTGAAGACATACAATATCTTCTTAAGACTTTCAACAATTTGAAGATTCGACACACTTATAGAGAAGCAAACAAGACAAATCTAACCTGGATAACCGATTTTGGTCATCTAGCAAACTCTCATTTTCATATTAAACTTTGTAATAATTCAGCTTTAAATTCTATCCTTGTAATCGATGCTTCATGAGTTCCACTCGTGCGGACGGTGATCTCCCTTAATGACTAACGAAGGTTAACCGCCGTTAGTCATTAATCCTAATTTCCTGTTTTAAACCCTAATTAACCCTAACACTAACCTTAAACACTAACCCTAACCCTAACCCCACCACCCCTTCCCCCACCCTCCCACCACCCCCATCCCAGCGCTCCCCCCCTCCCCCACCCCCGTCGACCCTCCCGCAGCCTCCCCCGTTCAATCCCCCCACCCTCTCCCACCCCCGTCGAATCCCCCCACCCCTCCCCCACCCTTGTCGAATCCCTCCCTACCTCCACCCCCGTCAAATTCCGCGAAGCCGCTGGGTCGGGTTAATGGGTGGGGGAATTCAAATAAAATGGCTGCTGGGGTAAGTTAATGGGCGGGGGAATTCCGCGAAAATGGTCGCTGGGCTGGGTTAATGGGTGGGGAATGCCGCGAAAACGGCTGCTTGGCTGGTGGTAGATCGGGCGAGAGAGAGGGGCTGCGACTGGTGGTAGATCGGGCGAGAGAGAGGGGATGCGACCGGTGGTTATTGGCAAAGGGTCAGGGGGGGGGAGCTGGGAGGCTGTGGGGGGATGGGGGAGGGGGGGGCTGCCGGAGGGTGGGGGGAGGGAGGGGGGCTGAGCCGGGATGGGGGTGGTGGGATGGTGGTGGGAGGGTTAGGGTTAGGGTTAGAATTATAGGTTAATTAGGATTCAAAGCAGAAAATTAGGGTTAATGACTAACGCCATTAGTCATTAAGGGTATTTGAGGGTACCACGTGAATTAGTTTTAAACTTAGGGGTACCTGGTGAAATTTGAAAACATGAAGGGTACCACGTGAATTTTTTAAAAACTCGGGGTATCGGGTGAAAAAACGTTATATTTAACATTTTAACTCATGGATAGTCCATCATGATTCATGAATCATCCACTCGTGAAGCTAAACCACGGCTTCAGCTGACCATGGTTAACTAATAACCATTAACCAACCCTTCAACTAACCACTCCTATGGTTTAAAAATACCACACACACCACTGAATGCCATCCCTTTGCTTCGGTGAACGAGAAATACAATTTAAAAAAACCAAAAAATAACATTAACGGAGAAGTTAAAGATTCCGTTAGATCTACAAACGACGTTAATAGCTCACCCGCCTAAGTATAAAACGGTAACAAAAGATCGTCACGGTTCTCAAAGAAGACGATCTCATAACCGTTGGATCTACAATCAACGGCTACGATCTAAAGATGAGAGTTCAACAAAAAAACGGGTGGGTATAAAATGTGCAGTTTAAGAAGAGAGAGAACATTTTTCTCGTCTCTGTATGTATCATTCAAGCTTATTTGCTCCTCTTTCTCTCTCCTCCTCATTATTCATATGCACTTTCTTCTTCTCTTTCAATTTTTCTTCCATCTTCAGCTTGTTCAAACTATTTAATTTTATAATTTTGTTGTTGTTAATTCTGGAAGAGAATGCAAGAAACAGAGTATCAATTTTAATTGAGTAGTAATTTTATCCTTTAGTTGACGATCTGCCATTGATAGAGCTTTGGATTGAATTTGAAAGGTTTGTGTTTTGGATTCAATGGAATAATCTGGAATTTTATCTCTATGTAATCTGAAAAAAAAAACTAAGAATGAAAGTTGTAAACCGGAAATTAATGATAATTTGCGTTGATTTTGTTGACAGAAATATCAATTTTTTGATAGAAGATTGGACGATTGAACAATCGGTTGAATTTGGAGGTGTGTTGTTGAGTTGTTGAAATCAAGTTTTGGCGATGAAACTCTTTGAATTTGTTGTTAAAACTGACTAATTTTGTTTGAATTTCTTCTTATTTACAGTTATTTATCACAGAATCGATCGGTTTCTACAGTTTTGTGCTTGAATTTGAAAAGAAGAAGAGGTAATTGTTTCCGCAGAGTGAGAAAAAACACTTAATTTTTGGTGTGTTCTTCGTCAAAATTGTGACTCTGCGTTCAAAAATCTGTGTCTCAGCCAATTGAAAGCTCGATAAAACAGAAAACAATCACTGGTACCGATCTTCGAAGTCTTCGCTTCAATTTCTTTTTCTGTGATTTTTGTCTAAATCAGCTTAATCTGATGGTTTAAAAAAAGTAGTTCATATAAATTTGACTATATTTATCTACAATTTTGCAGAGTGTTGAAGATTTCTTCTGCATTTTTCACCTGGTTTCGGAATTCGAAGATTGAAGCTGAGATTTGATTTTCTTTTTTCCAGGATTTTGGAAGTTTTTTCTTCAGGTAATGCAATGCCTCAAATTCCTTCTGATTTTCTCTCTCTTCCTTCTGATTTTCTCTCTCTTCTTTCTGATTTTCTCTCACTTCCTACAAAGATGTTTTTGGTGAATAATCTTACAACGTCGTTTTTCTGAAGAAAATCGCTCTTTAGTGTTTTTTTTTTTCCAGCAATTATGATGCAAAATTCATTACTTCTCCTCTCGCAATGTATTTCAGAACTCTCCAAAACGGCGTTTTTTTTGCTCATTAATAATTTTGTTTCTCCTGTTTGAGTGGTTCCGTTTTCCAGCTTTTCAGCTGTTTTATCGCAATTCACACCAATTTCAACTTGTTTCTCTTTCAGAATTTTTCGCGGATCTTTTTTTTCTTCTCGAAAATCTCAGTCTCTACTCCCTCCGTTCTTCGCCCTTTCAATCTGATATAACTTCGTGAGAAATTGTGTTTTTTCATGGATGAATTTTTCGAGGAAAAAAATAATTGTGTTTTTGCAGTTCATCTTTCCTCCATTCTTTCCGGCTTCAGTTTTTAATCGAGTTAAAAAGGTTTATTTTGGAGCAAAATTCCTAAACTGGCATAAATGCATAATTTTCCGCTGTTTTTGAGTAGGCAGATTTTTGGTTTTTTAATTTCTTTTTCTTATGATTATTTATAGTTTTCGATGTTTTAAAAAAATATATATATCATGTCATTTTGCTGAATATTGACCTAAACTTTAATGGATTCCTAGGTCCCGATCTTCATCTTTTATCAACCATTAATGCTCCTGTGTATTAGGTGTAGTCCTTCAAGTATTTGTTTGTTTAATGGAAATGATAATTATTTGCTATTTTTTTATAAAAAAAATGTTAAATGATGAATTTGGCCTCAAGTTGAATGGAATTTTGTGATCCTCCTTTATCCCTTGTTTTTTTTGTTCACCTTTAAATTGGTATTGTTTTTCACAAGTTCTTTTTATTATTTAATATAAAAACCAGTTTTAATCCCATTCCTCTACCACTTCCAGGCTCCAGCATCTCCTTTAATGATTTATAGTAGATATCATCATATGTCCTACTAACCCAAGTTTACTTAAACCTAATATTTGTTGATTAACTATAGTCAATCATGCATAATTCTGACTAGATCTATCTACATGTCTATATATTTCTATTGTGATGGGGACAGGTGTAGTAGATGGAAAAGGAAGTGGTAAAGAATCATCATCATCATCCCCACAACAATACCCACAACAATACCCACAACAATATTACTACCACAACAAGCCTTAGGGAGAGGCACATAATTGGGGAAGGTTTCATTAGGCCTCCCCAAGCTGCCGATTTCGTGTTGCGGTGGGGAAACCGCAAGCGTCTCCGGTGTATGAAGATCCAAGTCAAAAATGATTCCGCCCCGGTCACTCGGACTACTGTTCGAGTGGATCGCCGGGTAGTTAGATCTGATCATAATAATAACAATAACAATAATACAGTTGGAAGTGGTAATCTTCCTTCCAATGGGCATTTTAATCTCCGGCAACGGCATACATCTCCAGCTCAACCTCCTTCGCGAATTCTGAGGTATCCTCTGCTGAATTGCTTAATTTTTTGCCCAATTCTTGAATTTTTAATATTATGAATCATATAATGAGCATATAATTTGGAAAATTAGCTGTTTGATAGTTGTTAGGAATAAGACTGTTTACATTTGGACCTATTTGGTTTGATGTCTCCAGAAATTGATTTGATCCACCTTGTTTGTATTATACCACCTAAAACAAAATCTAATGTGGTTCTTGTTTAGGATGACATCTTGGTAGTTCTTGTGATGAAAGATCAAACAAGATAAAATGAAATGGGGGTGAGTTTATAGTGGAAGTTCAATTTTAGATGTTGGCTTCCCAAGAAGATGCCTTTAACTAGTGCTTCATCTTTTAATGGGTCAATTTATGTGAGTTTGGCTTTATATACCTCACCTATCTCTCAACCTTCTCCTTTTCCTTTTCTTACAAGTTCTCTTTTAGTCCCCCCTTTTGTTTTTAAAAGATGAATGGCTATTTAAATGAGTGATAATATGTATGTTACACGCAAGCATTTCTTGTCCTCTTTGGCTTACCTCAAGTAAGCTATGATATAGACATGTAGATTCCATTAGTTTATCAAGTTGTACCACAAAGAAAACATTTTTTATCTAAATTAGCTTGTTATGATTCAAAAGCGATAGATAGAGCATTGCTTTGCCAAGAAACTATTTTGGGGATGAACTGAAGTTAGCCAGGTACCTTATTTTTGCAAAATCATTCTGGTCTTTTTTGGTTTTTTTTTGTCTTGTGGTCTTTTCGCCTTTTGAATGTGATGGGTGATCTGTCTTATATAGTCTACAGAGGCTGTTTGTATTGTGTGTAGTCTTCTCAGCATCCGGCAGCCGTGTCAATTAACCCTGACGTTTGGTTTTTCAGTAGAGAAGGATTAGATATCTCCCGAGTCCCGAGTTTATCATTTTTTTTTACCAAATTTCTTGTTCGAAATTTCTGTGAACCTGGTAAGTAATAAGTTTGGAAAGCTGTCATAAGTTTCTGAGCGTGCCTATTCTGATACTCTGTACTCGGGTGCACAATATATTTGTGGTCGCTCATCGGCTGCCTGAGAAAGCACCAGCTTACTGTTAATAGTTGATTAGTGTGTTTAAATTCTCTGACTCGTGAAGAATTAAAAGAAAAGATTTGTATGGCTTAACATTGTTATCAACGTTTCAAATTCATCATTGCTTCTTCTTGTGCCACACCTTTCCAACCGTTTTTCTTCTCAATTGAATTTTATCTCATGTTTTGGTTCCATGAGTGAATGGAACTGATGTTGGATGCCGGATTTTACAACAATTGTCGCTACATTTTCCCTTTGGTTGATGTTCAACTGACTTTGTCATCCCTCAATTTCTGCATTTAGAAATTAATTTCTAGGATTAGTTGGAGGAGATAAGAAATTTAGGATAGAATTGGGCCTTCATGTAATAGTGGTTTTCCCTCTCGACTCGTCCTATCCCTATCTGACTATCTCCTCTCACTGACTCCGAAAAGGAAACTTTTTCTTGTTGTCTTGATGACCGAGGGATGAACAACACATGAAAGTGATGTTCAAATAAAATTTTAGACATAGGAAATAGATTAGTGTTTGTGGCTTTTTGGTGATGAAATGTGTCAAAAAATTGAACGTGATGAACGTAGCTGATATGCGGATGTCTTACACCGATAGGTTGTGTACACCGAAAAAGCTTATAAGATGAAGTGATCATAGGAAAAAGTTGGAGTTGCATCCATTGAAAGAAAGACACCGGTAAGATGCTGAAGAAGGGATAACTGCATTTATTTGTTTTTCCCAAGTGTGATTTGTATTAAACCCTCTTTTAAAAGCTTGTTAGTGTAGCTTGCTTAAAAAAAAAAAAAAAAAACCTTTTTATCACTCTTGGCGATGCCATCTCCCCTGGTGACGGTTTCGATTGACGATTCATGTTAGCCGACCCCAAATCACTTTGGGAATAAGGCTTAGTTGTTGTTGTTGTTGTAGGAAATAGATTAGCTCTATGTGACCTTTTTTGTGATGAATGTTCAAAAAATACTATGCGCTAGCTCGAATCGGATTTCTTACACCGATAGGTTCTTACACCGATAGCTTATAAGTGATGTTCATAGAGAAGGATTGGATCCAATAAATAGACACCTAACTGCTGAAGAAGTAACTTTTATTGTAGTAGTGTGATTTGAATCAAATTTCATAAAAGTATAAAACTATTTCACAAGACTCTAACCATCGGTTTTGGTCTTTGACATGGTAAGCGTGACATAAAGATTCCTCGGACTCCAAGTCTCCAACGGGTTAAGGCTTTTCGTTGAGTTGGTCCTTTTGACAAATACTTTCATCGTGATAGTGTAAGTTGTACTGATATTTTTGATATAATACTCCCTCTGTCTTAAAATACTCATCCATTTACTTTCGACGCGTACTCTGAGAAGGGAAAATTTGGTGGGTCGTTCAGGAGAGAATGAGGTTAAAGGTGGATGTGACTGGATATAATGAGTAATACTCCCTCCGCCCCATAATATAGTGCTTACTTCTCATTTTTCACGGAAATTAAGGAAAATGGAATGAGTGGTAGGATTTACAAAAAAATATATTTAATGAAGTGCATTTTTGATACTTTTGTATTGAAACTAGTTTTTTTTTTTTTCCTTTAAACAAAATCAAAAGCGATAAATGTTCCTTGGAATGGTGTAAAAAGAATAAATAGGGTCACATGTTTTGAGAGAAAAGTAGGGGTTTTTTGGAAAGTTTGTGTAGAAACTTAAGGATAATTTAGTCCAAATAAATTGACAAAAAGAAAATAAAAGACAACATTTTGGGACACCAAAAAAGGAATGTGAGCACTATATTATGAGACGGAGGGAGTAATATTATACTATAGGAATATGAAAGAGTTGAAATGTGTTTAAAAATTACAACCCAAAAACGGATAATGGGTAAAGTATTTTGAAATATTTTGAATTGGCAAAGTAATGAAAGCAGTAGTGTAATTTGTATTTAGTAATAATGTTGCATATAGGATTATAAACTTTGGCGGACTATTATCATGGTGGTGACGGATCACATGTGGGTGGAATTCAATCTTTTCCGTTGTTTTTCTTTATAAATGGGCCCTTTTCTGTCGGTATCTTAAGGTTCCTGCTGACTGCTGTAGCAACTTGATTCCGTTTCCCGCCCACGAAGGGCCGAACAGTCCTGGCTTTTGCATTCATTGATTCTTTGGAGGTTTATATTTTCAAGAGCGATTTAGATGAAGTAAAAGGGTGGGGTCGAATTACTAATATGCTTAAACTTTTCTTTTTGTTTATTTATCAAATGGTTCAATGAATAATACTTCCTCCGTTCCATAATAAGTGAAACACATGGATTGAGCACAAGATTTAATAAACATCACTTTCAAAAGCCAAAAAGTCATAAAATACCCTTTTTATTATCAAAAGGAGGAAAGAGAAAAGCAAACCACACAAGTTTGTGATGAGGATTCTTGTCATTTTGTCACTTTCTTTTTTCTATTTAAGGTATGTTTCACTTATTTTGAAACGTTCTAAAATAGTAAGTGTTTCACTTATTATGGAACGGAGGAAATATTATTTTGTGTTTTAGTTTTACTAAACGATCTAATATTCTTTTTGCTTTTGTGAAATATGCTTCGAATTTTAAGTAAGTGTTGATGATCATAGTGGATATGTCATCTATATGATAGCCTTGTTATGCGTATGATCCAATTTAGCGGGTTATATTCTTTTACAGATACGGTAGGGTGAAACGCCAATAGATGATGGGACTCTAGTGGAGTCTAATCCCATAATTTCAAACTCATGAGAAATATACCTTTTTCACCAAGTACTTTTTGGTAGTTGGTTATTGTCCCTTGTGATTATGACATATTGTTAGGCTTAGCGTTAAGGTTGAGTAATTAGGATTTCATAACTTTATTATGTTCTATATTTAATACCTTCATCATCCACCTTAATTTCAAAGGATTGCGTCCACGTTGATAGCGTGTCAAAATAAGCGGAATATGGGGTATGACTTAGAATTATCGATTGTTTATGATTTCGATTTCAACCAAAATAGAGGTTATTTTCTATTGCTGTGGAATTTCGGTCTGATCTTAATTTCTTCTTTTGAATAGTTTTTATGTTTTAATTCTGTTCAATTTAAAGTTACGAATTTCATCATGTCGTTGACCAATTACATATATATAATTCTATATATCTATAAATTTATTTGATGTGATTTTAAAGTTAGATAAGATTTAGAAATACATCATTTTTTTTTAAAAAAAATGTTCTTTCGTGGATAAAACTTGGTTGATCTAGTGAGTAATAAAATTTAATGTAAGGTGGAATTCAATTTAATATTAATAATTACTATTTTCTAATAATCTATTAGCGGCCCGTTTGGTAGTTGGTTATAAATGGTGGTAATGGAAATGAATTTGTGTGTAAATTTGTGAAGAATATCATTGTCCATTCCCATGGTAATGCTAATTTATCTTAAAGTGTCTAATTTTCTTTTAGAATTTTCATTCCCATCCAATACCACCTTGTAGGTGGTAATGAGTGGTAATGAAAATTGCTTCCCCTTGGAGACAAAAACATAAGTTTAGGGGTGAGATTGCTTGCCCATAGAGAAAAAATGCATCCCTATGGAGATTTTAAGGGTGCTTCCCTAATAACACTACATTTAAATTTCATTCCCATTACCGCAATTTATTAACGACTACCAAACGAGCCGTAGGAGTATGTAGTCCCAGAGTGCATAGTGGATAGATAATGGCCTTGTTTGGTAGAGAGAAGTTTGGAGCAAAACTAGAGGTTTGAACTCATATTAGAGGATTTGACTAGTCAAATCCTCTAATTTGAGTGTTTGGTAAAAAGAAGTTTCATTTAACTGATTTGGCCTAAAAAGCTATTTTTGAAAAAGTTAGGGGAGAAGCTTTTTGACATTAGAGGTTTGGGAATGAGTGGGTCAATTACATTTATGTCCTAAAGTCTTTAAAAAGTACACTAATAAACAATAAAAAGTACAACAATAAATTATGCACATATCCTTATTGGTCATTTTACACAATTATGTATCAATCAGCTATCAGCTACTTACCAAACACCTTTATACAAACAGCTAATATAATCAGCTTATATAATCAGCTATTAGCTAATACAATTAGCTAACAGCTATCCGCTAATTGTTAAACCGGGCCACTGTTATGTCTGTTCTTAAATTTTGTTTTTTGTTTTTTTTACAAAGCGTTGTTTCGTTTCTATGTTTAATTTAAATGCACATCCTGAGCTTTTTGTACAAAATTCATAGGCAAGAAAAAGAAAGCAGGCATAATCTCCTTCCACGTGGACCATTTTCATACTATATATACCGTCTGATTACTGCAACCACCAGCCTACTCACACTTGGACACGTACTTTTTCTTTTCCAATAAAAAACACAAATCACCGCAATCCGACGGTCCAAAAACAACCGGAAATCGCATCTTTCTCCCTTGCTTCCTTAATTTAATTGTATTATCGAATCACACTTGTCTCATCTCAAATATCTCTATGATTCACCAACGAAACCCCTTCGCCTAACCATTCTATCTTTCTCTCTCCTCCATTTCTCAAAACGGAAAGACCATTCAGCCCCTACATTTAGCTATAACTTCTCCCTTTTATTACCAACCTTACAAGGTTAATTTTGTAAATTCATATTATTTTTATTCATCGTGTATCCCCCAAAAAATATAGTATTATTATATACTTTCATAATAATAATTATTTATTTTTGTTGATTTTTTAAATTTTTGAATCAGGAATTCAGAGGGTGGATCAATGAAGGGGCAGCATAATCACAATAGTAATAATAATAATTATCAGAGTAATGGAGGTTTGAGAGGGTTGGGATCACCGGAAAGAGAAAAGAAAGCTGGGTCCCATCAACATCTTGATAATATGATTGTAAACGGTGGGGGTAGAACGGCGTCGTCTGAAACAAAGGGTGGGTCGTCTTCAGGCGGCGGAAGCGACGTCGTTTGGCCACCTAAATTCATGATCGCCCTTACCAATAAAGAAAAAGAAGAGGATTTTATGGCAATTAAAGGGTCTAAGCTTCCACAACGGCCCAAAAAGCGTGCTAAGTTTGTCCAACGCACCCTCAATGTAAGCCTTCTCTCTCTCTTTTCTGTGATCATTTTTTTTTTCCTTATATTTTTATTGGGTCTTACAATTATTGTCAATTATTATAGCTATTATTCATTTTACCCCCTCAATTATGTCGTTTTGAAGTTAATACTATTAAAAATGTTGGATTTAGAATGTACTCCCTCCGGTCTTTATTAGTTTACCTGTTTCTTTTTTACAGAGTTTTAGGAGAAATAATGTTGTGGGATATAGAAAGAAAGAGAAACAATTATTTTATTGTAAAGTTGAATGTATGTGTGATGAAAAGTTAGTGGTCCCATTCCAAAAATAGAAACAAAAGAAATGGATAAACTAATAAGAGACATCCCAAAAAAGAATACGAGTAAACTAATAAAGACCGGAGGGAGTATATTAAGTACCAATTTTTTTAATTAAAAATTACTAATAGTTAAAGCTGCATTAGCGAACATGAAAGTATACTATCTTATCAACAAGTTGTTAGATGAATAGTATCTTCAAGGGCTATAGACTTCAACAAGAGATTTGTAGGAGGGACATGTATCAGGCTAAATAAAGTACTTTTATTTCCTATTATTCTTTAAAGTACTTTTATCTATGGACGAAAGTTGTGGTCATTTTATCCAAGGGACCAAAGACGAGCATTACAAATTTACAATCAGTATTTATGTTTGTTTCTAGGTTTGAAAAGATTCCCTTGTTATAAGTTTATAACACTCCTCATATAATCAATGTATATATAAAGGCACCATCAAAGCAAATTTGTTGGATTGGTGTAAGTGAAAACTGAAAAGTGTATGGAAATGCAAATGGTATAATTATAACTCTAGTTAGGCTATTTGGAAATTTGTTCTCAACCCCAAAGATGAAAGATGTGAGGGACATATTGGTAAATCGACTTAGTGTGATCCCGCACCATTTTCTCATCTCTATTTGGTGGAGAACAAGTTATGAAGTTAGTCATTTAGCGTGTTTCTATTGTTAGAAAGAAAGGTGAAACATTTAATTGTTAGATATCTAAAAGTGTGACATAGGAAAGATGGTGCTGGCATATTAGGATTGGGACCCTTGACAAAGACGAACGCTTATTTTCTAGAAAGCATGAACAAACCTCTAGCTACAGTAGTATAAACAATTTTAATAAAGCAAATAGTGCTATTATAAATCATTGTGAGGAAAGTTCAAAGGTTCCAATCAAAAAATGGAAGGTTTGAAGGTTTGGTACCAAGTACCAAGCAATCTCTTGTTGGAGCATAAACATTGATAAAGATGGTAGATAGTTACACAAACAAACAAGGTGAGTGAAAGTAGCTGGGCCAACTCCAATAATTAACGCACCCGTGAGCTTTTTGGCTCATATAGTCTTGTGTTTCTTTTGGCTGTGCTGTAAAAATGTAATTTCATTCGTCGTTTGTGTTTACCATCATCGAATTGAGTTGTTTATTTTCACCAATGATAGGGAAAGTAATATTGAGAGATTCAATTACCCATTTGGAACTGATGATTCACCCACTCATGAGTTATTGCTCCCTTTTTCCCCTTCCCCTGAAGTACCAGTATTTACAAGCAGCTTGCATGTTTACTATGTGAAGTTGTACTCTGTTATTAATATGAACTGTAATTATTTGCAGTTAGTGAGCCCTGGAGGATGGTTGTGTGATCTAACTTTGGAGCGATATGAAGTCCGAGAGAAAAAAATTTCTAAGAAGGTAAGTTAAATTTGTTTCCATAACTGTTACCACAAATCCACAATAGCCATGTGAATTGTGTCAAAATGCGATACTTTGAACTTGACATCAATCGAACTCATAATTCTTATGAAGTATCCATAAGGCTGACATTGTTGGTATTATTGCAGAGGCCAAGAGGGTTGAAGGCAATGGGTAATTACATGGAGTCCGATTCAGAATAAGTGCATTGTATAAGTTATGTTGAGCACGAACATGTGATGGAAAAGGAAGGAAATATGTGTAAATGGTCTTCTTTTCATCCTAGGAAAGCAATGATGAAAAAAAGTTTTTTGTCCCCTGATGCTCGTTATGTCCCTTGGTCTATTCTCTTTAACATAATTTACATCATATTATGGTCGTCTTAACACCTTGTAAGTTGTACCCAAATCACAAGATATGAACGCTAATTAACATGGAAAGTCTTGAAGCTGTGGAGTAAAGAAAAAGTAAAATGAAAGATGGAAAAAAAAAACTAAATCACATAGCCCGTCAAAGAAGTACCTATCCATCCTTCTCATAATGTTGGCCTTTTTTTTTACCTTTTTTTTGTTTATATTGTTGGGCTTTGTCATGCTTCTATTTTGAATACTCAGATTTCTTGTGGCCCCGTATATTAGAATAATAGTGATTTCCCCTAGACTTTGACTTTTGACCCTCATAAGTCTTGTTCATACTTCTTCCTCAACCCTGTTAATCTGCTAAATAAGCCCTTGTGTCATTCGAGGAGCTAAGGTCCTTGCGCCTAGCTTCTTCATTCATCAAGCTTGCTTTCATAATCTCCACTGTGAGTTTCACCTCCCGGGTATAGTTACTAAGTGACACAACAAGAGTCTCCAACTATCAGAAAGAGAACACAAGAAAAACAATGCTTGCATCTTCTAACACTTATTTCATTGCAGACAACTAATTTACTAAGCCTTAAAAGACATTCAGATGCATTTTTCTCTCTTACATATAGACTCAAGTTTCTTCGACAAAAGTCTGTTATGTTCACCTTATTTTTAATTCTTTCAAGGAAAAAAAAAGTTCGGATAATGATTAACAAGGTCTAAAAAGTTTAATAAAAAAATAAGGTTTAATACACTCACTTGAAAAATGTCTAATAAGTTAAGATAAGGTCTATTAAGGATTATAAAAGTCTAATAAATTCAAACAAGTTTAGATAAGCAAAAATAAGTTGAAAAGAACGGATTCAAAGTGTAGGTATCTACGTCACTAGCTACAACAACAACAACAACAACTAAGCCTTATTCCCAAAGTGATTTGGGGTCGGCTAACATGAATCGTCAACTGAAACCGTCACCAAGGGAGATGGCGTCGCAAGAGTGATAAAAAGGTTTTTTTTTTTTTTTTTAAAGCGAGTCTACACCAACAAGTTTTAAAAGAGGTTTTCAACAAAAGCGCTTTAATACCAACACAATTGAGAAAAACAAATAAATGCGAAATCACACCCCTTCCTCCACATGGATACTGCCCTCCACTCACTTCTATCCAACGTCATGCTCTCCTCAATCCCAAAGAACCTCATATCACTTTCAATTACCTTCATCCAAGTCATCTTGGGCTTCCCCTACCCCTTACAACTTGGTTACTCCTCCACTCTTCAATTCTTCTCACCTGCATCACCCGATCTCCTTTTCACATGACCAAACCATCTTAACCGATTCTCCCTCAATCTTTTCTTCAATGGATGCAACTCCAACTTTTTCCGGATCACTTCATTTCTTAATCGGTCTTTCCTTGTGTGGCCACACATCCACCGCAACATACGCATCTCCGCCACGTTCATCTTATGGACGTGGCATTGTTTCACCGCCCAACATTCGGTGACATATAACAAAGCAGCTGCCTAATTGCCGTACGGTAGAACTTTCCCTTCAAGCTTTGGGGAATGCCGGAATCACACAGGAATCCGGTGGCGCGTTTCCACTTTAACCAACCCGCGTTAATTCTATGAGCCACGTCTCCATCCAGTTCTCCATCCTTTTGGAGAATGGATCCTAGGTAACGGAAGACGTTCGATCCTTGAACCACTTTGCTATCCAAAGTGACCGCCCTCGCCTCGCTGCTTGTAACCCCACTGAACTTGCACTCCATATACTCCGTCTTACTTCTGCTCAATCTAAAACCCCGGGCTTCTAATGTATGTCTCCACAATTCCAACTTTCTCTCAATACCTTCCTTTGTTTCATCAATCAACACAATATCATCCGCAAACATCATACACCATGGTATATCATCTACGTCACTAGCTACATATTGAAAAACACCTTTGGTCAATAAATTGCCAGATTAAAGCAACGACCTTCCAACTAAGAAATTAGGGCTGAATTAGATGGAACGAGACGATTAGGTGGCACCATGTCGTTCCACTAGTCACTAATAAAATTAATGGGTACAATAGTTGTCTTCTCTATACTATAGACATTTAGGAGCAACCTTGGCACAACAACCTTCCATAAACATTACTAAAAGTGATAAAACGACAATTATGGAGAAATTAGGGCTGAATTAGATATACTGAATTAGAGAGCACATGATGACGATCTGACCATTGAATAAGTGGGTTGGGATGGCAGGAACACCGTGTCAAAAGGACGATAATCCCAACATGTTTGGGTTCTCGATCCGACTGCAAAACCAATTCATCTCCAAGAGAAAACTCACATTCTCAACTCTATGCCTCTGAATGTTTTCGTGCTGCATCTAAGTGTTGTTAGTGCACGTAGAGCATGGTGCACCCTCTTCTAAACTACGTCGTTTTATCATTTTTAGAGTCTATAATTTTAAAAAATTGTTGTTATTTGTTTCCTTAAATTTTGCAACTAAAGATTCCTTTTTCAAATTTAAATTTAAAAGGTACATGTTCTTTTACCTTAAGCGTAGATGTTCATTTACTATATGTTCTTTTCATTATAACCTATGTTCTTTTATAAATATAGATTTACATGTTCTTTAATTTTAAGTCGTGTGTTCTTTTTTAAAGTAGAAAAGTTGTTGAAAAAAACTCGTGTTCTTTTATATAAATGGTATGTTCTTTTTGGGTGCACAATGAGCATTGTGCACCCTAGTGCATAATCCACGCCAGCACATGCCCATCATTGAATATCAACCCTTTGACTTACATTAGAAGCCACACCATCTCAAATAATCTATGGGCCAAAGTCACATAAAACTCATATGGCAAATACCTGAGTAAACATGATAAGCCCATAAAAAAATATGTGGGCTCTTCCTCCAAGTAGGAGGAAATTCCCCAACAGAGCCGAGGAAGTATAACTTCAGTGAACTACTTATCACGTGTGCCAATTATTAATTGTAGCTCGCCTTCTGTCAACGATCTCCTCTATCTATGAAACTGGATTGGAGTTCGGCAGAGATGTATCCATTGCAAGGAAAAACATTTCAATATGTTGTACCTTAGTAAGTTTAACAACTCTATCAACAAACTTATGAAATTGCTTAACACGATCAGTATATTCATTATTCACGTACAATACCTATATCCTGATGGAAATCATGAAATGATTCATGTCAATATTTGTAATTTGTAGAGAGAAAATTCATAGAGAGGAAAAACTAATCATATTGATGTAATAAAGTTTCTCAAAGCTTTACAGAAGAAAGTTGTGCTACTTATAGTAGCTAACAAAACTAAACAGCTAGGGAGAATTAGTTACAAGAGTAACTAATTATGTTATTACAACTTTAGAGTTTGTTAATGAAAGCTGTAAAATAAGCTGAATATATTTCACACCCCCCTTCAAGCTGAACATCTGAGGACTCCACAAGGCCAAGCTTGGATGCAAGGAACTGATGTTGAGGACCAGATAGTGGTTTAGTTAACAAATCTGCTAGTTGTTGCTGACTTTGCACATGTGCAGTTTGTATGAACCCAGATTCAACTTGCTCCCTAACATAATGGCAATCATTCTTCAGGTGCTTTGTTCTCTCGTGAAAAATTGGATTATGTGCAATGTGTTCAGCAGCTGTGTTATCACAATATAAATAAATAGGTAGATCAACATGAACTTTTAGATCTTGTAGAAGACCTTCCATCCAAACAACCTCAGAAGCAGTACTAGACATGCTTCTGTACTCTGCTTCTGCTGAGGATTTACTCACTGTCTTTTGCTTTTTGATTTTCCAGGACACTAAATGTGATCCTAAAAACACACAGTAAGCACTCAAAGATCTACTACTAAACCAACAACTGCTCCAGTTTGCATCACTATAGGCTGTGAGCTTCAGGTCAGTATTGGAGGAGTAGAATAAACCCAAGTCAAGTGTGCTTTTAAGATATCTTACAATATACATTGCAACTTGTAAGTGAGGCTTCCTTGGGCAACTTAAGAATTGACTCAAATGTTAAGTTGCATAAGACAAATCAGGCCTTGTTATGTTAAGATATAACAACCTCCCAATGATGTTTCTGTATTGTTCAGGTTCTTCCAATATTTCACCAAGATCAGTAGATAATCCAAGGCCCTTAGGAAGAGGAGAAGCTACATGCCTTGCATTATCCAGATTCAAATCTTTAATAATGTCAGTAATATATTTCTTTTGACTTAGAAGAGTTCTTGAATCTGTTCTGATGACTTTTATACCCAGAAAGTATTTTAAGTCCCCCAAGTCTTTGATGGTGAAGGCTTTGTCAAGAGCATCTTTAATGAAATTGATTTGCACTAAGCTTGTACCAGTCAACACCATATCATCTACATAGACTAGTATCACAATGAACTCTCCATCAAGCTCTCTTGTAAACAAAGAGTAGTCCTGCTTAGACTGAATGAAACCCAAACCAAAAAGAAACTTACTTAGTTCCCTATTCCATTGCCTAGATGACTACTTTAGGCCATATAGAGAACGTTTAAGTTTGCACACTTGATGAGATTTAGCTTTGTCATATCCCAAAGGAGGTTTCATATAAACCTCTTCATCCAAGTAACCATGAAGAAAGGCATTATTAATGTCTAATTGACATAATGGCCATTTCTTTGCTGTAGCTAAGGAAATAATCACTCTCACTATGGCTATCTTGGCAACTGGAGAGAAAGTATGTGTGAAATCCTCCCCTGCTACTTGTTGATACCCAGTAGCAACCAACCTAGCTTTATACCTCTCCACACTTCCATCTGGATTATGTTTCACTTTAAATACCCATTTGGAACCTATGGCCTTCTTACCCTCTGGTAACACAGTAATGTCCCATGTGTCATTAATGTCAAGTGCATGAAGTTCCTTCTGCATTGCTTCCCTCCATTCTGGAAACAACCTTGCTTGAGCATAGGAATTAGGTTTAGGTATGATAGTAGTAGCCTGAACAGCAAAGGATGAGAAAGATAATTTTTGGAATTAATGGTAGGACAAACAAAATCATGTAACTTGACAGGAGGCGTTAAAAGTCTTGATGAGTGTCTTTGAATTGGTGTTGGAATGTTGATGTTAGAAGTAGGAATATTTGAAGAAGAAATAGAGTGATGATTAATATGAGAAGAAGAAGAAGAATTAGGAAGTATAGGAGAATTATGTGTATGGACTGAATCAGAAACATAATGAGAATTAATAAAAACTGAATTATTATGATTAAGAGATTGAGATGTAGACATTGAATCAGATTGAGAATTAGAAATAGATGATTCAGGTATGATAGGATTATCAAGAGCAGAATCAAGAGATACAATAGGAACAAACTGATGTGGACTAACAGGTGTTGGAGCGACATCAGTGACTCATTGATTTTGGGTCCGGAGTTAATTCAGGATATTGTTGAGCAGGTGAAAGTAATTCAAGCTAAAATGAAGGCTGCTCAAGATAGGCAAAAGTCTTATGCGGATTTGCGTCGGAAACCTATTTCTTTCGAGATGGGAGATAAGGTGCTTCTGAAGGTTTCACCTATGAAGGGAGTGCTGCGGTTTGGTCAAAAAGGCAAGTTGAGTCCGAAGTATGTAGGTCCCTATGAGATTCTTGAAAGGATTGGGGAGGTCGTGTATAGTTTGGCTTTGCCCCTAGAGCTGTCTAAGGTTCATGATGTATTTCATGTGTCGCAGTTGCGCAGGTATCGTAGTGATCCTTCGTAGGTGATTCCTGTTGAGTCGGTCTCAGTCGAGCCGAATTTGACTTTTGAAGAGCGACCAGTTCGTATATTGGACCGTTAGAACCGTGCTCTGAGAAGAAAGGTGATTCCCTTGGTTAAGGTACTTTGGAGAAGTCAAAAGTACGAAGAAGCTACTTGGAAACCGAAAAGTTGATGCGACTGAAATACCCGGAACTATTCGTTTCTGATATTCATTGTGTGTTTGTATTATTTGTTTTCGTGGACGAAACTTTATTTAAGGAGGGGAGATTGTAACATCCCATAATTTTGCTCCTAGTTTTTCGCAAAAGTTTTCCCCAAAACTATTATTTTCTCTAAATTGATGATTTCGATTTTTATAAATTAATGGAAGCCGGAATATTTTTATTATTTGACGTGCTAAGTATGTGAATTATATTTATATTTATAATATAATTTATTAGAATTATTTTTCGTTATTAAGTATTTTTAAAGTTTAGGAGCGATTTAGGAATTTATCGATTTATCGCGTAACGGACTTTTATCACATGGATCATTGATGAATGGGCCGAAATATTTTGTGTGTTTTGGGCTATGAGGCAACCAGCCTTGTGGAGGAAGAAGAAGATATTTTCTTCACTTATTTTGGTGTCTTTTTACATTCCGTAACCTCCATAACCTCCCTCTTAATTTCACCATTAAACCTCTTATATTTATTCTTTTTAAACCACCAAAAATCTGATAAAAAATCAGATTACCATTGCTGTCATTTTTACAATATCATTCGGCCATCATCATCATCATTTTCTCTCACAAATTTTCAACTCCTTTTCTTCATCAAATTGTTCTTAACTTATTCTACTTATCTATTCCTCGTTCGTGGTGCTTTGGGGTTTGAATAAGACGTGGAGTGCACGCATAATTCAGGATTATCACAATAGTTTTTAGCTCTCCTCCGACGATCCAGTAACTAGTAGTTATTTTAGAACGCTAGAGATTAGGGTATATTTCGGTAGTAGATTATTACGTTAGGAATTATTTTAATTACTTTTTATGTGAAATTATTGATGAAAATTTACGTGCGTGTTCATCATATATGCTGTGAGTATGTTATGTGCAGCAAATAATTTTTAATTGAGTTTTTCCTATTTTATTAGTTTAAATAGTAATTTGTGTGTTTATGGCTTAATTATAAAATAATTAGTGAATGAGTTTTATAATTGCCGAAAATATTTTTATTGAAGCAGGTTATGTGTGTAATATGTTTTTCATGTCTTATAATAATTTTTGTCTACTGTTTACGAGTTTAATTAATTGAATTCTCTATTTTTTCATTCTCGTGATTGTTAGTAATTAATTCGTGAATATTATATGTTGAGGCCGAAAAATCTGTTTCTTTACATAATCTGTATTAACGGGGTTTTTGCATGTTATGTGAATTTTTAATAATTTTTGGGCGTCTATTTCTAATTTTAAGTATTTAATTGGCTTTATTGAGTAATATGTAAATTATTGTTAAAAATTACTTTTAGAGTCCGAAAATTATAAATAAAATTATTACTGTGTCAGTAGAGCTATGATGGTTGTATGTCAGTTTTTTTGAGAATTTATGGTTCGGTGATATTTATTAAATAATTTTTATTGTGATTTTGTTGGTGATTTGAGTTTATTCTTTTTAATTATTAAGAGATTAATAATCAGGATTAAAATAAAACGTTTTTCATCTTTGAGGGCTGATGATTTATAAGTTAGTGTGGTTATGATTGGGTGTTATTATATTTACGTTTAGTTGGTGTAAGAATGATTAATTGTGTACATTTTACTGAATTAATGAGTTTTGGGGTTAATTAGTACTGTTATTCGGTAGCGTCAGACGCACACAAATACGTCAGACGCACGGCGGTTCGTGCGCTAGACGTACAGGTTGGCGCTGAGTGCAAGCTCATGCGCCGAGCGCATAGTTTTGTGTTGCATGATTTTCGTATGTGCTTGTACGCATGCTTTACATGGAGTTGGTGATCTTGTATGATGTGTAACATTTCTGGTTGTTACTATTGGTGCTGTAAAACTCTTTTCATAACATTATTTGTGCTTAATTGTGTACAAAGTATTTGTTGTTTAACGTATATGTAGTAAATTTGTAAGTTACTTCTTTGAGGAATTGTGAAGAAGATCTCTATTGATGAATTGTGGGTATAAGGCCGGGTGACATCCCTTTGATGAATATTATTGAGATGAATGATACTTTTATGATATTTATGACTTTATTTTGAGATAAGAACATCCGGTGGAATAGATGCAGTCCCCGGTGAAGAACATGCCAACAACCTAGTTTGCGAACTAGGGGTAAACTTTGGGTTAATTGTTGTCGTCCGAGAGGACAAGGGGTTCTGCGTGTTCTACCCTGCATCGGGAGTTTCGCCATTCTTAGACACAGGCAGTGGGGAACGTAAGCCCATAGACTGACATGTAGATTGCGATCTGACAAACCTTAGGAAGTGGATTGCAATTTACTGACGTTCGGTTTCACTTACTCAATAACTTGTTTTACATATACTTTATTTTTATTTAAATACTCTTGAGATAATTTAATTATTTCATCCTATTTACTTGTTATTTACTTTTCATTTGTATTACTTGTGAGCTTTATGGATATGGATGCATATTGTAGTTGTCTTGGCTTTATTCTTTCCTTTCTTACTAATCTATGTCTGAATTAGACTTTGATTTCTTTTGTTCTGGGAGAACTGCTAGTTACTCCCCACTAACTGTGGAATTATTTAATAATATCTTTGCATATGGAAATGACCTCTAGACTTGTGACTGCTTGGGCTAGCAGAGTGTGGGTCGAAAATGAGAGGAAGCTTCTTATAGTTTTTTCTAGTGGATGAGTTTTACGAAGACAATAGATAGTCTTATATAATGCTAGGTCTCAAGGACATTTAGACTTTTTTGGGTTTTTTGTGTGAGACTTGCGTGTCTCGTAGCTTTTGAATAATGTTGTGGTTTGACTATGGTTTTTGGATGTTCCTTTACATTTTAGAACTATAATACTTTGAGTTGTTTTCTTTTAGAAGCTATGAAAATTTCAGTTTGAGTTTACCTTTATTTAATGTGTTAGAGTAGTATAACCGTCCTGACATTATTTTCGCTAACGTCTTTTAGTCAATTTAAACTAGATATTGTTAAAGTATCTTAGTAGTAGAAGGACGGGGGTATTATAAAACAGCTAGGGAGAATTAGTTACAAGAGTAACTAATTCTGTTATTACAACTTTAGAGTTTGTTAATGATAGAGTTTGTTAATGAAAACTGTAAAATAAGCTGAATATATTTCACAATTCACGATCATCAAATGCTAAAGGTTTGTTAGCATAACACCATAAATATATCCATCTTTTGGAAAAAAAACACTTTTTGATACAGCATATAATGTGGCAAGAAATAAGAGAATGTGTATAATCAACTCATATGGCAATTTATTAAACAAGTCCATAAGTATGAAAAAAAAAACAGAGGGAAGTGTATATAATCTCACTTTAGAATAATGTTCCACTAAGGGATTATTGGGAAATTGGAAGTGTAGAATTTCACCGTAGAAGTAAATGGTTCAAGTGATATGCAATTTACATATTAGAGAATAGAGAAACGATGCAATCAAACAGAGGAAGTGTGATTTAAATTACGGCAATCAAGCAGGTCTGTATTGCGGGCGTGGGCAATTTCCGACAACGGAGTGCACGAAAAGTCTTTGAGTAGAGGAGCTTATCGACATGTTACCAAAAGTCTTTCGAGTGTGTAGAGGGCAAGAAGTAGTACTGATGGGCAACCCACACGATATCACCCTGACCTCAAACTATTTGACCCCAAACCATTGACAGGTTTGACTAGAGGTCAATCCCACATAGAAAAAAAGTGGCGGGAGGGGGGGATTTTTTATTTTCTTTTAATGAAGTAAGTTGAAAACTGTTGCAAGTGGGGGGATTTTGGGGCTTCTTCTTGCAAGGGTTGAGAGTTGATCCTTGAACCTCTGGGATCAAAGCAGAAGCTAAAACCACTGGTGTTAGCTACACCACGAGGCTGTCACATGTTGCTTGTTAAGATCTACTTCCTCAAACCCAGGATAGTCTAAACACTTTTATTTTATTTTTATCCCATATTAGTTTGAACACTTCCATTTTGGTATTGGTCCCCCACGTTATTCTATATTTTTTTACACTTCTTTGGCACACACTCTACCTTTATTAATAAATAGTTGTTCATGTTCTCTCTCCTCTAATAAAAAATACCATACCAACTCCTATTACATCTACTTTTTTTTAATAAAATAACATTTGTTAATCACGCTACAATTTATCACCTTAAATTACGTGTTCCAACAAGTGTTTAGATCTTTTTGGAACGAATGGAGTTTTAATTTTATAAGTTAGTTTAAATTGGATAATTGCTAAAACACAAGGGGACAATGTTCCTTCTCAAATCTCAATACTTTGTTTCTTTTTAATCTACACACCCTTGCGCTTTTTCTATTTTTGATAACATGACCAATTTATTTTCTCCTCTTTATGACTTTATCCATCCATATAACCGAAAATTTTAATATAATGACCCACCTTAAAATTTCTCTCTCCATGTTTTTAGTTGTCTCTCCCAATTTTCAATTTTTTATCTCTCACTTTTGGACTTCCTCCTTGTTTCTCCCTTAAAGTGAAGTGAGTAAATTAAAAAGAAACGAAAGGAGTATAAATTTTCTTTTTTGGTAATAAGTAAAAGTAATATGAGAGTTGAGAAAGTTCCAAATCTACTCTAAGGCTCTGATTGTTTTGGAGGAAACGTTTTCTAGGAAAATAATTTTCCTCATTTTTCGTTATTTGGTTGAATAAGGGATTTAAAAAGAAAAATTAAGATTGAAAATAGTTTTTAATCCCTTTGTAAACATATTCTTATTTTGGAAGAAAATCATTTTCCTCCACTCTCTCATTCCCAACATCTTCATTTTCCCCTTCTTGGCTTAATAGTTTTCCATCAAACAAAACAAAATAAAGCTAATACTGTCTGCGTTCTTTTGTGATTGCAACAATTTCCTTATTTGAAAGTTTCATATTAATTGTAATGTTTTCTTATTTGCTAATTTCTTCTCTCTCTATCTGTTCCATCACATGGGTACTACTTTTTATTTATCCCTTTCTCTCCCCTCTTCACATGAGTTTCTTTTTTTTTCTTTTTTTAACAGACACATGAGTTTTTTAAAAAAAGTGTCAATAAAATATGTTACAATAATAATGGAACGGACAAAATAATTATTTGCATTTTCCACCTGAAATATTTTTTCCTTCAAACCAAACTAAATTTAAATGTGACTTATTCTTTTGCGTCAACCAAAATGTAGTTTACTCTTCTTTTCTTGTTTTGTGGCAGGAATACTGCATTACTGCATAGTGCATACTGTCCATTGATTTTACGTCCTCCAATCTACTTCTATGTTAGAGGATGAGTTTCAAAGTAATTCAAACTACAGTGCTGCAAAACCACACAAATCTAGAACCTTCGCCATATATGTAAGTATGTAACTCAATTTTGTTCCAAATTGAAAAAAAAGCATCATATTCAAGAAGAATATGAGGAAGAAAAAGTAGCCTCTTCTTTTGCAACCACTTATCAGCCAAAAGTTGAGGGTTATATTAAAAGAAAAATAGAGTCTCTTGCTTGCAAATGACCAAAACGTAAAGTTACTTTCATGTTTCAACTTTCAAGTCACAAATTTCACTAACAAACCAAATTCTTCGCACTTAAGCAAGACAGAGTTTCCAAGGGCTTTTTTTGTCAAACCAACAAAAATTCCTTGGTATCATAATATCTGAGGGCCACCCTCGAATCCCAAAGGCGTATTTTACCAGTTGGCATCATGTGGATTTCCGTAAATTTAATAGTACTTCATATCGAGGTTGAGGTGGTAGAGCAGTGGAATCACTTCCCAACTCGTATCCCTAACATATAGGAATCAAACCTCATGGGAGTCATTTAAGCAATGTCTTTTATCTCCTCAAATAAGCCCCCTCATCGGATTTCACTTATTTTAAAACGCATGAAGTATTAATTATATAGTGGATATTGTAACTCGTAAGGCTCACCTCCTTTCTTCTCCTTCCCCTCTATAAGGCTATAACTATAGGGGTTTGATTCTTATTTTACCCCTCAACAAGTGTTTGTAATCATAGCTACATAGCATGCATTGTTTATCTCATCACTAACACCAAGAGTTAGAAAATCAAGTATTCATATTACAGTATTACACGCAATTTCTCCCCTTACTCATCGAATCATATGTAAGCGACAATTTTGGAAAGGAATCACACTCTTTACGGAGAAAATAAACAAGATAATCGTACTTTCAACCTTTAATACACCAATTACGCGCAGTAATTCTTGAACAAATAAAATTGATTATCTCAACTAACTAAAAGTAGTTTAATTAAATGTGCAATAGTACACTCTCCAAAACAAAATAATAAAAAATTGTAATACTATGTTATATGTACAACGAATTTCATCATTTCATTCAGAAATTAACCGCAATTCTACTCTGTTTTCTATGAATTTTATGAATACTATGAGCCACAAAGAGTGTAAACACAAAATCTGCAATTGCATGAAAGATTTGGCCGATTATAGACAAAAATAAAAAGAGATAATGCTAATATTAAACCATAGATAACATCAACATAATCTGTGCAAAACAATGTACTAGAAAAACCGGCAACAAAATCAAAATCTAAAACAACATAATTTCAAATTTTAACACAAAACTACAGACATCAATCCCTAAGATAATCAACCATACTCATAATATATATAACGAAATGTGTAAATATACTATGATTATTACTACCGAAACCCTAGAAAATCACGACACCATCCGAAGAAAACGCAAACTCCAGAAAATAGGAGAAAATTCACTAATTCATCACCGAAATTTTGCTTAGTTCTTGAGAATAGAGCCAGAGAAAAAGGCGGCGATTGCGACGGCGAAAATTCCGGCAATCGAAGGAGAGAGAATTCCGGCGGCGGAGGTTGGGCTTGGAGCAGGAGCATCGGTAGCCATGGCGACGCTGACTAGGAGAGAGAAAATGGCGAAGATGACGGCCATGGAAGAAGCTTGAGTTGATTTCGCCATTTGTTGATGTTTTCGAGGAGAGAGAAAATGAAGATTTTGAGGTTTTGTTAATGGAGGAGAGAGAAAGTTTAGAGTTCGTAAAAAATGGTGGAGAATATGTGGGGTTTTATAGAGGGGTGAGTTCGGGCAGAGGGGTAATGGAACGGGCAGCTGCCCGGGGTTTTAGAGTAGCTATTGGTGAAATGCCAGGTATGTGAAGTGGGGGCCCATTAGGGTTTTTTTAAATTAGGATTTGTGATTAAGAAAATGAAATCACATGGTGTGCATAATTGGGTTCTCTTTTTGGTACTAAGGTAAGGTTCTTATGATTATTTATGTTTGTTTTGGTATTAATATGGTCATAGAACTTGTTTATGATTTTAATAGCAAAAGTAACGGAATGCACTTTAAGTCACTAGTGTTTGTCTTTTATCTTAATATGCATTTTGCATGCTTTCAGGCTAATTTTAGTTGGGATAATTGCTCAAGTTAAAATCATAATTGTAATGATGAATGGAAATTGGAATAACTCTTTGAGTGCCAACAATATGCAAACAAACGTTAATGTCGAATGATGTAGCTAAAACTAAATTTTTGTTCATTGGCCTATTTGATCAATATGTTTCAAATTAGCAAATAAGTAAATTGAAAGAGGATTAAAGTTGGCCTAGTGGTTATATAACCCACCTTCCACCTGTATGGCAGAGGTTTTATTCTTATCCTCTACAAGAAGTATCCCCAATTTATCCCCCTCCTTGCAAGAGAATCCTCCTTACCTTAAAAAAAAAAGAGTAAAGTAAAATTAAAGAGTTCCAAATAAGCAAAGATATAGTTGTGAGTGTTGTCCAACTTTTCAGCAAAAATATAAGCTCTCTAATCAAATGAAAAATTTAAACAGTTAGAGATTTCTTTATACGTTTTGCAAAAATTTCCGAAACTTTCCAGCAAAAAATAAGCTCTCTAATCAAATGAAAAATTTAAACAATTAGAGTTTTCTTTTTATGTTTTGCAAAAATTTCCGAATTTTCCTGATATCAACAGATTTATATTTTGTTAATTTATCAAGCTAATGAAGTGATCTTTGAGGAATAGAAGTATAAACTTATTTGAACAGATCAAAGTACTTTTTTTTGTTGAGAAGTAAATGGGGCATTTTATAAAATTGACTAATAATAATAGGATTTTTCTAACCTATATCATAAGGTATAGGTTAAAATTATCAAAATTCTGATATAAGATATTACTATATTATGTATAACTTTGGAGTATTATACAAAAAGTTTTCATTTCAAAATCCATTCACACTAAATCCTACATGATTCTCTCAATCTTTAATATGTATCCTTATTTATTATCCCCAAATAGAATCTTGTTGGATTATATTTTATATTAATGAAAACTTAAAATTCTTAACCTATGTCTTGTAGCATAGGTTAGAAAAGTCCATAATAATAATACTTGATTGAGCTTAATATGAGTATTAGATATCATGTATTAAAAAAAAATCAAAGTAGTTAACGTACTTACATCAAACTCAATCAAGAAATGTTCACGTCTAATTCTCACCTAATTAGATATTTCAACTTCATTAGTCAATTCTAAATTTGAGCACATATAAACTTAATCATATTGCATAAAATTTCTTACTAGATGTCATACATGCATGCCACAAAACATTACATTTGTACCCGTTGCTCATTATATTACTTTTCACAAAAGTTTGAAAGTTAAAAATTCAAAATGTATGATGAGTGAAAGAGTGATGTTGGTGGGAGAAATGAGAATACGTTGCCGACTTGCCGTTGGGTTTGGGCTGGAACAATGGGGCCCACTTACATGATGTTCGTAGGAGAGATGGTAGTTTACAAAAGTGATTTCTTCTTCTTCTTCCACACTTGTCCTTCAAAGTACCTTCTATTTTTTGTTTTGGGTGCTGATCGACATCTAAGAGTTTGAATGTACTCCCAGGGTGAATAAATGTTTAATGTCGGAATATAAAAAATTTAGAAACTATTGGAAAATATTTGTTCCATACATTGAGTGGATGTAATTTTGTAATTACATTTTATGTAGGGATTAAAGTATTTCTATCTCTAGTTTAGCTAAGCTAACCAAAATTTCGCTAAAGTAAATTATTATTTTGGTCTAGAATAATGAATATTTCCTCTCAAGAACTTGATACTCCTTCAGTTCTATTATTATCGAGTTTTGATAAACATCTAACATGTAGATATATCTAACACAATTTTTCTGTGCTAAATGTCTTGAATTTGTGTGACAGTTTTTGTAGGAAGAACATAAAGAGACGAAGATAGTGATTCTATATTAAGACCAAGATAGTGATTGTATATTTTTTTTATGGCTAAAAGGCAAAGATTGATTAAATTAAATAGGTGAGCATATCCTGACTTGCTAAATCAGTAGCAAAGTCAGGGAAATCCTCAAGCCAGATACGTTCAGTTTCAGCAACAAAATTGTGTTTGGCAATTGAATGGGCTAAAACATTGTCATCTCTTCTCACATGAGAGAATTCTATATTAAGATATACTTCCTTTGTATGTTTTTTTTCTTCCTGTTTGGAATCTTAATACTATTCATAATTAGAGAGAATCTTTTAATTTTTTTCAATATATAAAAAAATTTTAGTCATGTTGGTCTTGTTTGATTCGTATCAATAAATAATTAAGGTCAAAGAAGAGGATTAGCAAACGTGTGTAGTTAAAGTAGGAAGAACAAAACAATACAGAAAAAGTATATGACGTCATAGTTTTATTAATATTCCAAACAGAGAATTAAAACAGAAACACAGTACTAGCCGGTTTTTTTTCAATCAAAATGTTCATACACCTAACATGTTAACTGATTAAGACTAAGATATTGACAAAAATGCCCTTAAAATAAGATAGTGAAAGGAGATAGAAAAGAAGAGGATCCTAAATAATTTATCACGGTTAGCGAACTGAAGTAGCTAACATATTATTTATTTTTCTAATACTATACAAATTTATTAATTTGTAACAAAGAAAGTTGCATGTTACTCTAACGGCCTGTATGGTAGTCGTTAATAAATGGTGGTATTGAGAATGAATTTTAAGTGTAATGTTATAAGGGAAGCACCCTTAAAATCTCTATGGGGAGGGAGGCAATTTCAACCCCCAATTTTGTGTTTTTTTCTCCATGAGAAAGCAATCTCACCCTTAACTTGTGTTTTTCTCCAAGGAAAAGTAATTTTCATTACCACTCATTACCACCTACAAGTACAAGGTGGTATTGGATGAGAATGAAATCTAAGAAGAAAAATAAACACTTTAGGACAAATTAACATTACTATGGGAATGAATAATGATTTCCTTTATAAATTTACATATAAATCCATTACCATTACTATTACCATTATTTATAACCAACTACCAAACGGGCCGTAAATGTTTAGTCCAAAGGTGATTATTTTAGAATTTATTAGAGCACCAACTTGTACTTGCTTGCAATATGCAAAAGTTTTGAGCTACTAGCTCAACCATTGGGGTGAAACAAGCAATATAGCTTGGTTGAACAATTTTCTCATCAAATAAGCTATATAGCTTGCTCAAAAAAGCAGTGGGGCCCATTTGATAAATCACAAATGACAGTCAAGGTTGGAAGGTTGGTGGGTAAAGTGGGACCCATTCTAGCTAGAAGTAGTTGTTGCTTGCCATTGGAGTCTGGAGGAGTTAGTAGCTCAAATAAGTAGTAGCATGAAAAGGTGATGTGGAATGCATGAGTAGCAACATGAGGTTGTTGTTCGCCATTGGAGTTGCTCTTATATTTTCTACTCGACTACTCGTGACAAAATGTTATGTCAACTAAACAATTACATCATTTTGTCTTATTAAGTGACCGGGGAGATTAGCCGAGCCCAACAACTAGTTAATATTTAGATTTAGTCAGGTTTAGTTTTCAAGGTTAGAAAGGTCACTCATAATCGGCGACTCGGCGTGCCTCTAACGCCACGAGCTGGGCCAAGCTGATATTTTTGGTCTTCACTTTGCTAATTGCTTTATGCATTCCAAGTGTAAATCAGTAAATATTTTCAGAAGTTTCGGACAAACTTAGTGATTCTCGAAATTAGCCTTTTTATTCTTTAATATATGCTCCATCATCTTCCACTGTCCACTAATCTTTATGTTTGTTTGGCATTTTGATTACGCATGGCATAATATTCTTTCTCCATATTCTATTAGTGGAGATTTGGAGTATTAATTTACTATAAATAGCACACCTAAGCTGTTTGCACTTATTGTTATTCCTTTTCGTTAGTGAATAATAACTCTACTTTTTAGCAGCCAGTTTGTAACCAAACGGCCCCTTAACATTTTGCCTAAAGATTAGAATATTTGTTTGCTAGCTCTTCTACTTCATCGAACATTTTAGTTGTTCTTTAATTTAATATTATTTTCCTTTTTTGTTGCTAAATACTAACCTTCGTATCTAAATAAGTGCAATGATTTGACTTTCACGTTTGCCAACGCACAACTTTAACCATTAATATCTCTAATTATGTATTTGTAAAAGTTATAAAAAAGTTGATATTATGAAGATATTCATTGAAACAAATCCAACATTTTATATGATCATTTATGTTTTTACATATTAGTGAAAAAATACGGTTAAAGTGAAATGTGTGAATAGTACAAAGGTCAAAGCGTTGCACTTTAAAAAGAAACAGAGAAAGTAAGTCTTTAAACAATAGCAACGCAATTACTGCTTACAGATATGAATCAGACACACACAAAAATCGGTTTAGTGTCAATAACTTACAACCCATTTAGCTTAATCATTAAATAATTGAGTCTAGCTAGTATTAAAATTTTGAGTGTGTTTTGGGTGTAACATGTTACACCACAACTTATTGTGTAACATGCATAATGACATAGACTCCAACAAGAATGACATGGATTATACAAATAATGACATGAATCTCATGCCGTTATATCATTCATTTAATGTCATTTGAGTTCTTTTTACAAATTAGACGATGATTTGTAGGTTGTTACACCATAAATTATGGTGTAACAGTTACACCCAAGAATTTGTGTAAAATTTTTAATCCGAAACTATTACACTTAGGTTGTATCAACTAAAATTATTATAAACGATTTTGCACAATTAAAAGATAAGAGTTAAAGATTGACAAATTTTCAATAAATAAACTTGAAGTGATATAATTGCCTTAAAGAGAAAATATCTTATTTTTGAAACTTTTTTCAATATGCTATCTACGTCAATAAGCTATATGGGTCAACATAACTAATCTAATTATAAAATAAGTGGGGTTCCTACCGAAATCCGAGCAAGTGATTGCTAAAATTCGCGCGGGGACATCCACCTTGAATTTAAGGAAAGGCAACATGACCCAACTAACCATATAGGTTATATCAGTTTGAAAGAAACGCAGTTCGCTATTTTCTTCACACAGACATGAAGTCGACGCAACACGATTCACCTACCGACTCTAAATGTAATATCAAGCATCACTTCATTATATTCTCTTTGTCTTTTTCTGCTCTAGCTACTTTGAACATGCATTCGTTTATTTCTATTCTACCCACTTTTGCTTAATTATTTTTTGCTAACTCTTTTTCCGTAATACTCTCTATTACCCTAATTTTGTCCTCTCCAGCCCACTCTATGCAGCCTATTGAATCCAATACATAAATAGCCTATCTCTCTTCTCTTTAGTATTTGGTGGTACAATAACTAGTTTCGGGCTCCAAGCAACGTATGCCTTCACAAGTTTATAAGAAGTATGTAATTTAATATTGTTGGAGAAATTGTTTACTCTTCTATTTGAGTAGATTCTAGGGTAGTTCATTCACAAAGCAACATTCACAGATAGAAAATTTAGTTGAATAAATTTATCAAGGTAGAAACATATTGTATAAAACAACCAGGAGATGCGTTAATGTACTGATTTCTCCATGTTATAACCAAACAAGGCAAAATGTATATGCTGGATCATCATAGTTAAGTGACTACTGAAGAGTTTCCAGCTTAAAAATGCATGTAACCAAAAGTTGAAATGCCAAAAATCCATCAAAATTTGAAAACATTATAGACTAAATTCTTCAGTTGAACCTTTTGTTCTTTCTCTCATTCATTTCATCTGTCTTAATTTCTTACAACCTAGGACTAGTCATTATATAGACTAGGTATTACAGATTACTAGGAAGATGCTAGGAAGCTGCCTTACAACGGTACAAAGCCAGGTGGCCACTACCCTCATGACTACAAGACAAACAACATAATCACAGCTAATCATTGGCACACTGCCAAAGAGAATAATGAACCTAGGACTGATGCATACATCACCATACCTTAATTACATAAGCAGTACTATCAGTAGATAAGTGGGCTTAAGGCCTTACAAAGAGGATTAATGGGCCTTAACACTCCCCCTTAAGCTGAGTGGGAAGATGTAATCTGAACCCCAAGCTTGGACAGGAGAAATTGATGTTTCTCAGTTCCTAGAACCTTAGTAAGGATATCAACTACTTGCTGAGTAGTAGGTATGTAGGTTGGATTAATCAACCCTTCTTGCACTTGCTCTCTGATGAAATGGCAATCTATGCCAACATGTTTGGTCTTCTCATGATGCACTGGATTTGCAGCAATGGCCAAGGCAGCTTGGTTGTCACAGAAGATAGTTGTAGTGCCAAGATGCTTGAGCCCCAGTTCTTTTAACAATTGTTTCACCCACATAACTTCACAAGCTGTCATTGCTAAGGAGTTGTATTCAGCCTCAGCTGTAGATCTAGCCACCACTGTTTGTTTCTTAGACTTCCATGCAATAGGAGAGTTCTCTAGAAGGATACAAAATCCAGTTGTTGACCTTCTTGTGTTAGGGCATCCTGCCCAATCACTATCACAATAAGCATGTAACTCAGCAGCAGACTTAGCAGCTAGGAGTATGCCTTGAGCAGTAGACCCTGCAAGATACCTCAAGACTCTTTTACAAGCTTGAAAGTGTGCTGAAGTAGGGCTATGCATAAATTGGCTTAAGACATGCACTGTGTATGCAATGTCTGGCCTAGTAAGAGTTAGGTAAATCAGTTTACCAATAAGTCTTTGATAAGACTCAGGATGAGACAAGGGTTCTCCAGAGGTAGAAAGCAGCTTCACATGAGCATCCATGGGAAGTTTTAAGGGTCTACACTTGTTGAGACCATAATCATCCAAGATATCAGTGATGTACTTCCTTTGGGAGAGAAGGATACCCTATTTGCTTCTTTCAACCTCAATTCCCAAAAAGTACCTTAATTCACCCATATCTTTCATTTTGAACTCAGAGTTCAAGAATGTTTTTGCAGCTTCTATTCCTTCCATGTTGTTTCCTGTTAAGATCAAATCATCTACATAGGCTAGAATTGCTGTGAAGGTATTCTTATCATGCCTTGTGAACAATGAGTAATCAGATCTTGATTGGAGGAATCCATTAGCCTTCAGAACTGCACTTAATTTAGCAAACCACTGTCTTGGTGCTTGTTTAAGCCCATAGAGTGATTTTAACAGTTTACATACCTTCCCTTTCACAGCTTCTTTGACAACATACTCCCCCTGTGAATCAGTATTGAACTTGAATCCTGCTCTTTCATAGCCAGGTGGGAATTTCATATAGACTGTTTCTTCAAGCTCACCATGTAAAAATGCATTTTTTACATCCATTTGGTGAGTGAACCACCCTTGCATAGCAGCAACAACAAGAAGTGATCTCACAATGGTCATCTTGGCCACTGGTGCAAAAGTCTCACCATAGTCAAGCCCATATTGTTGTCTATTTCCAAGGATTACAAGTCTTGATATGAATCTTGTGCTTTTTCTCTGTGGATCATAATTAGTGGTATATAACCACTTGCTTCCTATTGCATGTTTACCTGGGGGTAACTCAGTGATTTCCCAAGTATTATTCCCTTCCAAAGCATCTAACTCTTCATTCATTGCTTGGAGCCACTGCTTGTGCTTTGTTGCCTCTTTAAAGAATCTTGGATCAGGAGCTTTGTTCACAGACTCCACCAGAGATGTGAAGTGGGAACTGACATGAGCTGTACCAACCTTTTGAACAAAGTTGGCACTAATATGATAATCTGTATGCTAAGTAGGTGCTTTGTGACTCCTACTAGATCTTCTGGGACTAGAGTGAGCTTAAACTCTCTCTTCTTCCTGATTCACTTCATGTTCTGCATTGTTAGGACTTGATTCTTCTTCATCTCTACTTTCACAACTATCATCTTCTATGACAGCATTAGGAAAATTTTGTGAACTTCTTTCATGATTCACAACAGAAGTTGAGTGAAATACATGATATGGGTAAACAGATTCACAAAACTTAACATCCCTAGATACAAATCCCACACCTGTGAGTAAGTTATGTACTTTGTATCCCTTTTGTGAATGTGGGTATCCAATGAAAATACAAGGAACCCCTCTTGCCTGAAATTTATCCTTTTTCCTTTGAGGGTTATAGGCAAATGCTAAACACCCAAAGCACCTTAAGTGTTTGTATTCAGCTTCTTTCCCATACAACAACTCATATGGTGTTTTGCCATTAAGAACAACAGTAGGAAGCCTGTTAGTGATATGAGTGGCTGTCCTCACACACTCCCCCAAAACTGCAAGGGTAAACCAGCTTGAAACCTTAATGCCCTTGCCATCTACAGAGTATTCCTATGTTTTCTCTCAGCCCTTCCATTCTGCTGTGGCCTATCAACACATGATGTCTGATGCACAATCCCCTTATTCTCAAAGAAAGTCTTACATTTGCTATCTTCAAACTCGAGTGCATTATCTGATCTGATAATTTTCACCTCTTTCCCAAATTGAGTTTTAGCCATGTTTATAAACTTTTCAATGGCCTAAAATGCATCTGACTTCAGTTTTAGTAGATGAACCCAAGTCACTCTAGAGTAGTCATCTACTAAAGTGAGAAAGTATCTATACTTTCCCTTGTAACTTACTTTGTATGGACCCCATGTGTCCATATGAATCAATTCCAAGGCTTCTCCTGCCCTTGAGTGACTCACTTCATATGGCAATTTTGTGAATTTAGCCAATGGACAGGTAACACACACATCTTCACATTTCTTCTTCACATCTAGGCTTTTAATCAATGCCACCCTCTTCATAGGTGCATGACCAAGCCTGTGGTGCCACAAAGTTTCATTACTCAGCTTTGGCACATTCAGTATCACACTTGGTACCTCACTACATGTGCCAATAGCCATAGCCATATGAGTTTTATCAATCTTTTCACTTGTTTGTGCTCTAATTCTTCTCAGAGTCTTAACAAGAGCTTCATTAAACAGATAATACAAGTCATTCTCCCCCTTTACTACTCCTCTTACTTCATTAGTCACACAGTCATGCAGTTCATATCTTCACACAACTTGTTTATAGAGAGTAGGTTCTATTTAAAGGCTGGTATGTACATAACATTTTTTAACTTTACTCCATTAAACAACTCTACATTACCAGTGTGAGAGATTTTTGAAGTTTCTCCAGTAGGTAGGTTGATTAAAGGAGTGTTTTTACATTCAACAACATCTTGGAGTATGGATAAGGAGCCTGTCATGTGGTCAGATGCTCCAGAGTCCATAATCCACTCATCATTTTTGATAGTATCAGCAAAATGACATGACACCATACTTGAATAAGTAGTGTCCATCTCATCATCAGTGTCTCCTCCCTTGGATGGAGTGGGTAACAGCCTCAACAGTTGCTCCAACTGCTGTGCTGTGATGGTATTGCTGCTGGAGGTTGACATGGCTTCACTATGCTGTTGTTTTTACTCCTCCTGGCTTGCCTTTACCCCACTTTTGTTGGTAGTTGGGATTTTTCTTCATTTTTCGTCCTCCTTAGTTCTTCCCTTTTGCATATTTTGCTGGAAATCCAATAACAAACCAACAGTTCTCCTTGGTATGGCCAGTTTTACTGCACACAGTACATTGAATGGTGCTTGTTGTGCTGCTAGTACCTCCTCCTGGACCCTTTCTAAACATAGCAATATTTTATGGTTCCTCCTTTACTTGACTCAAGATGTCTCTTTGAGCTTCTTCTTGCTCAAGGAAACCACAAGCTACCTCTACAGTTGGTAGTGGTGACATCATCAAGAGATTACTCCTCTGTGTTCCATAAGACTCATCCAATCCATTTAGGAATTGGAAGAGCTTTTGTTCATCTTGTTGTTTTGTCAAAGCTTCTACAAAAGCTGTGATTTCTGTAGTTGTAGAGGTGATTGGTGGAAGAGAGTTCAAAGACTCTAATTCCTCCCAATAACATTTCATCAGTGTATAATATTCACTGATTTCCTTCCCTTGCTGCTTGGCTTCATACAACTCTTTGCTGAGCTTATACTTCCTTGAACCGTTGGTGAGAGAAAACCTTCTTTCCAACTGGTTTCATATTTCTCTTGCATTGTTAACAAACATAACAAATCTCTTGATTGATTCAGAGACAGACCCTAGAATCCATGAGATTATCATGTTGTTACAGGTATCCCAGACTTCTTTCTTTACATCATCTGTTTCATCTCTCTTTATCACGCCTGTTACAAAGCCTAGCTTTCTTTTAGAAGCTAAGACTATCTCCACAAACCTCCTCCAGGATCTGTAATTGGAGCTTCCTAGAAGTTTATCAACATATACAAAGTTGTTTCCATCTGAGGGTTGTAGGTATAAAGGATTGGTAGGTTATATTTTTGTAGGTGTTGATTTTTTTGTCAATTTAAAGTTTCAGGTTTTTAGATGAAATAGACTGAGGTTTAAGAGCTTTGGCTCTGATACCATGAAAACATTATAGACTAAATTCTTCAGTTGAACCTTTTGTTCTTTCTCTCATTCATTTCATCTGTCTTGATTTCTTACAACCTAGGACTAGTCATTATATAGACTAGGTATTACAAATTACTAGGAAGATGCTAGGAAGCTGTCTTGCAACGATACAAAGCCAGGTGGCCACTACCCTCACGACTACAAGACAAACAACATAATCACAGCTAATCATTGGCACACTGCCAGAGAGAACAATGAACCTAGGACTAATGCATACATCACCATACCTTAATTACATAAGCAGTACTATCAGTAGATAGGTGGGTTTAAGGCCTTACAAAGAGGATTAATGGGCCTTAACAAAATTTGATTATAAATGCGAATAGGCATATCACTAATATTCTTCGATAATTTTTGCAACATCTTATGTTTTGGCACGCCTATGCACATATATCAACGTGCAAAAAATCTAAGCCTCAATTACATCCAGCATTATTCTAAAAATCTACAAGTATCACTGTATCAGTGTATCACCAAAATAACACTCCTAATATGATACCGGCGCGCTTAACAGTGCTGTACACCAGAAGCATTCTGGGTGATTTAAGATAAAGGATGCAGCATGAGTCATCTGCATGCATACACACTACACAGCAAAAACTACAAGCGGTAGTTTCATACTTCATGTTTGAAACTTCTGAAAAATCCTCTACACTCTGCAATTTTCATGTTTGCAACCTTCAAAATCAGATGTATGTGCCAAAATTCATTGTCAAAAATCAAAAACCTTAGGTGCTACTTCCAACAACGGCTCCAACGTACTCGGTGCAAATTTCCTAGCAAAGAGATAGCAAACGGTAGTATTTCTACCATTGTACGTGCAAGTCGTTTTCTCCCTCATCTTCTTCAAGAAATCTACAGTAACATCTCCTTTACCGAATGTGGCAGGGTGGGACCCACCTCTTGACCAATCCACCAAAGTGATGCTACGTTTTGCCAAAAGATTTGCTGCTCGGATGGTTAGCATGGTGGGAAAATAGTGCTCATCCACATAACAATTTGGCTTACAGAATGCTTCAAACTTGGGGTAAAAGATGGTGTCCTCCACAATATTGATTGCTAGTCTTCTATTGATTTCAAACCATTGAGATCCTTTGCGCCATTCGGTTATGTTAACCTCAGGGGCCATGTTCTCATCATATCTTCCCCTCCCATATGGTCCAGCATCATCAAATGCGCCAAGAAAGCTATACTTGGAATTTGTAATGTAATTTTGAATGAAGCTAAATTTGTAGAGTGGAATGCAAGATTCTAAAAGAAGAATGAACCACTCATTTGAGATATCAAGCAATGCATTGGCAAGGAGCCTTTCTTTCGGCATCACATAAGCTCATTGTCCCCCATTGCGTTAACTGCACAAAAAAGAGACAAAAAAGAGACAAAAAAGGTGAATTAGCCATAGTTCTTGTTCTGAAGTTCTATTTAAAACAAATCAAAATTACCACATAAAAAGCAAATATCAATTCAAGTTCATTACAGTATGTCAGAGAGATTACTACCTGTAATTCTGCTATAATGGTACAAAATACAAATAATGGTTAGTTCTTTACAAGTAACAAGCAAATATATCAACCAACTTTACCTAGTGATGATACAATACCACTATGATGGATATTGGACACCATCGTAATCACATCAATTATTAGCCTTTATTTCTATTCTCAGACATCAACTATCATCTCATCACAAATAAACAGACTCCATTCATCTTCCTCAAACGCGAGACATTTACACAGGTGTAACTGATATTAAATGCAATAAAACAGAGTTTGTTTCCTTAAAAGAGGTTAAAAAATATTAGGAAATCTAAAATCAGCTCAATATTTCCCTATCTGTCCAAGGTCGCAATCTCATAATGTAAGTTAACATATATAAAAGCCATCAGAGACGAGAAACTTGCAAAACTATGGATGGTCGGAAACTTAGGAATCATGATATGTTGAGTGAATGCAGACAAGAAAATGACAAGCTAGGAAGACTTTCTCAGTGCACCATCTAGTCTAACTACACGACGTACAGACTACGGACAAGTGAATTTCTGTAATTTAAAACAAAAAATAGAATAATAGATGTATGTGTGGATTGATGCACGCCATGGGTGGCTTACATCAGCATACCTAGACAAACACGGAGATGAGGAGACTAGAGAAATTCACACATATATCACCTTCTCTACCTGTCACTTCCAGGATTTGAAATACAAATGAAGAAAGGAAGCCCCAAACTTTTGAGAAAGGACCACTAGTAGAATAAATGCTTATTGCTGCGGTCATTCAGTGGCCTATTGCGGCGGTTTTGACCGCGCAGCAATTAAGGGCGCAACAATACGTAATTAAACTATTGCTGCGATTTTAAACCGCAGCAATATTACAACATATTGCTGCGGTTTCTGAGCAAAACCGCAGCAATATTTACATTTTTCATTATTTAAATAAACCATATTGCTGCGGTTTCTTTGACAAACCGCAACAATATATATATATATTTTATTATAAAAAAGCAGTATATTGTTGCGGTTTTTGTGACAAACCGCAGCAATATACTGTTTTTTTTATAATAAAAAATACATATTGCTGCGGTTTGTCACAGATTCCGCAGCAATATGTATTTTTTATTATAAAAAAAACAGTATATTACTGCGGTTTGTCACAGAAACTGCAGCAATATACTGCTTTTTTTTTTAAAAAAAAATTTATTTTATATTTACGTATGTTCCACAAACCTCATGCAAGAAGCAGAATGCAGCAAGCAGAATATTTTCTGCATAAATTTCGACAGAGCTCCGTTTGTAAATTGGATAAACCCATAATTGGGAATTAACCTGTACAATATTATATGCAACAACCATCCATCCATCATCCAAAATTTATCCAACATCCATCCATCATCCAAAATTTATCCAACATCCATCTATCATCCAAAATTCATCCAACAAACAACATCTAATCCAAAATTCATCCAACATCCATCCATCATCCAACTTCCACGCACAATCCAAATTCCAAGTTTAACAAGAAATAAATACGATTCAATCCAACATAGATATCATATATATATATATATATATATATATATATATATATATATATATATATATATATATATATATATATATATATATATATATATATATATATATCATGAAATTCAAGTCAATACGATAATGTTGGTTGGTACAAGTTGCACTAAATTATATTCGTTGTAAGAGAAGCAAAGAAAATTAACATTAACTAACCTATGCAATGCAATTATCAATAAAGTATCTTGCCCACTTATTTTTCACCTCATTGATTTGATCTTCAGTATAAGGATCGCGGGTAAAGGTACGAGCAACCTGAAAATAATTCACCAAAGTTAGCTTTCAATAGTTAAATATATAAAATATAAAATGAATAATAAGTGAACAAAAAACTTACTTCATCGAAATCCTCCGAACCAGAGTACGTTAAAAATGTTGCGCATGACAAAATAACCGCACTCCGTGCTTCCTTGTTGTTGTGGGCACTTTAACGAAAGTTTTAAGAAAATGAGGAAATTTATCGTATAATGAGAATGACATAACATATGCTTTTAATTGAATAAAATAAGTCTATTATACCTTAACACATCTCCAAATAAGCTTGTTGTGACGAACTTCGTTGCCGCTCATCCGAAACCTCCTAAAAGCACTACATAAAACAAAATCAAATGAGTTACACTTTACTTGCTTTATATTATAATTTAAATTCATTTAAAATATATTAAAACGATCAACTTACGCTATCATAGGCGGTCTAATCTTTAACTTCCGCTCCTTGTGAAAGCTAGCGGAATCAAATACATAAATGATCCCGAGCATGGGATACATTGACAAACCGTCAAAACACACGAAATAACGCAAAGAACAACAAATGTCAGGAACACCGTCGCGAGCCGCGACAAGCATCGCGAGTCGCGAGCTGGGCTGTACCCAGCAGGTCGCGACCCGCGGCCAGCACTTGCCTTCCCACCAAATCCAGCGTGCTGCTGGTTGGCTAGCACACGACTTCTCGCGAGGTGCGAGGCTGCTGCCCTCCATCTCTAGTTCATAGTTCATTAAGTTCTCGACCAAACGCAAGAACAAATCATGAAATACATATAGCATATTATTACATATATTATTCGAGTTACGACACCATTACCAAGCGACTCAAACAATATATCATGAACTAAACTAACCTTATACTCTAAATCTCCAACAATCCTCCCCTATTTAGAGTATACAAAAATAGTTATTGCACAAACATCATCATAACAAAACAGCCTCATGCATAAATGAAAGTGTACAAAGACTTGAACTTCCACTTAGTATAATACACATTCCAAGCATTCGTATCCAAATGGTGTCGATAAACGATTGAACCATTAGTAACACATAATGAAAAACTTGAAGATATTACACACACAAGATTAACTACTCATTTCCAGTATATACTTGACACTAATTAGCCATGTGTCCATATCAATTCATAAGTGCATCAAAGCTATGCCTCACTGGCTCCTTGAAGCGGCCAAACTTCGCACTTACATAGGTAGATCTCTTAGAAAAGCATGCTCCTGTGACAAAGCACAATGTCAAGAGACGTATTAAGATTAAACAACCTCTTAAACCATCACAGATTTAAAGAACTTTACCTTGGTTGATTATATAAGTTCTTTCAATCATCAAATAAGGAAATTAATCTTATTGAACTCAAGACCCAACGTCTTATTGGGCGTTAAGTTAAGATTCCCTTACTCGTGATTTCCAATAGGCACCAATCCTAAACCGATTGCCATCCTCTTTACCGTATCTCTAGCTAGCGCCTTTGTGAAACAATCAGCTAGATTATACGTAGTTCTCACATAGTCAACAGTGATAGCACTATCTTTGATAAGTCCTTGGACATAACTATGTCTCACACCAATGTGTCTTGACTTACCATTATACACTTGACTATAAGCTCTTGCCAATGCTGCATCACTATCACAATGTATAGCAATAGGTGATATTGGTTTTGGCAACAAAGGTATCTCAAACATGAGATTCCTTAACCACTCGGCTTCTTTTCTTGCCGATGACAGAGCTATAAACTCCGATGTCATTGAAGAATCCGTAATGCAAGTTTGTTTCTTGGAAGCCCAAGATATAGCACCTCCCCCAAGGAGGAATACCCATCCACTTGTGGAGGAATGATCTTCTCTATTAGAGATCCAACTTGCATCCGAATACCCTTCTAAAACCGAAGGATATCCACTATAGGACAAACCATAATCCATGGTTTTCCTTAAATACTTTAATACTCGATGAATAGCTTGCCAATGTTCCATACTAGGATTACTAGTATACCTACTTAATTTCCCTACCGCAAACACGATATCGGGACTAGTACTCGTCATAGCATACATCAAACAACCTATAACCCTTACATACTCAAGTAGAGACACGTCATTGCCATCATTTGGCAGCAATTTTTCACTTGGGTCCATAGGAGTTGAAACAAGAGAGCAATCACTAACATTAAACTTCTTGACCACTTTCTCGATATAATGAGATTGTGACAAGATCAATTTTCCATTGTCTCTCTTAATTCTTATACCTAAGATGACATCTGCCTCCCCCAAATCTTTCATGGTGAATTGTGAAGATAGAAAAGATTTTGTCCACTCAACTTGTGACAAATCCTTTCCAAATATCAACATGTCATCTATAGACAAATCATGACACCATTACCGTTGTCATCAAATTTGCTATAAACACACTTGTCTGAATTATTCAATTTGAAACCATTAGACAACACAACCTCATCAAACTTTTGATGCCATTGCTTAGGTGTTTGTTTCAGCCCATACAAAGATCTAATCAACTTGCATACTTTATGCTCTTGACCTTTCACGACAAACCCTTACGGTTGTCGCATGTAAACCTATTCCTCTAGTTCTCCATTCAAGAACGCCGTCTTGACATCCATTTGATGGATCACAAGCTTATGAATAGCCGCAAGAGCTATTAATAACCTTATAGTGGAGATTCTAGCAACGGGTGCATATGTATCGAAATAATCAATACCCGATTTTTGTGAAAAACCTTGAGCCACTAAACGGGCTTTTGAACTTATCAATAGTTCCATCTACTTTCATTTTTTTTTTGAAAATCCATTTACACCCAATTGGTTTACACTTAGGAGGTAAATCAGCTAGAACCCAAGTGTTATTTCCCATGATGGAATCCATCTCAACATCAATTGCCTCTTTCCAAAAAGCGGCATCTTGAGACCTCATAGCCTCATTAAACGTTAAAGGATCCTCTTCCACATTGAATATATATGGAAACTTAGTCACTATGGAACTCCTTGATCCTTCAACCAAATATACATGAAAATCCGGGCCGAAAGATTTCTCTTTTCTCGCCCTTTTACTTCTCCTAGGTTGTGATGATGTTGATGCAACATTCTCATCAAGAGTTCGATCATCAACTTCTTGATCAATGTTAGTTTGATCAAGTCCAACTCCTTGATCAATGTTTCTTTGATCAATTGCTTGAATATTGGTATTAAGAGTAATATCCTTTGGTCTAGGAATTGATGAATATCTATTTTCATCAAAAATTGCATCTCTTGACTCCACAATAGTGTGAATTGACCAAATGTCATTTTGTTCTATAACATAGAACCTATAGGATTTGCTATGAAGAGCATACCCTATAAAGATGCACTCAACTCCCCTTTCACCCAACTTTTTATGTTTGGTTTCCGGCACTTTTACAATTGCCCTACATCCCCAAACTTTGAGATAATTCAAGTTTGGTTGTCTTTTATACCAAAGTTCATATGGGGTAACCTCGTTCTTTTTCATTGGAACTCGGTTTAAAATATGACAAGCTATTAACATAGCTTCACCCCAAAAACCATCACTTAAATCCGAATAGGATAACATAGAATTTACCATTTCTTGCAAAGTTCTATTCTTTCTTTCCACTATATCATTTTGTAGTGGCGTATAAGCCACGATAGTTTCATGTATAATGCCGGTAGATTGAAAATAACTCGGGTCATAGAATTCACCACCCCTATCGGTTCTAAACCGTTTAACTTTATCACTTAGTTGCAATTCAACTTCATTTTTATAGATCTTAAACTTATCAAGGGCTTCATCCTTAGTAAACAACAAGTATACATAATAAAACCGAGAATAATCATCAATAAAAGTTATCATGTATTTCTTGTTACCTAAGGAAGGAGTGCTATGGAAATCATATAGATCACTATGCACCAAATCAAGCAATGGAGTATGGAAGGGCGCCAGATGGAATCACTATGCACCAAATCATATAAATCACTATGCACCAAATCATATAAATCACTATGTACCAAATCAAGCAATGAAGTATGGAAATCATATAAACCAACTAAATCAAGGGCGAGGTCGATCGTCCTGGCAGAGGCTGGATGCAAGGGCGCCAGATGGAATCGGGAGATCGTAGTGCCAAAGATCTCGAAAAATTCTTGTGGGACATTGAGCAATACTTTAAAGTTGCTCACGTCGGCGATCGTGAAAAGGTCTCGGTTGCGGCTATGTATCTATCGGGAGACGCCAAGCTATGGTGGCGGTCTCGTGTGGAACTTGATAGCGTGGCTGGAAGGGACCCTATTGTGGATTGGGGTGTAATGAAGAAGGAAATCAAGGCCCAATTTCTTCCCAACAACGCCTCGTGGCATGCTCGTGAGGCACTGAAGGGGCTTCAACAATCTGGTTCCGTCCGCGACTATGTGAAGGAGTTTAGTTCGTTGATGCTCGACATCAAGGACATGTCGGAGGAAGATAAGCTGTTTAATTTCATTTCTGGCTTAAAGACTTGGGCGCAAACTGAATTGCGTAGACAAAACATTAAGACTTTATCCGCGGCCTTTGCCGCTGCTGACGCTCTTGTTGATTTTAAGCCAGGTGCTACCAACATCGCTGCCTCTTCGGGACCAAGTAGCAAGCGTAAGCATTGGGAAAACTCCGGAAAAGGCAAGGACAAGGGTAAGAACCAAGGTAAGAACAAAAAGTTCAAGGGTAAGGATAAAGTTGTTTCGCCTAATAATGATGCAGGTGTTAAGCCAAGAAATGGCGGGTGTTATGAGTGCGGTGGACCGCACTACACCCGAAACTGTCCCAAGAAGGGAAAGTTGGGGGACCTTGATGGCCGAGGAACTTGTGGAGGATTCGGAGGATGAGATTCCAATCCGCGTCAATCCATTGCGCTTGTTAAATGCCGCTAGAGCGACATCCTCCGATCCATATGGGGGCCTCCTATATGTGGATGTGCGCGTCAATGGGCACCCTATCAAGGCAATGATTGATACAGGGGCCACCCACAACTTTGTGAGTGCTGAGACGGCTCAAAAGTTCGACCTTCCATTGACTAGCTGTGCTAATCGGATGAAAGCCGTAAACTCCGAGGCCCGTGTGGCAAAGGGGAGTGTGCGCGGTGCCGATATGCAAGTAGGCAATTGGGAAGGAAAGTGTGACTTGCTGGCTGTCACGCTTGATGATTTCGAACTCATCCTGGGGAATGAGTTCATTCGCAAGGCAAAGGTTTCGGTGATGCCCCACTTGGGTGGGATATTGATTGGGGATGAAGGAAACCCTTGTTTCATCAAGGGCGTTGCTGTTCCTTCCTCCAAGAATCATGTGGCTCACGACCTTGGAAAGAACTTGGAGTTCTGTTCCGCCTTGCAGGTGAGGAGCAAGGTCGCCAAGGGCGAGCCTACGTTCCTTGCCGCGCTGGTGGAGATCACCCCGGACAATTATGTCGAGGTGCCTGACGAAGTTGCTGGAGTCCTTGCGGAGTTCAAGGACGTGATGCCCCCAGAACTTCCGAAAAGTCTTCCACCAAGGCTCGCTATTGATCACAAGATCGATCTAGAGCCAAGCGCAAAGACCCCGGCTAGTGCTCCTTACCGGATGAGTCCGGGAGAGCTTGCGGAATTGAGGACTTAGTTGAACGACCTTCTTAAGGCAGGTTTCATTCAACCCTCTAAAGCTCCCTTTGGTGCCCCCGTTTTATTTCAGAGGAAATCTGACGGATCTTTACTAAGATCAGAATTGAGAAGTTTGATGGCACAGATTTTGGATATTGGATGATGCAAATTAAAGACTTCCTATATCAGAAGAATCTATATCAACCCTTGTCTGAGACGATGCCTGCAGACATTGATGAGGCAAAGTGGAAGGTACTCGATAGGCAAGCACTAGCGGTGGTGCGTTTGACATTGGCTCGGACTGTAGCCTTCAATGTCAAGGATATCAAAACAACAGCGGGATTGATCAAAGCTATGTCAGATATGTATGAAAAGCCCTCGGCTATGAATAAGGTATATCTGATGCGCCGTTTATTTGATTTAGAGATGAATAATGGTAGTTATGCTGCTGAACATATTAATGAATTTAATTCGATAATAAGTCAGTTATCTTCGGTAAATATTGTCTTTGATGATGAAGTGAAAGCCTTAATTTTGTTGTCCTCCTTACCTGTTGCTTGGGAAACTGTAGTAACTGCTGTTAGTAATTCTTCTGGTAAAGAAAAATTGGTTTATGATGTTGTCCGTGATCTGATTTTGAGTGAGAGCATTCGAAGGAAGGAGAGTGGAGAATCATCTGGAGCATATAGTGCTGAGGGTAGAGGGAGGGGAAAACAAAAGGGAAAAGGAAAGAACTTTCAAGGTAGATCAAAGTCTAGGGGCCGGAGTAAGTCAAAAGGCAAGGCTAGTATTACCTGTTGGAATTGTGGTGAGAAGGGTCATCCAAAGAGGGAGTGTCCACATCCCAAGAAGAAGGGTGGAAAGTCTGACCATAACGATAAAAATGAGGTTAGTGATAACTCATTGATATATATTTTGCATCGAATGAGATTGAGGATGCTTTGGTCCTAAGTGTTGATAGTCCCATAGAGTCGTGGATCCTAGATTCGGGGGCATCGTTTCACTCTTCACCTATGAGGGAGCTGTTTCATGACTTCAAAGCAAAGAAGTTGGGTAAGGTCTATCTTGCTGATGACAAGACCTTAGATATCATGGGGAAGGGAGATGTGATTGTCAGGACTGTAAACGGGGGAACTTTAAAACTGCATGATGTTAGGTACATTTCAGGCCTAGCAAAGAATCTGAAATCTGTGAGTCAACTGGACTCATATGGCTATAAGACTGTGTTCTGTGAGGGGAAGTGGAAAATTTCCAAAGATTCCATGATCTTGGCTAGAGGTACTAAGATGGGAACATTATACACTATTACAGGGTGTACTGACATGGTTGCTGCAGCTACAGTGGATGAGACTAAGTTATGGCATACTAGACTTAGTCACATGAGTGAGAAAGGGATGAAGATTTTAGCTTCAAGTGGCAAATTGTCAGGATTGAAATCAGTTGACATGGAATTTTGTGAGAGTTGTGTCTATGGCAAGCAGAAAAAGGTGACTTTCACGAAAGCCAATAAAGAGTTGAAAATTGAGAAGCTAGAGTTGGTGCACACTGATTTGTGGGGGCCTTCCCCAGTCAGATCCCTTGGAGGCTCACGTTACTTTGTTACTTTCATTGATGACTACAGCAGGAAGGTATGAGTCTATTTCATGAAGAGGAAATCTGAGTTTCATGAGACCTTCAAGAAGTGGAAGGCTGAGGTAGAGAATCAGACTGAAAAGAAAATTAAGTGCATTAAGTCTGATAATGGAGGTGAGTATGAATTGGCAGAGTAGACAAAACTCTGTGAGGAGAATTGCATCATTCTGAAGAGGACTGTTCCAAGGAAACCTCGACAGAATGGAGTCGCAGAGAGGATGAACTAGGATACTGACTGAGAGGGCTAGAAGTATGGGGTTGCATGCAGGGCTACCTAAAACATTCTAGGCAGATTCAGTTAGTACAGCAGCTTACTTGATCAACAGGGGACCATCAGTTCCATTGGAGTTCAAGCTACCAGAGGAGGTTTGGAGTGGGAAGGAGGTAAATCTTTCTTTTCTGAAATTATTTGGTTGTGTTGCTTATGTTCAATCTGAGAAACACGACAAGTTAGACCCAAAGGCCGTTAAATGTTATTTTATTGGGTATGGTTCTGAGAAGTATGGGTATCGGTGTTGGGAACCTAAAAGTAGGAAGATTTTGAGACACTGTGATGTCACTTTTGATGAGACTAAGGTGTACAAGGATGTTTATGGTGATAAATCTGAGATTACTGAGCCAGTGGGAGTTCAGGAGGAGGAGTTTGTGAAGACTGAAGGCATTGATGGAAGAAATGTCATTGTTCCAGAACGGGTTGAGCAACATGGAGATGAGGCTCATACTCCTGCAGGGTCTGATTCAGATGAGTCAGATAACTCACAACATGGTAATTCAGATGGTGCTACTGTCACACCACCAAGAGGCTCCAGTTCTAGTACAAGGAGAATAGTCTCTCAAGTTGACTTGAGAAAATCCGCAAGGGTGTCCAAAGCACCTAATCGATATTCCTCTTCTATGTTTTATTTGCTACTAACTGATGCAGGTGAACCATAATCATATAAAGAAGCAATAAATTCGACTGACTCATCTAAGTGGGAGTTAGCCATAAAAGATGAGATGCAGTCCCTGGAAAAGAATCAGACATGGGAGTTATCTGCATTGCCTGCAGGAATGAGAGCACTTAGCAACAAGTGGGTCTTCAGATTGAAGAAAGAGCCTGATGGAAGTGTCAGGTATAAGGCGAGATTAGTAGTAAAGGGATTCCTACAACAGGAGGGCATTGACTACAACGAGATATTTGCTCCTGTTGTGAAGTTGACTACTATACGTATCTTGTTGGCTATTGTTGCCGCTGAAAATCTTTTCTTAGAACAGATGGATGTTATGACCGCGTTTCTACATGGTGATCTGGATGAGGAGATCTACATGAAGCAATCGGATGGCTTTAAAGTTCGGGGAAAGGAGAATTTGGTGTGCATGCTCAAGAGGAGCTTATATGAATTGAAGCAGGATCCGAGACAGTGGTACATAAAGTTTGACACTTTCATGTGTAGCAGCGGGTTCAAGAGAGCTGATAGCGATCATTGTTGCTATTTTTAGAGGTATGTAAATGACTATGTTTACTTACTTATGTATGTTGATGATATGCTGATTGTTGGTACGAGCATGGAGGTGATAAATAGTGTGAAGGGAAAACTGTCACAGAAATTTGAGATGAAGGATTTTGGTGAATCTACACAAATCTTAGGTATGAGGATTTTCAGGGACAAGTCTACTGGCATGTTGAAGCTGTCTCAGGAAGATTACATTCTAAAGGTACTTAAGAGGTTTAATGTGGGAGATGCAAAACCCAGAAATTCACCGCTTCCTAGCGACCTCAAATTGACAAGGGAGCACTCACCAACTACAGAAGAAGAAAAGGAGCGGATGGCCACTGTTCCCTATGCTTCGGCGGTTGGTAGCTTAATGTATGCCATGGTTTGCACACGGCCAGACATTGCTTTTGCAGTGGGAGTTGTGAGTAGATTTGTTTCTAATCCAGGTGAGAAACATTGGGATGCTGTGAAGTGGTTACTAAGGTACTTGAAAGGCACTTCAAGTATGGGGCTTTGTTTTTGGAAGAAAGGAGTGAAGCTTGAGGGTTATGTTGATGCTGATCTTAGTGGAGATATCGATACTAGCAAAAGCACGTCTGGATATGTCTCTACTGTTGGTTGTACTGCAGTGAGCTGGATGTCCAAGTTACAGAAGTGTATCTCTCTGTCTACTACAGAGTCTGAGTATGTGGCTATGTCTGAGGCATGTAAGGAGATGTAATGGCTTATTGGTTTTCTTGAAGAGATGGGCATTAAACAGGAGAAAGTGGTACTTTACAGTGATAGTCAAAGTGCAGTGCATTTGGCTAAGAATCCTATGTATCATTGTAGGACTAAGCACATTCGTCGGCGCTTTCACTACATCAGAAGTTTAGTGGAAGAGGATGTGTTGTGTCTGGAGAAAGTGTTGGGTGCTAAGAACCCAGCGGATATGCTCACTAAGAGTGTGAGTTGTGACAAACTAAGGTTGTGCCGAACCTTAGTTGGCCTTCGGTAATTGTTGATGAAGGTGGTGCTTTAGGAATTGAGATGGATGAAAAGATGGTGATGGTATAAGGTATTCTTCACTTACACCTATCTCCAAGTGGGAGATTGTTGGGCATATGGGTTCATATGGGGCTCAATGTGTGTGTATGGTGTGGAGTTGAGGTTGCGTGAAGCTAGTTCGTCGTCAAACGGCTGATTTGCAGGCCCGCCCGATCGAGTGGGGCAGTGCCGCCCGATCGGGTGGGTTGATCGTCTTGGTAGAGGCTGGATGCAAGGGCGCCCGATGGAATCGGGCGGGAGTACCGATCTACTGGGCGTACGACCGGGCGAAGGTCGCCCGATCGGGCCCGAGAGCAGAACATGTTTGGCAATATTGGCCGCCAGATCGGGCGGATGTCGCCCGACACGATCGGGCGGATGTCGCCCGACACGATCGGACGAAGGTTTATTTCATGCGGAGGGGCGATTTTTCGTGTTATGTTATAATTAGGTCTAACCTAATGCGATAATTATGACCATTATTCATAATTATTCACAGATTCAAAAGAGGAAAAGCTAGAGAGGGATCTTGGAGAGCTTTTGTAACCTTCTTTTGAACATTCATTGATTCCTAGTGCATATTCGTGGTTTTTCTCCCAGTTCTTGGGTTTCCACGTTAAAAGTTCTCTTGTGTCTTTTATTGCTTTCGTTCTTTCGTTGTTCTAGTATTGTTTGCTATTACTTGCTAGATTGCTATTCAATAGGACCTACATTCCATACTTCAAGTTATTGTTTAAGCCCATAGGGTTACAATGGTTTGATTTACTCTCTGAGTTGTTGCTTAATGTAGTTCACGTTGCTTCTCTGAGCTCTGAAGCGTTGTTAAAACTCAATTTGCGTAGTTTTATGTTGGGTTAGAGGACGAGTTTAGATTTATAACCCTTGTGTGCAAGTCTTAATAGGTATACAAGTAATGTCCTTCCATATGTATGCTCTATATGAGATTCTTGTTTCTTCTTATTACCCCTTTTGACTTTTAGTCTATAGGATATGAACTGAACATGGATTACTTATCCAGAACCCTAGTAGGTATATGATAATATAATGATAGAAGGTTTCATACCCTAGGCTTGTTTTACTTGAGCGAAAGAACAACTTATGAACTCATCTTTGTGTATTTAGAGCATGGACCTGGGCATACCCTGGCTTTGTAGGTTTTTTTTTTAATGTGAAAGGTAGTGCTTGTGCTGTTGCTGGCTTGGAAAGTGCTTTCTCTATTAAGAGCATTGATTGGTTCATAGATCAGCAAGGCGGACACCTTTTTACTTGATGTTGAAGGAACTAGGTTTAGGAGGAGATTAAGCAAGTTATAATTCTAATTGGATAGTTGTTTGTTTCACAATTGTGCGGGAAATAAGCCTTATATGGGCGAGTTGTTTGAAAAGGGTAATAATTATTTATACAAGAGAAGACTTGAAGCTGTTGAAGGAATATATGGTGCTTTTTTCCCTACGATGTATGCTTCAGGCACAAGAATTCATGTGTTTGGTTCTAGGTTAAGCCTTGACTTTTTCATATTAATGATTGGATACTTTATGTTAAGGAAGGCAATCATAAAAATGTATGTGTGTACTAAGAGCTGCTGAGGGAATACCTGAAAAAGTATTGTTAAATTTGGGAAGTCTTGCGTTGCTAATCAGTTTCTGAATCTTGTGCTACTTTCTCTTTATCTCCTATCAAGATGTTAATACAATTATACCTTTGTCGCTGATAATAGATCATGCAGTTCTGTGAATGATGAATTTTCCCACATAGAACCTGGATTATCTCCTATAATGAATGACTTGACATGGTTGTGGGCGGCCTTAATGGAAAGCCAGAGCAATCTGGTTAATCTAGGGCTCTTACTTTGTTCTTCAACAAGTCTAGAACAATCTGGTTTGCACTTTCTGAAGATCTTATTGCCATTGTGTACACAAGTTGGTAATCTGGGATATGGGAGTTGTTCTCCTAGCAGTTGGATCACTAGTAGAATAAATGCTTATTGTTGCGGTGATATTGCAGCGGTTTTACCCATACGCAGCAATATATCACGACAAAAGAAAAGGTAAACTATAAAATAACCATATTGTTGCGGTTTTTATTAAAAACCGCAGCAATATGGTTCCAACGGAAACTTTTTCCAAATTGTTGACCATTTGACCAACCATGCATATTGCTGCATTTTCTAGAGAAAACAGCAGCAATATATTTCCAACGGATTTTTTTAAAAAAGTGGAATATTTTTTTCCAGAAATATATTGCTGCGGTTTCTGTCAGAAACCGCAGCAATATGTTTAAAAATTTAGAATATTTTATTCCTGATCTGGGGCAGTGATATTGCTGCGGTTTCTGACAGAAACCGCAGCAATATCTGTGCCCCAGATCTGGAAGAAAAACACGGGTTTTTTTTTTTGCTTCACTGTTTCTCTCGACTCTCACTCTCTCTCTCTCTACTCTCACACTCTCACACTCTCTTACAATTTCCGGCGAAAAGGTTCCATTTTCCGGTGACAAGGTTTCGGTTTCCGGTGACAAGGGTCACATTACTCGTTTTTCCGGCGGTTTTCGGCCCTCTTTGGTGCGGTTTTCGGCCCTCTTTGGTGCGGTTTTCACCACCACCGACGGGTTTTCGGCCTTCTTTTCCACCGACGGGTTTTCGCCCCACTCCTCTACTCCGTTCACAGCCACCAGCGCCACCTTCCCCTTGTCATAAAAGGTTAGTTTTTCATTATTTCTTATTAATTTTCAATTTTCTTTGTTAATAGTGCTTTAATAAAAATTTTGGCTTAAATAGTAGTTAAAAATGCTCAATATAATATATATATATATGATTAGTTATAAGATTTAAGGATTAAAAACTAATTTTGTGATGATTTTGCTTAAGTTTTTGTATGCCCTAGAATGTTATACGGGATTGTTTTTGCATAAGTTTGGTGAATTATTTGAAGTGATATGTATAATGGGATTATTTTTGCAATGCCTTCATATTAATAGACTCACCAATGGGAAGGGGAAGGGAAATCTAAGGCATGGTTTGGTATTTGTTGTTTGGTGATGACTTGAAATCGCTTAAATGCGATTGTTTGTATGTATAATGCGATTGTTTTTGCAATGCCTTCATATTGATAGACTCACCAATGGGAGGGGAAGGGAAATCTAAGGAATGGTTTGGTATTTGTTGTTTGGTGATGACTTGGAATCGCTTGAATGCAATTGTTTTTATGTACATCATAATGCCTAGATACCCGTTCAAGACTTACTCATTAGGAGTAAGTCTTGAATAGTCCCCGTTTTGGGACTGTTCTTAAACGTCACATCTCACTTAGGTAGTGAATGTGTGTTGATTCTTTGATTCTAAGTGAAATACGGTTAATCATTTCCCTAATTTGTTCTCCGGGTGCATATAAGATAAGCAATTATCTTCATCGTGTACTTAGAGAACTGAAGGCAAATGCTGCCGAATTTTACTTAGAATCAAAGATGATACATGCATTCACTAGTGGGATGGGACGTTTAAGGATGGGTTAGGTTGGAGTGATAAGGACCCAATGGAAGCATGCATTGAATATTAGTTTATTGTGTTATATTTATGTGAATTTTTTAATTGATAATAAATTTTTATGTATGTATATATGTGTGGGGGTTTTTAGAAATGGATCGAAGTTGGATGTATGGAAAGCGGAATACGTTGGAGTTCGTACAAGGTGTGAATGAGTTTTGTAAACGTGCTGTAGAGCATCAACAACTTACTTGCGAGGATGAGATATATTGTCCATGTGTTGATTGCTACAATGTGAATACGATTTCTGATATTAGGTTAATAAGAGATCATATTATTCGTCGAGGATTTAGAGCTGAGTATTATATTTGGTTATGGCATGGTGAGAAGGGAAAATATACTCAGAATAGGGTTATTGTTGATGATAGCACTAGTAACTCATTAGAGATTGATATGTCGAATGTTGGGGCTGAGAATGAAGTTGTGATTAAAGATCATGTTAGGATTGAAGGTGATGATGTTGTGGGTAATGAAAATGACCACGGAGATAATAGTGGCACTGAGGATAAAGAGTTTGGTGATGATCGATTAGGTGAGATGTTGGAAGGGGCCCGTGACCATTTTAATGAGCGGCCACGAGTGTTTGACAGTTTGTCGAAGGCTGGCCGGGAAACCCCTTTATCCAGGGTGTACAAAATACACTCAATTGAGTGGGGTTTTAACCCTTTTCAACATCAAAGCGAAACATAATTTGACTGATATAGGCTTCACAGAACTCTTAGAAGCTTTACAAGATATGTTTCCTGAGGGTAATTTATTACCAAAATCCACCTACTATGCCAAAAAATTAATGTGTCCTTTGGGTTTAGAATATGAGCGGATTGATGCATGTCCGAATGATTGCGTGTTGTATCGAAATGAGAATGCAAACCTTTATGAATGCCCGAGGTGTGGTAAGTCCCGCTATAAATTGCCGGATGGGGTTGAGCCTGGGCTGGGCAATACGGGTCCTTCAGCGAAAGTGTTGTGGTATCTTCCAATTGTGCCAAGGTTTAGGAGGCTCTTTTCTATCAAAGAAGATGCAAAGAACCTAAGATGGCATGCTGATCGGAGAAAGAAAGATGGGATGCTTAGGCATCCAGCAGATTCTCCTCAATGGAAGGCTATAGATTCCAGATATCGGGAATTTGGTCAGGAAGCTAGGAACTAGAGACTTGCATTGTGTATGGACGGAATGAACCCTTACGGTACTTTGAGTAGTCAACATAGTACTTGGCCTGTTCTGTTAGTGATATACAATCTTCCTCCATGGTTGTGCATGAAGCGGAAGTATATTATGTTGTCTCTCTTAATTTCTGGGCCTAAACAGCCGGAAAATGATATAGACATCTATCTTGCACCTCTCATCGAAGATCTCAAAAAGATGTGGGATGAAGGTGTTATGATATTTGATGCGTATTCCAATGAAGATTTCAGGCTTCGTACTATGCTATTCTGTACTATAAATGATTATCCTGCTTATGGCAATTTGTCGGGGTATAAAGTCAAAGGAAAAAAGCATGTCCCATTTGTGAGAATGGTATGGAGGCTACACATTTGCCACATTGTGGGAAACATGTCTATATCATTAATAGGCAATTCCTACATAATTCTCATCCATATCGAAAGAAAAAAGCACCATTTAACGGGTTAGTTGAAAATGCTCCAGCTCCTAGACCGTTGACCGGAAAAGAAGTTTATAATCGTGTTAAGGGGATGGGCACAATATTTGGTAAGGGGGTTAAACCTTTGGAAGACGATGGTGTCATTTGGAAAAAAGAGTCTATAATCTGGAGACTTCCTTATTGGAAATACTTACCAGTTAGACATTGTCTCGATGTAATGCACATTGAAAAAAATGTTTGTGATGCAATTATTGGTACTCTGTTGAATATGCCGGGAAAAACTAAGGATGGTCTGAAGGTTCGCAGAGATATGGAGAAATTGAAGATTCGACCTAATTTATGGCCAAAGGTTAAGGAAAAAGTTAAGAAAGGAAAGGGAACAACAACATATTTGCCTCCAGCTTGTTATACATTGTCTAGGCAAGAGAAACGATTGTTCTGTGAGTGTTTATACGGTATTAAGGTTCCCACTGGATACTCATCTAACATGAGAAGACTTGTTTCTTTGATTGATCTGAAATTAATTGGGCTGAAGTCCCATGACTGTCATGTGTTGATGCAAGTGTTTTTGCCGATTGCAATACGCGGGATTCTTCCAAAACATGTCAGGCTTGCCATCACGAGGTTGTGTTCATTTTTCAATACCATATGCAACAAGGTACTTGACACTGATAAGTTGGATGCTTTGCAAAATGAGGTGGTGATAACACTTTGTCAATTTGAGATGTATTTTCCACCTTCTTTTTTGACATTATGGTTCACTTAGTCCTTCATTTGGTAAGAGAGATTAAACTGTGTGGTCCTGTGTTTTTAAGATGGGCATACCCTTTTGAGAGACATATGGGTTCTTTGAAAAAGAAAGTGAGGAACCTAGCAAGACCAGAGGCGAGTATTATTCAAGGAACAATTGCCGAAGAGGTTGGAGGATATTGTTCTTCTCATTTTGCTAAGGTCGGTGACGATAGGTCTTCCAAAGTCCAGACACGAGGGAAGGTTAGAAGGCAAGGGTGGTGTCGGAATGCGACATATTTCGCCTTCATTGAGTGGGTTGAATAAAGCTCATCTTTTCGTGTTGCACCATGTTAGTGAAGTTAATCCATACTTAGAGAGACATATGCGTGAATTGCGCCACAAAAACCCGTCAAAAGGGGAGAGGGCGTTGATGAATGAGCATAACAGGTCTTTCATTGATTGGTTCCACAATAAAGTAATTGGTGAATTGTCTGCAAACGACCATCATGTTCTCGATACAATTAAGTGGTTGGCATACGGTCCACGTGACAGTTTTAAATCGTATGAGGGGTATGATATCAATGGATATACCTTTTACACTGAACGTCAGGACAAGAAATCAAAGGTGGTACAGAATTGTGGGGTTTCAATGGTTGCATCATCTAGGGAGTATGCGAGTGCAAAGGATAAAACTCCGATTGATGCTAAACAATCATATTATGGGATCATTCAGGAAATATGGGAGCTCGATTATTGTGACTTCACTGTGCCTATTTTTCAATGCAAGTGGGCGGATAATAGACGTGGTTTGCGAACGGATGAGTGTGGTTTTACTCTAGTCGATATGAGTCGTCTGCGTGACACTGAAGAACCTTTTATCCTCGCATCACAAGCAAAACAAGTGTTTTATGTATCTGATCTTGTAGACACTCAGTGGTGCTTTGTTGTTAATGGTAAAAGGCGAATTTTAGGAGTAGGTGATGTTGACGATGAAGAAGAATATGATAAGTTTGATGATATCCCCCCTTTCTCAATCCCAAGTGATGATATGATGGATGTTTCCGATACTGAAAATAGTTACATGCGAATGGATCACCAAGAAGGTATAACGGTCATCGAGCAACCTATTGACCAAAATTAAAGGTAAAAAATGTTCTATATGAGTAATTTGAATTATAAATTGATGTACTTATAATAGATTTTATTACAATAATGTGTTGATATATATTGTTTTAAATTTTGTTAACACTTTTTGCTGTTTCTATGTATATGTTACAGATATGGCTAGTGACGGTTCGGGCGATCAGTCATCGGATTCCGATGCACCATTTCACCCGGAAAAGGAGGCTGACCAGGGGGAGGACAGTGATCGTGCTGCAGATGCGTTTGATGCTTGGATGGAAAGAATGGAAGTAGAAGCTGATAGAAATGCTTTACTTGACATTGAGGTGACATCTGATCCACGTCAGCCACCCCCCTCAGGTTCGCGATTATTGTAATATTGAATATGTCATTTATTTGTTCGTTGTCTAATTTAGTTTCCTTATTTTGATTCTTAGATCTCGTCAGACCAGTGCATATTATGGTGCACAAGGGAGGGGGAAGAAGTCAGGTGGGAAGACAAATGCATCTAGAAAGAGTAAAAGAGGTCCCACGATGAATCTCCACAACACAGAAGATATGTTCTTAAAGTTTGATGAATTGGGGAGACCAACAGGTAATTATTGATTGTAAGATAGTTATAATTTATCATGCTTACGATTTAATGTTTGGATTTCTAATTGTTTTTTCTATAAGGCACGTGGCGAGCCAAGTATGGTATTTGAGTCGGTCTTTCTATACGCAGGCTTAACATCAATTGAAAATGGAAAAAAATTTCTCCTGCCTTGTTGGATTTGATGTGGACAGACATTATGGTAAGATATGTTTCATTTACAATTTTGGGATTTATTGTTCTAATGCTGAGCTAACGTGCTTATTTATTTGTTTATGATGGAAAACAGAATATGTTTCACCTTTCGGACGAGATAAGCTATAAGAGGCACTACTTGACTGCTGTGAACTCTAGATGGAGGGATTTCAAGAGCAAATTGGTATCTGGTTAGATCACAATGACCAGAGTCAGATCAAAGAAGGAGAAGCTAGGTGATACTCCGCCAGATGTATACAAGCACATCAAGATGGAGGATTGGCTTACCTTCAAAGAGGCTATGACGTCAGATGTGGCTGTAGTAAGTTTATAATCAAATTAACTTGGTTTTATTAAATTAAATTATATTCTACTAACTTAATGTGTTTTTTATTGCAGAAAAAGCGAGAAAAGGCGCTCGAGAGTGCAAAAAAGAATACACATCATCACCACTTAGGTTAAAGGAACTATGGGGATGCTAGAGAGTTGTGGAAGCAGGAGAACTTTTGTCCACCTAGTTTTGATTATGCAGGATCGTCATCTAGTACACCATCCTCCTCGGTGTCCTCTCATGTTACTCGGGGTGATGACTGGTGGTGCGCGATGCATAAGAAGGATCCAGTCACTAAACATCGATTTATTCCAGTTGAGGAAACAAAGATTGCAGCTGACAAATACGTATGTATATCACTATAATTTTTAGTTTGACATATATATGTTTTTTATTTATTAAATACATTTTTGTTATTTGGAACTTTTTTTTGGGCAGTTGGAGTACAAGGAGAAGCAAGCCAAGGGTGAGTTCACTCCGGTACGAAATAAAGACGCCCTTTTTATGGCTCATGGAGAGAAGCCAGATCATTCGGGTCGTTGTTATGGTTTTGGAGGCTACAATGTTGGCTATAGGAAGGCTTTTGGTCTTCCACCTCCTAGGAACTATTGGAGCTCGAGTCAGGAACAAGAGGAAGCATTCATGCAGAAAATGGCTGAAAGGTGGAGAATTGACATTGCAACATATATGCAGAATGTGGCGCTTTCACAGCCCACTCAGCTACCTACTCCACCATTTGTTGCACCATTTGTTCCATCACCTGCTTCAGCATCTTCTGGGCCAGCTGCTTTTCAGCGCACTCAGCTACCTTTTCCGCCATTTGTTCCATCACCTGTTTCAGCATCTTCTGGGCCAGCTACTTTTCAGCCTACTCAGCTACCTTTTCCGCCATTTGTTCCATCAGCTGCTTCACCATCTGCTGGGCCAGCTACTTTTCAGCCTACTCAGCTACCTTTTCCGCCATTTGTTCCATCAGCTGCTTCACCATCTGCTGGGCCATCTACTTCACAGCCCACTCAGCTACGTACTCCACTATCTGGATTTTCCGACACTCATTCTCCTCATTCGAAGGTACATATATTTATGATATATACATGTGCTTTATACAAATAATTATCATATATACACATGTGCTTTATACAAATAATTATCTTATATATTTAGAACTTTATGTTATTGTTAGGACGAGACTCCCTGTCGATTGTATTTGATAGATCCAACTAGTGGAAAGACTTGTCTAGTGGCAGATGCACATTCTTATGCTTTTGATGAGACAACTACAGTTCATGGGTCTAGAATGATGAATGATCACCTTCGAGTGAAAATTCATCGTTTTGTAGAGAAGTATGGTCATTTGCCACTACCTGTCCCCGTCCCTGCATATGAAATCGACACTACAGAAACTGCTTTGGGTACGTGGGTGCAATGGCCAAAAAATTTAGTGCAAATATTAGGTGATGAGGTAATTGTTCAAATTTTATCCATTTTTGTAAAAATAATAGGATTAAATGTAAAAATTACATAATCTTATGCGCGTTCTCAAAAATTATTATTAGGTTACACCGACACCTAAAAAATAAAAGGGGATTTCGGGGGAGGCAGTTAGATGTCCTAGCCAGCAGCTTTCAGCCGGTTCGGCTACTCGTTATAGTCCAGTTGTCGATGATGTATCGTTCTTGGAATCCCTCACTGAAGACTGTAAGGAGTTTGCAGATACGCTTGCCCTTGCCGTCGCAGACGATGATACCGTTGCTGTTAGGGGTGTTAACGAGCCGAGCCGAGACCGAACATGGCCAGGCTTGGCTCGGCTCGAGAATGTGAGGGTTCGAGCTCGGCTCGAGCTCGAAGCTCGTCGAGCTCGAAAAAAAAAATCTTTGGCTCAGCTCGAGGCTCGGCTCGAGAGAGTTTGCGAATTGTTCGGCTCGAACAAGCTCGAGGATGTATGGCGAAATTCATCACAAAATAATAAACTAAAACCCTTGATCTAGTACATAAAAACTTCGAATTCAATAAAATGGTCGAAAATTCAGATTAAATCAAAAATTCGAAAAAGAAAACTGAAAATAACGAAAATAACGCTGGTTGCCGCCGAGATAAATCACGCAGGTCGCCGTCGAGATAAACAACCCAGATAAACCACCCAAATAAACCACCTCATTCACTCTTTGTATGTGACGAAAGCGTGAAAACGCAAAGCAGATTGAGATGGATGTATGGCTTGTTAGGGAAGCCAAAACAAGAGAGAGAAAGTCAACAAAGCTTAAGTGTATTTCATAAGTTTACAATTGCACAAGACAACCGTATATACATGTTAACCTAAGCCCAAAACAATAACATAGTTTAATACAAGTGGGTTGCCCAAAGAATATAAGTTTCCTCATTAGTATGTTTTAATTGGGCTGAAAAGAAAACCTTAGTTTTTATGTTTTAATTGGCTGCAACTTTTAAATTGGTTTATATTTTTGAAGTGGGCTTGAAATTGTGCATTATGTTTTTTTATGTGAAAATCCAAGTTGGGTTAAAAATCAATGTATAAAATTTATACTTTAAAATTTTTCGAACATGTTTGCGAGCTTTCGAGCCGAACTCCACTAGGCTCAGGCTCGGCTCGTTAAGGTCGCGAGCCGATCTCGAACTCGAGCCGAGCCCTTTCGAGCCGAGCTTTGACCGAGCTTTGACCGAGCCGAGCTCGAACAGTTTGCGAGCCATCCTGGCTCATTAGCACCCCTAGTTGCTGTAACCTTGCCGAGCTCATTGTTCCATTATTCAGAAGATGCCACCGCTTATCTGACCAAGGAGGATATTGCTCAGTTCCTGAAAGGGGAGATGCTTAATATTTCTATTATCCAAGTGTACATGAGGTAACAATAATCAAAGTTATGATTTTTTTTTACATTTCATTGTATGATAGTTGTATTTTCCACATAAAATTTATGTTTATCTATTTTTTTTAGGGCAACACCGTCTGACTTGGATGGATTTGGGGCTGCTGTTCGAGTTTGTTGGATGTGCCCGGAGAATACCGCGGATGTGCATGCTTTGGAGAATGTAACGACTTACATTGAGTGTGCTATAACTGGATCCGTCGTTGCTGGTGCTAGTATCATCTTCGAGCCAATCTTTCAAGAGTAATATTCTATCTTAATAGTTTTACAAATAAGGATTGTTGCATGACATGTGAATTTTTTAAGTAATTATTATTATTCAATCTTGCAATAGCCGTCATTGGATGCTCCTTGTCATACATCGTTTCGGATTTTCTGAAACAGTATAACAGTGTTATAAATATGAGATCTCTCATATGATGAAGGGGTTGAGAAAATTACTTCTCTCTTTTGCATACAAACTCTAAAGTTCAAAATCATAAATTCTTCATCTCTACAAAATCTCACAAACTCATTTTCAATTAATAGTGTTCATAGTAAGTGTGACCACTATTGTTTTCTTCTTTGTATCTCGAAGGTGAATTCCGTGAACCCGTGCTTTACGATTAGGGTCGGAATATTACTTTTGGGACAGTGATTCACGCCTAGAAGATTGTTCATCTTGTGATCCTTTTTATATTCGTATTTTTCCCTAACAGAACCTACTCAATTCTTAGAGTAAATCATGCCAGCTTAAAACTTTTGTTCCGAAAGCAAAACTTTACACTTAAAAGCAGAGAATAAACTTCAAAGCTTGGTTACTATTATTTTCTTAAAGCATGAATTTGCCTCATAAATGAATCAAGAGTCCCCTGATAGCTGCATTAGGTGATGATATACATTTAATAGACATATTACAATAACATTCACATCTACAAAAACATTCATCAAAATTATGGAAGGAAAATGCACTTTTAGGCAACCAAATGACAGATTTGTATAAAGATCACATCATAGCACAATTTTCAGCAGATGTTGATCAAAAAAGCAACATAAACAATCAGGAATACAGAAATGCAAAAATAATCTGCACACTAGAAAATAAGTACAAAGGTAATGAGAATCATACGTGGCTAGGTATATGTCTTCTATAGCAATCTTGGGAGTCCTATTAAAAGGGTACTTCCTTATTCTAGGCACCAATGTGGCTCTCCAAAATAACTCTTCATCACTCATTGTATGCATCAAATTAGATGGAGGTCTAATCCATCTATCTAAACCACTCGACTCGCCGATACACGCCTGATAGCTAGGCTTAACTACACCCACCATACCATCAAACCCATATCTCTTAGATGTACTAAGACTAATGAATGAAAATAAAGCACATAAAACCAAGAAGATGGACAGTATCAAAAGTAGTCTCACTGGCAAAACCCTTGTTCTAATCACAGGACTAGGGTCCTTCCCTTCTTCTAATGACATAACTCTTGTTTGCATCTTTTTTTTTTGTTTTGACATCGGCTAAAAGACAGAAAATTAAAACATATTAGTAGAAAAAGAAGTCATGGTAGCCAGTGAGCGTTTTGCAATGGTATCCACAACCTTGACAACGTTGCGAGCACTTTGTTGATTGGGCACCAGGATAGTCGTTGAGCAGCATCTCTCAGAGCTTGTATGGACCATACTAGGTGAATTGGAGGTTGGATTTTTTCTTGTAGGATATGGACGGGATTAATGGAATCTGTAAACACAGTGATTTGTGTTAGATGCTAGCTACTTGCCCAATTAATAGCACGAACACAGGCTTGAATCTCCGCATGTAGCGAGGAGGTTGCCAAACCATAGTCACCTCCTCCTTGAAGTACATTGTTAGGATTAGCAGCTGAGGGCGGTTGATGAATAGACCAACCCATACCCATGTTTTAGGTATGAGCGTTCCAAGCTCCATCAACAAGAATTATGTGGGAGGGAGATCCCATTCTAACAGTGCCAAGATTGATCGCACAAAATCCAGGTGGGCTATCGTCATTTTCTGGGGGATGAAGAAAGGAGAGACCCATCAGACGTTGTTGTGTAGACCACTTTAGGAGAAAACTTCTAAACAAATGGTATCGTTGATGGACTGTGAGAGAAGCATTCTGAGATGGTCGGAAAATGTTTTCATTTCTATGAATCCATAGCGTCCATAAGGAGACCATGAGAGTGTCATCAGACGTGGGCTGAGAATACCATCCTCGCTACGAAAGACCAGGATATGGGTAATGATCCATTCTATTTGAGAAAGATCATCATATTGGTTTGAAGGGAGTAGAATTTGGTTCTGACTCCATAAGTTTTATGCATGCACATAATCCCGAAAGATGTGATTTTGATCCTCTATTTGAAGGTGGCAGTTATAGCAGGAATCTTCCAAAATTAGACCACGCTTAACAAGATTTTCCCTTGTTGGGAGGGGATTCCATAATAACTTCCAAAGGAAAGCTTTCCAATTAGGAGGAAAAGGAAGATGCCATAACATCTTAAAAATCCTCCTATTCATAACATAAGAGGTTGAAGAAGAGAAGGCTTCCTTGGCAACAAGAGCGTAGGCACTTTTAATTGTAAAACTGCCCGAAGGATGATGAGACCAATATAAAAAATCCATGGTATCATCTGTAATAGGAAGTTAAGTTGAAAGAATTTCTTGAGCATCAGAGAAAGTGAAAAACTTACGAACCATATGATGTTCCCAAGTATGAGTAGTAGCGCAAATCAGGTCACTAACATGAAGAGCTTTAGCTTGTCGAAGAGTAATACTTGAATTTGCTTCAGGAATCCTACCATTAACCCATTTGTTTGAGAAAGCTTGAATTCTACGACCACTGCCAATTTTCCACGAACAGCCTTGAAAGAGATTAATAGAAACCTTCGAAAGCCCCTTCATGCCCCACGACCAATTAGGATGCACCGGACTTGGATTACCAGTATGGAAGATAGAACTTGCTCTTGAGTTAAAATTTCGAGCTAACAAGGAATTCGGATTTTGATAGATGCGCCACACTTGTTTCATTATAAGGTAAGAGTTAAGGAGTTTAGTCAGACGAATGCCCAAACCACCCATACCTTTTGGGAGATCAATAACACTTCCTTTTATCCATGTAATACCTTTTGAGCCTTTTCGAGACCACAGGAAAGAGTGCAAAATCGCATCTCTCTTCACATATCATGTCTTCTCTTCTGGTTCCAATTTCTTGTTTGCATCTTCCTTCAAACTATATTCTAAAAAACTATATTCTTCAAAACTATATAATAAAAAAACAGCTATATTGAGAAAAGTTTACTCAAATAACAGCTTTTTTGGGTATCTGAAATGAAAACTTTTTTGGGTATTCTTCACCTTGACAAAATCAAAACCCTAAACACCCTTTTAGCTAAAATCACTCCACAAATCAAATTTTTACCCCAAAAATCTAAAAGTTCCAAGAAAATGGATATTACCCAGAATTTAATGATTGGTATGCAAACATGGAGATGTTTAGTCAATCATATGGATATGTATAGTTGATATATGATCGAACTAACCTACTTAGAAGTTTCTATAACTTTGTAATTATATTAGTGGATTCCTAAGACATGAGTGGAACACTACCTGGCTTAATGATTGGTATAACTTTGATGTTGTCAAACGTCATGCCGTAAAAGGGGACTATAAAGGCAGCATTCGGGTTGTGCTAAAAGTTGAGTGGGAGTTTTGGTTGCCACAAGATTGAAAAGTCCTCCTATATGAGATAGAATGGGTGTCTTGGCCCCTTGTAGAGTAAAAATTGAAAAATGCATGGTCGTGCTCAAATGGATTATAAGATGATCATTTGTTTGTCAATTCGAACTCGGATTTCAAGGAATAATTTGAAGACTAGTATGGATGACATAGAGATATGGTCATACTATCAAATTAGACACTGAGAGACTTAAGGAATTTGAATATTGCACACTCGTCTCGGACAAGTGGGATATTGAAGGAATTATGTCCTCGACTCTATTGCAATTACTAAATATAATATGGATCATATTATGGAGATAATAATTCATTTAATTGGGTCGTCTTTACGTCTTGCTAGAGAATGCTATAGACCTTTGGGTTAGTAAATAATAAACCCAAAGCCCACTTAAATGGATCCTACAAGGTCACACATTAAACAATTTGAATCAACAAAAGAAAACCTAAAGCCCATAGAGGACTGTAGGGTGGTCGGCCAAGGGGGAGATTAGCGTTGGATTGCTTAACCTAATTATTCCTTTAATTAGTTAAGTAATCAGAAAATCAGATTGCAGATCGTGTGGCCCTTATTACCCAATTCCTTATCTACAGTAAATTTCAAGTTTTCCTCACCCAAAACTCTATTTATTCTTATCCTAAACTCTATTTGTATTTTAATCAATTTAGAACTCTATTTATATTAAAAAAAAAAGACACTTAATGAGCGTGACAAATGGCGTTCAATGAGGACACCAATTGACACGACCTCGTGAGTTGCCTTTTGTAATTCTAATTGAGTCGCTAATTCCATTGCAGTAGGTTACTCTAATAAGTCAGTATAGTCAATGTTTCCTTTTATATGTTAATTTAATATAAAATTTTAAATATAGTATAAATGGATCTTACTTTGAAGTACTTTTTAAACACTTTCCCATGGTACAAAAATTATAATTTTACGAACTATATATTAAAAGTTATAATCAATTTACTATATTTAAGTTTTTCATTGTGAACCCAACTCTAATTGTACTTTCATCAATTTAGGCACTTAATGAGCGCGGCAAATAGCGTCCAATGAGGACGCCAAATGTCGCAACCTCGTGAGCTGGCTTTTGTACCCTGCTTTTATATATTAGTTATATGATATTAATTTAGATTGAGATTAAGATTAGTTTTTAAAATCGAGTTTTTAAAATTGATTTTTTTACCTTCCATTCGAAATCAATATAGTCAAATTGAAACTTATGGGTGTGAATTGCACCATTGGTGATCAAAGTAGAAGAATTCAACTTTGCCACATGAAAATAGCCAAGTATTATGTATTTAGTATATGTATTTATTCAATATTGTTGGAATATAGATATTCTTAATAAACGCAAAATTGAGGTTTAGGTGGTGGAGTAGTGGTATCGCTTCCCACCTCATATCCCTGAGGTCTAGGGATCAAATCTCATATGACTCATTTGAGGAATTCCCTTTATCCCTATTAAGTGAGCTCCTTCATCTTACCTTAAAAAAAACGCAAAATTTCCGGTGAATTTTTCACGGGGCCAAAAGCTAATTTTGTCCAATAATTAAAAAAAAACCAAGCAAGTGCACACGTTAAATGATATTGGTTTTTGGCAGCAGCGAACAGTCCCGCATTTTGGGCATCATGGGTGGACAACTGGACATGGCAGTATACCTGGGCATGGGCCGGGCCTGTTCACGGGCTCGCACTAGTGGAAAAAACATTATGTGTCACTTAAGAACAGATCCGGTTTTAACAAAATCGGATCCATAAATATTGCAATTTTTGGGTGGGAAAACTAACCGCTCCGGTCCTTAAAAGAACCGGATCAGTTGAGAAAATGGATTCGGTCTTTTTTATCAACTAATCCGATCCTTTAGCCCGGATTAGTTAATAGGGGGTTGTGGTGCTGAGCCAAATCTGCGAGCTAAGCCCAATTCGTAAAAAGAAGGGTTTATTAATGCTCCATTCACTTGTCTCCCTCACCCCAAACACAAACCCTAAAAAACTCTAACTAGAGCTGATCAACTCTGCCCGGCCCGGCCCGGTTTTTGGGCGGGCTTGGGCAGTTTTTTTGGGCCCGGGCGGGCCGGGCCCGGCCCGGCCCAAATTTTTTTTTTGGGCGGGCTTTGGACAAGCCAAAAAAGACTTTTTAGTCTAAAAATTGGGCCCGGCCCGTTTTGGCCCGCAAAAGCCCACTCGGCCCCGCCCGAAATACCGGGCTTTGGGCACAAATTTTTGGCCCGGATTTGGGCCCGGCCCGCACAATGGGCAAATTTTTTTTTGCGCGGCCCGGCCCGGCCCATGATCACCTCTAACTCTAACCCAGATCTGATGAGCCTCCTCTCTTCTCTCTCCTCATACCCCGGCCTCCTCTTTTCTCTCTCCTCATACCCCATCTTTGAACCGCCGATTACTGTCCACCAACTTTCAACCGCCGAACGCCCCTCACCAACGAAAACCACTCCCTCCTCCCTCCCATAACCTAGCAACCACGACAGCCCAAATTCGCCACCACTATTTTTTGTCGCTCGCCACCACGCGCTTCATCGCTCGCCACCACTCGTCTTCGTCGCTCGTCGCTCACCACCACTCGCCTTCCTCGCTCGTCGCTCGTCACCACTCGTCGGTCGTCATCAAGTGTCTCCTCCCATCGCCTCGCCTCGCTGACAACACCGCAGACACCATTTCCACCGACACCATCATTAGCGAAGACCAACAACTCAGCGAAGAAGAAAAAGACAAAGCGAAGAGAAAATTCGCCACCGTCGCTTGTAACCCAGATCTAAGGTTCGTGATTGTTTTTTTTTTTGTAATATTTCAATTTTAATTTCCTTCGTAATTTGTCTTCGATTTTTTCGTATTTAATTTTGTACTTAATTTATCATTTTCTCGGAATTTATCTTGTAATTTCTTATAATTTTTAATAATTAATTTCTTGTAATTTATCTTGTAGTTTTTAGTTTCTTGTATATTTGTAATTAATCATTTTTTCCTAATAAATCAATTAGTCAATTAATAATTGTAACTGGTGATTTTTGTTTTTTTATTTTGTTTTGATTTTTCGGATCTGAATTATATACTGGTGGACTTAGTTTCGTTTGTGGATCTTAGTTTCGTTTTGGAAAAGACGAAGCCAGATTTGGCCTTCTGTTGCATGCTTGTAGCTTACTACATTATGATGGAAGGGACCATGCCATAATCGTAACTAATTTCACAGTTTCCCAATTATAGAAGTGGAAATTAATGCCACATAAGGAAAAGTTAGTATGCATTACCACCGAAAGTTTTTTGTTTTAATATACAAATGCACTTACTGATCTGGTTCAGCAAGAAAACCGAATTAGTTAATTTTATTAACTGGTCCGGTTTTCTTGCTGAACCGAATCAGTAAGTGATTAACTGATCCGGTTTAGGACCGGATCAGTTAATCATTGTTAACCGCTGCTAGCCCACCCGATCCGGACCAAAACCGGATCGGTAAGCCCGTTTTTGACCGGATCGGATGGGCTTTTTTCCACTAGTGTCGTCCAGCGGGCTTGGGGCAATTGCAGGTCGGGTGCGTGGGGACCGAGCCCTTGAGTAGCGGACCGGGTCGGGTCTGAAATTTTCAAATTTTGTCCACGGGTCTACGGGTCGGGCTCGTGCCTCCAGCGGGCCAAGCCCATGTTTTATTTTTATTTTTTTTGGATTCTTGGCAATTTTAGACGAAAAAACAAAGAGAAGGGGCATTCTGCCCGCTGGTCGGCCAACGTGTCATATAGGTGGGCTCGCGCTTGACTGGGCCTGAAACAAAATTTATTGACCAAGACAGGCCCACGGCCCACGTAGCGGACAACGGGTCGGACCGAGCCTCGAGCGGGCTCACACATTGTCGGCCGAACTGACCCGCGTGCTCGCCCAACTCTACATGGCAGCATCACTAGGCTTTAATTTTGCATAATGGACCAGCCCGAACCTGGTTGGTTCACAATTAAATTAATCAGATACAAAAGGTAGAGCAAGTTGGTGGAAGTGACTAAATAACCTTAGGTAGGGTTGTAGTCTTGTATAGTAGTGATGTTAAAAAAAAAAACCCCAACCTGATAGGAAAAACCGAGTGTTCTTTTTAAAAAACTAGTTGTTGCGCCGCACGCCAACGCGTGCACCACCCCAAAATGGCGTATTTGCGATATTCGAATTAGGCTAGCAGATATACTTAGCATATTAAATGTGAAGCTTTTGCTCTAAGATGTTTGATGCTTGTACTTACAATTTTGGTTTTATCTAAAATGTTTTGCTTCCTTCCCAATATCTTTCTTGTCTTTTCGAGTTTTGCATGTTTAAATCTTCGGTTTTTTCACCAAATACCCCTGACAAATAAATTTATTCACCAAATACCCCCACTTTTTTCAAAATTCATCAAATACCCCTGACATTTAAAAAAATTCACCAGATACCCCTGACATTTCAAAAAATACCAAAAATGCCCTTTTTGGCTAACGGACGTTAGTTCTCCGTTAATTAATTAACTAATTAACCTAAAAAACCGTAATTAAACCCTAATTAAACCTAAAAACCCTAAAACTCTAACTAACCCTAAACCTAATTAATCCTAAAACCTAATTAACCCAACCCCAGCCCCCCTTCACCCCACCCACAACCCCCCACCCCAACCCCCACCCCAGCCCCTTCCCCCCCCCCCCCAGCCCCCCCCCCCCCCCCCACGCAGCCCCCCAGCGCCTCCCCATCCCTCACTCTCGCCGGCGCACTCGTCCCCCTCCTCCTCCCTCACTCTCGTCGGCAGCCCACGGCCCCCCTCCTCCCTCACTCTTGTCGGCGGCCCACGGCCCCTCCCTATGCCGCGTCCTCCGTTTCTTTCCCGGGCGAAACGACGGTGGGAGAGTGCCGCCTCCTCTGTTTCTTTCTCGGGCAAAAACAATGGTGGGAGAGTGTCGCCTCCTCCGTTTTTTTTGGGTTGAAACGAGGGTGGGAGAGGGGGAGACACGAGATTCGCTTCGAAGGGGGGGGGGGGGGGGGAGGCGCGGGATTCGAAGGGGTGAGAGATGGGGAGGGGACACGCGGTGGGCCGGGGTGGCGGCGGGGAGAGGGGAGGGGGAGCGACCGAGTTCGCGGGGAAGGGGAAGGGGAGGGGTGGGGCAACCGATTTCTTGGGGGAAGGGGAGGGGGATGCGGGGCCGGGGTGGTCGGGAGGGGAGGCGCGGCGGCCGGGGGTGGTCGGGAGGGGGGGCGCGGCGGCGGGGGGGGGGGAGGGAGAGGGAGGGGGAGGCGTGAGGGAGGTCGAGGGGAGGGGGCCTGCGTGGGGGCTGCTGGGGAGGGGGTATGTGTGGGGTGCGCCGGGTGGGGGGAGGGGAGGGGGGGGGGGCTCGCGTGGGCTGCTGGGGGGAGGGGGGGGGGGGGGGGTGGGGGCCTGGGGTTGGGTGGTGGGCTGGTGGCTCTAGGGTTGGGGGGTGGGGTTGGGTTAGGGAGAGAGAGAGTTACGATTTTTAGGTTTACTTAGGGTTTAGTTAGGTTTAATTAGGGTTTTTTTAGGATTAATTAGGATTTTTTAGGATTAATTAGGGTTAATGACTAACGGAGTTAACTCCGTTAGTCAATAAGGGCATCTGGTGAATTTTTTTAAAAGTCAGGGGTATATGGTGAATTCGAAAAAAAGTGGGGGTATTTGGTGAATAAATTTATTTGTCAGGGGTATTTGGTGAAATAACCGTTAAATCTTTTTTTTAAAAATTCATTTCCACCTTAGATTTACATCCTCTCCCTCCTTCTCACTTACTTTTCCTCCCTCACTCATATTCATATATCTTAGAATTGTAAGCAACTCTTACTACTTACCAAAATTGTGGAATCATTATTTTGTAAAAGAAAAACTCAAATGAAAAAATTTATCTCCGTAAAGTGTTTTTCTCTCCCCTTCTTCTTTGGTTTGCAAATTTTAGAAAGACCTTTTTGTAATTTTTTTCCATCGTAGATTAGGATTTAATTTAATCCATTTTTCAATACGGAACGTTACTAGTTTGATTGTGCAAATTTTAGAAAGACCTTTTTGTAATCCGTTATTGTGAGATCTTTCCTCTCTATCTATTTTCCTTGATGATGGTTCAATTTCTATGCTTGTGATCTATGATTATTGCATAATTATGCTAGGAACGTTACTAGTTTGATTGTGTAATTAATCTAATGCTAGGTTTAAGAATAGAATCGGATTGTTTTATTCTTTTATCAATTTGTAGCAAACTAGGGAGTAACTTAGATGCTGATCGTCTTGGTTATTTCTTGGGGAAATTGAATCAACTGTTGAATGTTTATCGCGTGTATGACATTAGCAGGTCTATTGGTTCTCTGTGTTTATTGCTGCTATTGGATTGAACTTAGACGCTGATCGGACTAGGTTATCCTTTAGTTAGGGTTTTATAGTCACGCTGATCGTGCTATTCAACTAAGAATAAGGAGAATACGAGATTAATTCTCAACAATAGATAATTATGGAAATAATTAGAGTTGAGGTTCAATGATCGATAATGAATTGAAGTGGATGTTAATCAGATTCAAGATCTTCCTATATTGATTTCTCATTTTGTTTATATGCTAGTTAGTTGTAGTTTGTTCGTAAATCTATTTGAAACCCCCCTTGTTATTAGGTTTCTCGGCCCTTAGCTTAATCTAACTACTAATTCACGCTAAATATTAAACTCGTCCCTGTTTCCCTGTGGATACGACCCCTACTTCCATTATACTAGCTTAGTGTAAAAGAGAGTAGGAGAAATTTTATCTTTGGCCTAGGGGTGCACAACGACACATCCGCGCCCGCCACCCCTCTTACTTGGTCCCATAATACTATCACTCTCTCACCCTCTTTGTCATTTATTCACTCACAAGCTAAGTAAATAGTAAGATTCTAGTGAGTCCTTATAATTAGACTGAAAGATAAAGTATTTAGTAAGGCTAATTGCCCTCCTATATATACCCTCTTCACATTAGAAACTCCTCTCTTACTTGGTCTTTTCATCCTCTCTCTGTCCAAACCACAACTATTATTAAATAGGAAAAATTGACAATAGAGGTCTCAACTTTGGGTGATAATTTTTAAAAGGTCTGAACTATTGATTAACCTGCGTAGGTCCCAACTTTATGGGATCTTAACTTTTAGCGGACCTTAGTGACTTGAAACTGGCTTAATAGGTCATAACTTGTAAAACTTGGGTCACACTAGAAGAGTTAATTGAGGGAGGGAAGTAGGAACTAGGTGAGATTTTTAAAAAAATCATTAGTTTTTAAGTCACCGAGGCCCGCTAGCTAAAAATTAAGACCCCCTAAAGTTGGGAGCTACACAGGTTAATCAATAGTTTAAACCTTTTAAAAATTATCACCCAAAGTTCAGACCTCTATTGTCAAATTTTCCTTTTATATAAGATATAAGATATAAGAAAACACTAGACTCTGAATGTGTAGTAGGCAAGAGCGAGAAAGTATTCTCCCATACCCGGGATTGGGCGGTAGTTGCCCCTACCAGGGTAAAAAAGTAATTTCGCGAATTAAAGCAAGGGCATGAGCGTAATTTCAAAGGGAGCTGGTTAATCTCTATGTCTTAACTGAATTAAACTTAGGAAGAATACAGAACCACATCGTCGCCTCTTCCTCCACCTCTTTCTATCTCCTCCCTTCACCTCCGCCACCATCACAACAACCACTTCGTCTCTCTTCTACTTTCTCTCTCCTCAAATTTACCACCTCAACTTCCGCTGTTTTCCGAAGATGTTGATCTTTAGTTATCGTCGCTTCTTCTTCTTCGTCTTCCTCTTCGGTCGATGATTTCGATTCCACTGATAATTCTCTATCTAAGGTTATCTTTAATTTCAATTTTGTTTTAATTATACGTTTTTTTTTCTTGTTTGTTTTTTTTGGCTGTGTTTGTAATGTTTTGTGAAGGTTTTGACCTAATTATTTGCTGAATTGGTGTTCGCTGAAACTTTGAGTATATTAATTTAGTTTGAGATCGGTAATTGTGTATGTGAATTGTGAGATTGAGGTTTTTCGTAGTGATTTTTTGAAGTAATCTGACTTCAAATTTTATTGCGAACTTTCATTAGTCTGGAATTTTTTGGTTCGTTTAGGTTTAAATTTGAGTAGAATAGAGAATATAGTGGTATGTAATATACTGGAGTAAACGTTGTGAAGTACATAGAAATGATATGGATTAATCCAACTATTTTTAATATTATTAACTTTTAGTGCTCTTGAAGTAGTAAGAGCACCATTATTGATGATTGAAAAATAAGATCATCCCACTCTCTTTCTAACTTTCTCTCTCTAAAAAATTACATCCCACAATCTTTTCCCACTTTCTTCTTAACAATGAACCAAAAAAAAGATCATCCTAACTAATTTTACCTACCCAACTTCTTTTTTACCCCACCCAACTATTTTTTCTCTCTCATCACCCCACCACCACTATACAATATTTTTATTATTTACTTTTTAATAATATTTAATATTTATTACTAATTAATAAAAAAATTAATTAAATAGATACATAGTTAGTGGTTTAGCATTAACTAAATTAAATGCACAAAAATATTGTTTATTTTTTTTAGAGTGTAAAAGTAGAAGATATTTCATATAAAATAAGCATAATTATAGAAAATTAGTAAATAGCTAGAAAAAAAAATTGTCCAAAATATTACAAAATGGGTCTCTATTTGTAGATCTCTGAAAAATAGAGCCATTGGTATTTTTTTTGGCTTTGTATTTTTTAAGATATTGCATTTTTAATATTTGTAATTGTATTATTTCTCTCACCTGTCAGAATTTGACACTTGTCAAATTCTGACGCGCGCGTCAGAAAATCTGACACACGCGTCAGAAATCTGACCAAAAGTAATTTTTTTTGGCTTTCCCCAAGCCAAAACTCAAATGAAAAAATTTATCTCCGTAAAGTGTTTTTGTCTCCCCTTCTTCTTTGTTTTGCAAATTTTAGAAAGACCTTTTTGTAATATTTTTCCATCGTAGATTAGGATTTAATTTAATCCATTTTTCAATACGGAATCGGATAAAAAAAGGTTTCATGTTTAGCTTTAGATTATAGAAATCAAAATGGGAAAATTAACGTCAAGGTTTATTCCCGCCATCTGCTCCTTCTACATCAATTAATATGTTATTGAGCCGAATCTATTTCACTCATTAATCTCTCATACATAATAAGGATGCTCATACAATTACTCGTTTAGTTGAGTTGTCTTTTCAATTTTTATAATTACTGGATTTTTTTTTTGACAAATTATTTTTAGTTATTAAGATATAAGGTCAAATAGCGCTTCTCTCCAAACTTGCCCCTTTCTTCTCTCTTGTTATACTTATTTTTTCCCCTCCTTTGCTCAACCTCCCACACCTTTTATCTTTTCTATCACTCTCAACCGCTCTTGTTTCCTTCATCTCCCTCTCTCTCCTTCTAGCTCCCTCCTCACTTTTGTCCTTTTTTCACTTATAAGTTAAGTAAATTATAAGATTTCAACGAGCTCATATCATTAGAATAAGATGTAAGACAAAATATTTGGTAAGGTTAATTCCACTCCTATATACCCTCGTCATATTAGGAAGTCCCCTTGATACGCCCAAGTTATACGTTGTATATACGTTATTTTGGGTGCACTTTGCTAAGGGTTTGATTGTAATTGTTAACATTCGTGTTTTATTTAACCCTTAGCGGAAGTTCGGAGTTTTGCGAGATAATTTGTATTAATGTCATGTATTCCGAGCTTTCAAGGTGAAATGCATTTGAGCCAAGCATCACCGCAAGCTAAGCATCACCACAAGCTCGCCAAGACAAGCTCGAAGCCGGCAAAGACGCCCATCACAAAAAGATCGCCAAGCCGGCACTAAGCATCGCAAGCTCGCACGGCCCGGCCAAGAAATGAAGCACTACCGCAAGCATTGCACGCCCCGCGCGGCGGCTCGCGACTCGCGAAGGAGGTCGCGACTCGCGAGCCCTGCCCTCGCGACTCGCGAGCATTGTCGTGGCTCGCGACCAGCTTTGCCCAGCCATGTGTGTGCGGGAAGGCAGTGATCTCGTCGCGGCTCGCGATCAGTGTCGCGACTCGCGACGCTTTTGTCGGTTCAGCGGCCACGTTTTGTGCGGGGTTTAAAAGCATCCCAAAACCTATTTTTCAAGTGAGAGACGAAGGAGGACGAAGACGAGAGCTGAAATGTAGGGGTTGGAGCAGCAAGTTTGAGGAGAGAGAGAGGATACTCCTTTCTTCATCTTTCCTTCTTCATGCTCCTCTTTCCATCTTTCCTTCTTCATTCCTCTTTGTTTTTCATTTCTTTGTTCTTCATTTCCTAGTTTTAGTTTTCATTTCTTAGTTTAGTTTTTAGGGATTTCAACTATGGATTTGGTTTATGCTATCGGATTGTAGCTTGAACTGTTCTTGAAGAAAATTAACATGAAGCTTCAACCGTTATTGTGAGATCTTTCCTCTCTATATATTTTCCTTGATTATGGTTCAATTTCTATGCTTGTGATCTATGATTATTGCATAATTATGCTAGGAACGTTACTAGTTTGATTGTGTAATTAATCTAATGCTAGGTTTAAGAATAGAATCGGATTGTTTTATTCTTTTATCAATTTGTAGCAAACTAGGGAGTAACTTAGATGCTGATCGTCTTGGTTATTTCTTGGGGAAATTGAATCAACTGTTGAATGTTTATCGCGTGTATGACATTAGCAGGTCTATTGGTTCTCTGTGTTTATTGCTGCTATTGGATTGAACTTAGACGCTGATCGGACTAGGTTATCCTTTAGTTAGGGTTTTATAGTCACGCTGATCGTGCTATTCAACTAAGAATAAGGAGAATACGAGATTAATTCTCAACAATAGATAATTATGGAAATAATTAGAGTTGAGGTTCAATGATCGATAATGAATTGAAGTGGATGTTAATCAGATTCAAGATCTTCCTATATTGATTTCTCATTTTGTTTATATGCTAGTTAGTTGTAGTTTGTTCGTAAATCTATTTGAAACCCCCCTTGTTATTAGGTTTCTCGGCCCTTAGCTTAATCTAACTACTAATTCACGCTAAATATTAAACTCGTCCCTGTTTCCCTGTGGATACGACCCCTACTTCCATTATACTAGCTTAGTGTAAAAGAGAGTAGGAGAAATTTTATCTTTGGCCGGGTGCGGTGCACAACGACACATCCGCGCCCGCCACCCCTCTTACTTGGTCCCATAATACTATCACTCTCTCACCCTCTTTGTCATTTATTCACTCACAAGCTAAGTAAATAGTAAGATTCTAGTGAGTCCTTATAATTAGACTGAAAGATAAAGTATTTAGTAAGGCTAATTGCCCTCCTATATATACCCTCTTCACATTAGAAACTCCTCTCTTACTTGGTCTTTTCATCCTCTCTCTGTCCAAACCACAACTATTATTAAATAGGAAAAATTGACAATAGAGGTCTCAACTTTGGGTGATAATTTTTAAAAGGTCTGAACTATTGATTAACCTGTGTAGGTCCCAACTTTATGGGATCTTAACTTTTAGCGGACCTTAGTGACTTGAAACTGGCTTAATAGGTCATAACTTGTAAAACTTGGGTCACACTAGAAGAGTTAATTGAGGGAGGGAAGTAGGAACTAGGTGAGATTTTTAAAAAAATCATTAGTTTTTAAGTCACCGAGGCCCGCTAGCTAAAAATTAAGACCCCCTAAAGTTGGGAGCTACACAGGTTAATCAATAGTTTAAACCTTTTAAAAATTATCACCCAAAGTTCAGACCTCTATTGTCAAATTTTTCCTTTTATATAAGATATAAGATATAAGAAAACACTAGACTCTGAATGTGTAGTAGGCAAGAGCGAGAAAGTATTCTCCCATACCCGGGATTGGGCGGTAGTTGCCCCTACCAGGGTAAAAAAGTAATTTCGCGAATTAAAGCAAGGGCATGAGCGTAATTTCAAAGGGAGCTGGTTAATCTCTATGTCTTAACTGAATTAAACTTAGGAAGAATACAGAACCACATCGTCGCCTCTTCCTCCACCTCTTTCTATCTCCTCCCTTCACCTCCGCCACCATCACAACAACCACTTCGTCTCTCTTCTACTTTCTCTCTCCTCAAATTTACCACCTCAACTTCCGCCGTTTTCCGAAGATGTTGATCTTTAGTTATCGTCGCTTCTTCTGCTTCGTCTTCCTCTTCGGTCGATGATTTCGATTCCACTGATAATTCTCTATCTAAGGTTATCTTTAATTTCAATTTTGTTTAAATTATACGTTTTTTTTTCTTGTTTGTTTTTTTTGGCTGTGTTTGTAATGTTTTGTGAAGGTTTTGACCTAATTACTTGCTGAATTGGTGTTCGCTGAAACTTTGAGTATATTAATTTAGTTTGAGATCGGTAATTGTGTATGTGAATTGTGAGATTGAGGTTTTTCGTAGTGATTTTTTGAAGTAATCTGACTTCGGATTTTATTGCGAACTTTCATTAGTCTGGAATTTTTTGGTTCGTTTAGGTTTAAATTTGAGTAGAATAGAGAATATAGTGGTATGTAATATACTGGAGTAAACGTTGTGAAGTACATAGAAATGATATGGATTAATCCAACTATTTTTAATATTATTAACTTTTAGTGCTCTTGAAGTAGTAAGAGCACCATTATTGATGATTGAAAAATAAGATCATCCCACTCTCTTTCTAACTTTCTCTCTCTAAAAAATTACATCCCACAATCTTTTCCCACTTTCTTCTTAACAATGAACCAAAAAAAAGATCATCCTAACTAATTTTACCTACCCAACTACTTTTTTACCCCACCCAACTATTTTTTCTCTCTCATCACCCCACCACCACTATACAATATTTTTATTATTTACTTTTTAATAATATTTAATATTTATTACTAATTAATAAAAAAATTAATTAAATAGATACATAGTTAGTGGTTTAGCATTAACTAAATTAAATGCACAAAAATATTGTTTATTTTTTTTAGAGTGTAAAAGTAGAAGATATTTCATATAAAATAAGCATAATTATAGAAAATTAGTAAATAGCTAGAAAAAAAAATTGTCCAAAATATTACAAAATGGGTCTCTATTTGTAGATCTCTGAAAAATAGAGCCATTGGTATTTTTTTTGGCTTTGTATTTTTTAAGATATTGCATTTTTAATATTTGTAATTGTATTATTTCTCTCACCTGTCAGAATTTGACACTTGTCAAATTCTGACGCGCGCGTCAGAAAATCTGACACACGCGTCAGAAATCTGACCAAAAGTAATTTTTTTTGGCTTTCCCCAAGCCAAAACGACGAGTTTTGGCTGAAGCTAAGCCAAAACTCGTCGTTTTGGCTGGGGGAAAGCCAAAAAAAATTACTTTTTGTCAGATCAGGCGGTGGGTCCCTCTCCCACGCCTGATCATGTTTTCAATCGTCTCATACAATTATATTTTTCCAATCACCCCTCAATCTTTATTTCATTCATTGTTAAGGGGTTTTTTTTAAGATCAAGTATGTAATTTTTTTTTTCAATCATCATTAAGGGTGCCCTAAGTATTGTAAATATGTGGATGAATTTGATTAGCAAACTGGCCAGTATGAGAATTTTGGTGTCAACTGGTATATTCTGGGGGTAAATTGTTGAAGAGAGAGGAGATATGTTTGATTGGCGAAATCTGGTATTTGATGTTTATGGAATGGAATGCTTCGGTCTTGGGGCTAATAATAAGGAAAATAAGTTGAGATTAAGGGAGATTAGTTGAATTCACGACTTAAATAAGTTTCGACGAGGATTTGAAATTGATTTGAAGGAAGCAAACCAAGCATGATGAACCTTAAAATTTAACAGTGATCAGTTTGTGTTTGTGTTACGGATTTAACCTTGATGGTTTAGGTTTTCTGAGCTTAAAATTTGGTAGAGTTTACAAGTTATTATCACATTTCAATTTATATCAGTTTAGTGTTAGAATATGGTGCTTATTTTCTATTTTATTTTTAATTGAGGTTCCTACATTTGCTTGATTGTTGATGAAAATGTGTATTCGGCTTTTTTTTTAGCTTGATGAACCTTTTGGAGCTAATAAGAGGGGTTGCCAAAATATGTGATTGTCTACACTTTATAGTTCATCTATGTTTAATGCCTTCTTTTGTTTATTTTTTTTCTTGTGAATCAAGATATGTCTTAACAGTGATCAGTTTGTGTTTGTGTTACGGATTTGCTTATTCTTCTCCTCCCCTCCCTTCGGTGTTTATTATGGTGATGAATGAAAGTGTGGCGGCGTAAATGAAACTTTTGGGTTTTTTTTTTTGTGTATTTTGGGTTATCTCATGTACCAGCGTCTAGGTGAATGCATGAATGCTCTTCTAGTGTAACCACCAATTATCTTTAGTCGATTTGTATCTAATGCCTTGTTATTCATCTATCTATTCTTGTGAATATCATATTAAACAATGTGGCCTACATTTGATGTGCGGTTTTCTAAGAATGTTTTTTGATAGCTGTTTTTTATTTTTGGAGTTTAATTTTAACATGTTATAAGAGATATAAAGGATTTGTCTTGTTCTTGGGTTATGTTATACTTGCACTTTCATAAGTATCTGATGATTGATGGTGATGTTAAGATTATAAATTAATAATGAACTGTCCAAGCTCATATATGAAAATGTACGGTCTGTTGTGTGTTAAAGATATATCAGTTGCAACTAGTTATTTTGTTGCAACTGTAAGTTTGTAGGACATTCTTGAGCAATAATATGATTCAGTTTTTTTTTTGTTGATTCAAATTATCACTATTCTTTGATTTTCAGCAAGAGAAGCCACTAGGGTCCATTTGAATTTTGTGCCAAGTGGCCCTTGCACCTTTCATTTTTGTTTATCATAGAACTGCTAAACTCCCTCCCTGAGAAGAGCTTCTTTTCTCATTATGAAGATGCAGGTTGTTGAAAATGACAGGTTAAGGAACGGGAACAGGGAAGCATTAACATCACTTAGGAAGATGGCTCGTACAACAAAAAGTAGTATTCCTTCTCCATTTGAGTCTATCATGAAAGAAATTGGAGGGCGTAGTTCTAAACCATTGGTTCAAGAAATTTGTCCAACCTGTGGAAATCATGATGCCACTGAGAATATGTAGATGATGTTCCTTGGAACTGATGTCTTTGCTCAGGTCCCCTTTCATGCAGCTCATACTATATTAGAGGAAGGTGCGTTGTTGTGTTTTTCGTCTTGTGGCATTGTTAGGCTCCATTTGGTTATGTTATATGGAAAATAATTTATATGAAAAAAAATCTTCCAAGGGATGACACAATAATGGTTTAGTTTTTCTTTGTTTGGTTTGTTGCATGAAAAGTTGGAGAGAACTATAAGAATTGAAAATGAAAGGGGGAGGATTGATGGGAGGAACGAAAGAGGAAAGTGAAGAAATGAAAAATGTGACGTTCCTTAACAAACCAAACAAAAGAATATAAGGTCGGTGTTCCTAGAAAATGTTTTCCGCCTTATGACACTCCTTTAGACTACTTGTTTCTTTTTATTATTTTTTTCAAGAGACCACGATTTTCACTTAATTTGATTAGAATACCTTGTTATATAAAAATGCTATTTTAAGTTTCAATACTTTAAATTGAAATATCTTTTTGATGTTGTTGCAGATCAAGAACGACTGGACTCAGACTTGAAGGAGCTGCAGAATGTTGTGAAAGAGAAAACTCTAATAATCTCGAAAAAGGGTGCTCTTCCTGACAAGATTAGCCCGGGGATCTTGAGGTCTTTAGTAACATTAACGGACAAAAAGTGATTCGTGTCTGCTTAAATTAACTATGTTTGACTCTGTACTCTGTATAATCTAATTTTGTACATCTTTAGGCTATGTTTAGTTCACCACCTTTATTCTTTTTTACCTAATGTAGTCTAAACTTCTTTTTAGTGTGTTATTATATGGACTTATTTTTATGTGCTAATAAGTAACAACTTAGGTATATCAACTTAGGTATATCAACTCATATTAAACTCATATGAAAATAAGAATTAACAATTAGTAGCTAGTTAGTTAAAATTAGTAGCTAACAAGTAACAATTAGTTGCTAATAAGAAGTGTTTCACGTAGTTGCGAAGGTAGCTAATAAGTTTCAACTCATATTCAACTCATATGAAGCTCATATATGAAAGTATTTAAGAGTGTGTAATGTAACCAACTATTATGTTATTATTAATAACCCTTCAAGTGGATTCATATCAGAGAGGGGTTAAATTATGTCCAAGATTGAGTAAATAATATCATAACATAACTCAATCATATCATTTAAAAAACTATTTTTTCCGATGATAAGTCGTGAAAGGAGTAATATGATTATTCAAGTCATAAGCCGTGAAAGTACTAATATGGTTATCACATAACTACAATTAAATGACTAAATGAAAAATTATCCCATTACTCCAATTGTTATAAAAATACCTAAGTCTAAGAATTATTACTACATTACTTTATTCCAATAATAAGCCGTGAAATGAGTAACATGATTATTCAAGTATTAATAAGCCGTCCAAGGACTAATATGTTATTACTTAAGTCAATTGATTATTACATCACTGTATTCACTTTATTCCAATTATAAGCCGTGAAAGGAATAAGGAGTTGGTATGCTAAGCCGTGAAAGACATGACTATGGTATTCGAATAAAGTCGTTATGAGATTAAGAGTAAGATCAGTGTTCCGACCGATTAATAGTATATGATGTTTAGGATATTATTAATAAAATTAGTCCAATTAATTGTATGGTTCCTTTCGATATGAAATATATTATGTATCCCAATTAATTTTTGGCTTCAACTAAGTAATTTATAGTTAATCATGAATTTGGTTTGATATCATATGTTGAGGTAATCATATCAAGTTGTGAGAAAATCATATCAACGGAACATAATTCATATCAAGTTGTGAGAAAATCATATCAACCGGAAAAGAAATCATATCGAAGATTGAATCATAGCATAAGCTATTAATTTCATGTTAATTAAAAATTCATAACATAACGTATTATGTTACTATGTATAGTTTATTTGAGATTGTACTAGTTCCAAATAAATAGTTTTACATATGTTATATATATATGGATTATTTAACTAGAATAATACAAAAAAATTCAACCAACATCCAATGGTATTATTTTGTCAAAATGCTTATAAATAACCCTTTGTTGTGTATTTTTTTGTTATTCATGAAAATTCTTCTATATCAATTTTCTTTTTCTCTCCAAAACTATTTTATCCTCTCAAAAAATTATCCACCTATTGGATTTTTAATGGATCCAGAACAAAATTTTCGCAGTATATATTCTCATGACATATTAAGTAATTAACGTTATAGAAAAAAACATAAAATAGATTAAATATAAAATAATATGTTAAACTTTTTGTAGAGAGTATGGAGAGAGCCTGAGGAATAAAGTGTAAAACTGGAATGAGTCTGAAGTAAGTCTGAAGAATAAAAAGTAGGTTAAAGTTAGTAGAAAGCTGATGTGGCATAGTCTGAAGGTTGGGATTGGGTCTGAAGGACAAACACGCCCGTAGTGTGCACCCCTGCCCACTAACAACTTTATATTAATAGAATATTGTGGAAAGCATTAAAATAATATTAATCCAAAAAGTTAACCCATGTTTGTGTATTTAAAACTCATGTTTATGTATTTGAAACTCATGTTATTGTTAAATCAACCCCTATTTGTGTGTTTGAAACCCATATTATTGTTAGATCAACCAAACATGTGATCTTTGTCATAAAGTAAAAAGTTGCATTGATTTGCGTGTCCCATTCAGCTTTTTTCCCCAAAAAGGACAATTGGTTATTGATAAGGACCCCTGTTTATGTATTTGAAACCCTTGTTATTGTCAAATCAACCCATATTTTTGTTAAATCAACCCCTGTTTGTGTATGTAAATATGCGAAATAACACAATTACCCCCGTTAGCGGGCAAATGTACCCCACTAACTATTAGCGTTTTATCACTCCTTAGTATTATTTTCTTTTTTATAATTGTATCTTGTGTTCAACCAATCATATCATAGAAAGTGTAAATCATATCATATGGAGTATAAATCATATGCAAACGTCTTCTAATCATATCATGAATGAAACTATAAATTATTTTGCACACAACACTTGAATTTGTGGCGAGAGTTGATATTCACCATTTCAATTCTATAGTTTATAATTTAAAAGATAATTTAAATAACATAAGTATTAGTACAGAAGTTGATATGATTACTACACACTTTGATATGATTACTACAGAAGTTGATATGAGTACTATAGAAGATAATATGACTACTTTACACTTTTATATGAGTACTATACGGTTTGATATGGGTACTAGAAGGTTTGATATGTTCATTATACAACATAAGTCGAAGGTCGAAAGCTGTGTAAACCGTACCCAAAATTAGGGGGCCCAGAGAGTTGATATTCACCATTTCAATTCTTTTATTTTCCAATTCAAATAGCATTTCCCGGATTTATTTTGGTTTCATATTCTTATTTATTTATAATGTAAGTGACATTATAATTTATGTTATTATATAGTAGTTTCATGTATATATACTCCCTCCGTTTCATTTTAATTGTTACACTTTGACATTTTACACTATTCACAAGTTGCACTTTGACCCTCATTTGTGATTTATACATGAATAAAAACATAGTCATGTGGGATCTTGTTAGATTCGTCTTAGTATGTATTTTATTAATATGTACCTTTTATAATTTTTACAAATACAAAACTAGAGATATATATCCTCAAAGTTTTGCATTGGCATGCGTGAAAAGTGTAAGTGTAACCATTAAAAAGAAACGGAGGGAGTATATGTCAATCCCAAAAATAAGTCTAAATTGTCCTTCGCATTTACTAGATCAAAATTATATTTTATTACTATTATGTGATAACCAATATATTTAAGAGTGTGTAATAAATTTTATTACTATTATATTATTACTAGTAACCCTTTAAGTAAATTCATATCATAGAGGGGTTAATTTATATTATGTCCAAGATTGAGTAAATCATATCAAAAAATAACTCAATCATATTATTTAACTCAATCAGGACTAATATGATTATTACATAACTATAATTAAATGACTAAATGAAACATTATCCGATTAGTACATTACTCCAATTAAATGACTAAGTCGAAGAAATAACATTACTTTATTACAATAATAAGCCGTGAAAGGAGTAATATGATTATTCAACTATAAGTCGTCAAAGGACTAATATGATTATTCAAGTAATAAGCCATTCAATGAAATAAGGATTCATTTTACTCAGTTAAGCCGTGAAAAGGCAATTTAATAGTAATCTAATTAATATGTAATAAACAACACATGTAATAGTTTGTTATAACCATTGTTATTAAAGTCCCTATCCGAATTTTACGACCTATCATTTTACGACCGTTTGATTTTAAATGGTCCGATTCTATGTTCCGGAAGGACCTTTTTTATCCCGATCATATAAGAGTATATGTTCACTTTTAAATCATTTAACAAGCATACAATTCATATCATAATTCATATCAGATTGGGGTGAAATTATGTCCATCATTGATTGAATCATATCAAAACATCAGTCAGTCATATTATGTTCTTACTTATTTTGAAACATTATATACCTACTACAATATAAACTTATGAATTCATATAGTACTATATTATACATTCGAAGAGGATAATACATGTCAATCATATTATGTTAAAAATAAGTTATTATGAGTTACCTTTTATGCATTTTTCGTCAAACAAACTATTTATTGTATATGTATACTTTGTAGTTTATTGCGTTGTGCAGGTGTGCCCGAACACAACACATGGGCTCAAAATTACACTATAAAATTTCAATAGAACTTATTTTCTTATATCAATATATTTCCTTATTAGATTAGTTCACATCCTTATAAGTTGACATTAACAATTACATTTAACATATATATATATATATATATATATATACATATATATATATATATATATATATATATATATATATATATATATACATATATATATATATATATATATAAACATTTTCGATTGTATACAATCGGGTCAAAAGAGGGCCAAAGGCTTATGCACCCCTGTTTAATTACATGAAATGCATATACTACAAAAAATATGTACCTACGTCCAATGTTGTCAGGATCGCGATCCTACTTTGGATCGTGAGAGACTAGCAGGATCGGATCGTAGGAACGAATAGTAGGATCGTAAGATCCTACGAATATTGAAAAATTAAGTCGATTCTAGCTAATTTACTTGTACGTTTCTCATACTTGAAGTTAAATGATGCTAAAAACTTGTTATTTATCTAAAAATAGTTGATATTACATCCGAAAATCCAAACATACAATAACAATAGTCTAAAAACAAAACAAATAGTATATAAAATGTTAACAATACTAAACTACCGATACAAGGAATATCTCTACCAAACTAGGAATATCTCTTTCTTGATTCCACCAGGATGCACAACCTGGCAATATTTACACTTCAGTTTCCTAAAGTCCTACCTGTAGAAGCATTTTTTTTCTCTTTTTATTTACCAGATGAAGTGACATTTTCTAAGCACAAAAAAAGTTAAAATAATTAAACAGATATTGAGATTAGAGAAATGAATTAAGCTAACAAATAGAAGAGAAGTTGAAATAACGGAATCAATCGAAACATTAAATAAGTTAATAATGCAGCAACAAGATCAGCTCACAATCACCAAACAATCTAATTTAAATGACGCCAAGTCAAACTCTTAAACATGGCAGCAACAAGATCAGCTCACAAACAATCACCAAACAACAAAATCAACAAGCAGTAAGAAAAAGTAGTTGAAAAAGTAAAAAAAAGAAAAGCCAACAGAAGAGAAAATTCACTCATGCAGATAGAATAGAAGATAGATTAACTGAACAAATTATATAGCTTGGAGCATGGGAAAATCGCGAAGACAAGGAGGCAGCTCATTCACACCTCCCTGCCCCTGCTGATGCCCACCCTCCTCACACTCTTCATCACCTTCCTGGTCACCCTGAAAATGCTCACCATCGAACGCCTCCCGCGGCTCAAAAAACTGGTCATCATGCTCCTCTCATCCTGCCCAGCCTCATGATCAGTCGCATGCCCGGCCTCACAACAACGTCCACAACATTTCCAACAAAAAAAACTTTGCAAATTACTTACGTTAATAAGTTCCAGTAAATTCAAACACCTTAACAACTAAGCTTCAAAACCAATTACAATAAGTTCCAACGAGTTCATAATATAAGTTCAAAAAAGAAGAGTAGATGATGGTTCTAATATATAGAATGATCGATATTCGGTTTACAAAATAAGAAGAGGCGATGATGCGTTAAATGAGCACATACATGTATAGCACAGAAGATTGCAGACTCCATGATAGCACTAGTGGAAAAATGCTCTTTTGCTACATTACAAATGCTTCGATTTTCATAAAAACGGAGCATTTGAAATTACAAAATTGAGAAATAAAAGAAAAAAAGAACACCAAATTTAGCATTTTAGTCAAATGCTCCGGTCAAACGGAGCATTTCAGTCATTTAACCGGTTCAGGTTACACTCTCTCCACTTATTATCTCCTCGTTGCTTGAAAAAAAAAACCCTCAACGCCTCATTCTTTCACCCCCTCAAATCCCTAATTGCTCACCTCCCTTCTCTCCAACCGCCTCCCTCACATTCACTCTCCTCAATTCGACTCTTAATCATACCTCTCTCAATCATACCTCTCTCACAACTTTCTTCGCGCACTGAAAACCCTAGAAATCCGATAATCAGCGACGACAAGGGTGATGATAACGACGTTGATGATGAAGAAGATAATTATTGAAGGTCGTGGAATGAAGTTTCTCATATTGTGTATAAGGTTGTCGGGTCGTTTATGCCCGGTGATAAGATTTTTAAGCCCTATGAGTCCGCTTATGCAATTGTCAAGGTTTTTCGCTATTTTTTCTTTGTTATTTCGCTGAGTACTTCACTTTTCTTGTTGATTTTGCTGTTCTTGTTGTTGATTTGGTTTGGTTTTTGTTGTTGGTTCAGATATTAAGGGATGAAAATCAAAGGTTGATACTAATTGAGATTTCGCCATTCTTTACACAACTGAATTAGTGGTTTGTGTTTCTATTTCCTATTTCAATTTCCGGTTTCTAGGGTTTCATTTCGTATATACCATTTTCTCTCTAAGTTTGTGATTTTCTTGCTATTTGAAACTGTGATTTTCTTGCTATCATGTTTTTTTATTTGAAAGCATTGCTGAATTGTTTATAGTTCAGAATCATAGAATTTGCTCTGCTTTTTTATTGTTATTTTTTTTTTTGAAAATTCATAGTTGATTGAGCTCCGTAGTTCTTATTTTAATCACTTAAGTGTGGTGAAGCTAAAATGATATGCCATGTTTTTCTTGAATAGGTAACTAAAATGTCAATAATTAATGCAGCTTTTGCAGAATTTGGTGAGGAACCTTAACAGTACCTTGAAATTTGAATCTCCTCCCTCCCTTTTTTATAGTTCTTGATCTTGTCTTGTTATTAAAGGTTAAGTTGACTATTTATGAAAGCTCTGCTCTCCCTTCCCCATCTTACTTATGTGGCAGTGTTACATATGGTTTCATTTTCAGGTATTTATTTTTTTGGATTTTCTGCAAATTTAAATTTTGTTGAAGTTTGAGCATTGTTTAATGTTGGTTTTTAAATATGAATTCCTTGTTTTTGTCTTCTGCAAGGTTCTGCTGTCCCGGGCTGTTGCCTCTAGTTGTGCTGCCCTCACTCTGCTGCTGCTTGCCATTGTTGCTGTATAGTGGCTCTTGGCGCTGCCTTTTGCTTTTGTTCATTCAAATTCTCTCTCTTATTAAAAGAGATGACACAAAATCAAGTTTCATTGTGGTATATCTATTTTTTTTTCCTTTTTGGAACCCATTTAGATTTGAGTCTGATTTCGCTTATGATGTCCATTTATAAGAAAATTACTTTGGAGAACCACTACGTTATGGTTTTCAATTCCAAGTTTGATTATTTTGAATTACAAAGTATTTTAAGAATCTCTAAAGGGAATATTATTTTGTAAGAGTTAGTTTTAGTTGGGATGCGATTAGTCTAGTAAGAGAACATGTTTTTTCGTAGGATTAATCTAGTTTTGAATTTGAGATTAGTCTAGGGAGTCATACTAGTGCATGGTGTTATGAAACTCATGATTTCTTGTATCATGATTTACTCTATAGCTTGCTACCCCTCTTGTCTTGTCTTATGAAAACTCGATAGTTTGGTGTCTGCTTCATATTCTTATTTGTTCACTGAGATCATCATTGAGAAAGGAAGATGAAGCCTTAGATGAACTCTAGAAACTCTTTTGTGATAAAATTGTTGTTGCTAACTTTTTATTGCACTTTTTACTTCTCTGATTTATGGTCACAAATGATAGAACTAACACCCTTAATTTTTGTCAATTCAAACCCACAAATCTTCCCCTCTTCGTTAATACAAATAGTAACAACCATTCCGTGAAGGATAAATTTTACTTTTCCCCACTTTTTGTTAATATGGAACACTCCCGCATAATATTTGTTATCTCTTCCTTTAGATAAATTAATCATTTCTTGCTTGCTCCATTCCATTTTGACTTACCTATTTGATACTTTTGATTTTTGCCCTTGCTATTTTGGGGCAACTTTACATGGTGAGATTAACAAATTTTGTTGCTTTTCATTTTGCAGTCATAATCTACCCTCGGTACGAGTTTCCTAGTCTAAACTAGCCTGACTACCCAGTTGTTCTAAATGTTTTTAGATGTCATGTGCTGACTTCATCTTTTAGAGTTCATTGTGCAGTCATCTATATTCTGAATCCTCTATATTCTACTCCTACCAGCTGTTTCTATTCATGTATACATATGCTTATTCAATATCGTGATGCCTGTAATGTTGTAGGCCATGCAAAACAATCATCTCAGCTAATGATGTACTTCAGACAAATGTTAGTGAGTAGCAGAAGTCAAGCGCGTCTGTCATATTGGATCTAAATGCAAAATGAATATGTTATTACCCGTAAGACCCCTTATTTGAGAAACTATGTATAACACGACCCTTGAAATGATAACTCAAATCTCCTGTTTGCTGCATCATTTGAGTGCTCCATATATCTGACTTTCTTTGGGGCACTCCAACAACCTTGATCTAGTGTTTGCTCATATCTGTAATATAAGTTGTGAATGTTTCTATGGTCTGTCATATGGAGAAAGGATTAAGGATGTATTGGACTATTTACTGTATTATTGACTGATTAAACTGCTTGGACATGCATTTTTCTTCTTTTTTTTATGTTCTTTTCTAAATTTTCTTTAGCTCATGAAAGTATAAGTAGTTTCTCTTCTTGGTTTGCAATCCCATGTTTTTAGCTGATTTGGTGATTCGAATTTAATCTTTCTCTTTTTAAACACAGATGAAGCAGTTTTGCGCAGAAATTTTGATTGTTGTCTCCTAAGTTTTACTTGGATAATGACTCCTGTTGTTATTGCCATCAAAACCTCTCGAAACGCCAAGTACAGGTAATGGGCAAATATAGCATGTTTAATTTTTCATTCTCTGATTTGTTATGTTAGGAACTAAGCATCCATATTCCACTCTTACAGGGGTCAACATTCATCAGGGTGGCTTTGGGATCAATAAGAGTTTAGATGAGCTGGCTGCTTCATGCTACATGCTACATGCTACATGCTACATGCCTTAAATATGACTTCAAGGATCCTCCAAGGCTAGTGAGTGATTCATGTACTTGTTGTGTTACTATTGCTATAAATATGACTCTTTTGATATTATTGAAAGAACTTGGTTTCTTTTGGAAGATGTCGAAATATATATATATTCATTTGCATTGTTCTAAGAACTCACTATAATTTGTAAGAAACAAGTAATTTACAGAATTGGATTAATTTAAGGCAGAGCATAAGAGATGTGATTGTATTCATAATGATGATTCAAGATCAAATACAATCTAATCTATTATACATGTTAGGTTAATAAAGTTATTGTATTCAGGATCAAATAATCAAGGGTGACGGCCAATTGTTATTGTAAATGTTTATTTAGTTGTAGTAAAGTACCATGTCAGCTTTAATGCTCAAGTGACAATTATGATTTATCAGAGCATCATGAAAGCTAGAATTTTAATAGTATTCTTTTATTAAATCGCATTGATATGCTTTATTAGCTGGTGTGTTTTCATATCTTGCAGTACTAGCATTGAAATCTATCACAATTTTTATACTAACTTCACTACATGTCGTCAGGCCGTGTCGCTGATGCTGTTGGCTCTTGGTTATGCTGCTCTTGGCTGGTTGTTGCTGCTAGTTTTATTATCAACGATTTGTCGAGCTCATATCTTGTAGTTTACAATTGTAATTTTTTTTGTATTTATAAACAATCAGAAATTGAACTATTATCTATATATATTGGTTGTGCATCAATACTGAACAAAAAAGTAGCAAAAAATTTTTTTTTTTTGTTATTTTTGGGCCCTTAAATGCTCCGGTTTTACCAGTAAACCGGAGCATTTGAGGCCCCAAATGCTCCGATTGTTTTGAAAAACCGGAGCATTTGTGGCACAAATGCTTCGGTTACAACCGGAGCATTTATAAAAGTCTCAAATGCTCGTGTGACGTCTGCTACGGGTCAAAAACGGAGCATTTAGGGCCTAAAAGACCGGAGCATTTGAGGTTTTTTCTACTAGTGTAGCTTTGCTGGCAGAAGGATCAGCAGTAGAATGACATGATGCACCTATGACCAATTTGTGGAAGCATCTGAAAGCAACTGCTGTCATCGTGCTCCAAGGAGGCAGTGATTTGAGTCCTACTACAAAGACAAGACCATCCTCAAATTACTTGACAACTAACTTCCCTAAAAACTCATTTTGGGTCACGGCTGAATCAATGATGACCGAGCAAAATGCAAGTAAATCTAGCTTTAACGACTTTACGGCGAGCGCATCATATAAATTCGGGGCCAACCCAATAACTAACCTCCGTTTCCCAACATCCTTTTCAGACAAAACCAGACGATGTTGTCCTTCCTTAGAGACCAACACGAGGCGCCTACAAATCTCATCTTCCTACCCATCAAATGTATCCAAAAACCTCCTAGAAAGCATCAAAACAACATGCCAAAGCAAAGGATCATAATTCTAAAGCAATCCAAAGAACTGAACCCAACAAAACAAAGAGCCCTCAAGCTCCAACCCAACCGCCAACAGCATCATCATAGACATGAACTCCACCATCCCACATGAAGTCAAAACCTGTGGCCACTCCAATAAAAACGCCGTCACCCGCTTCAACTCCTCCGAAACTAAACCCGACAACTCAACTCGATAATGCAGACCCTCCTCCTCCCCATTATCCTCCCCATCATCATGCGCCATCGCCATCCATGCATATTGGAACATTAAAAGGCACTAAAGGAACAACAATACTAAAAACAAAAGCAACATTCAATTTACAAACAACAATGTGATGAATTACCTTTAACAGCAACAAAACATAGCAACAAAACATAGCTCAGAGAAGTATGAGTTCTCTCATTCTTATCTTTCAAGCTGTATATATAGTCTACCTGCAACATTTTTCAAACCCCTATTCACCTATTGTAGGGGAATTGCAAAACAACAACCTAATTCAAATTATAATTTAACCTTTCAAGCTAATTATACTGTACAAATAAATTGAACTTACAAGAAAAAATTACCTACTTATTAAAGTTAATTGTATTTGTTCAACTTATAGTCCATGCTTGCATAAATTGTATTTAGGTTAATTAGTAACCTTCAACTTATAATCCATGCTTGCTAAATTAACTTGAAAACTAACAAAAGCCACCCAATTTTTTCACACACCGAAGCAAAAAAAATGGCAACTAATTCACCCCAATACACTATAGCAAATTCAAGATAACCAAGAACTAATCTAATTTTTTAGATTCCAAGAACTAAACCTAATTGTGCCGAAATTTTTTCCAAATTCATTTTAAGATCTATACTAACATCGAATTTTAAAATTTAAAGTAAACAAATGTAGTACAAAACAACATATCTTACCTTTCTATTGAATCGAACTTCAGAATCCTTCAACAGATCGTGAGGACGCAACGTGTCTCCTCATAGATCAGACTGTTGATACGCTTCACACCACCCCTTTTTGAAGCTCGAGCGAGTTAAGCGGTGGGTTGTGGAGAGACGCAGGGCATTGGAGGAGAGAGAGAGCCAAAAAGGGAGGTTCGTTAGTCGCTTGAGGAGAAAGACAGGGAATTGAAGGAATTTCTGAAGGGGTTCAGTTTCTTAATATGCGAAATGAATTATTTGCCCCTGAGATGGGCAACTAACTGCCCATCCCGGGTATGGGAATATCGCGACTCAGGCAAGAGCCCAGCCCAAACCTCCAAATCACCACCAAAACAAAAAAAAACCCTAAATGTCATCGCCTCCTTTCTTCTTCTTCTCTCTGCCGTACACACTGCAGCACGCTAGCACCGGTGCTCCACGGTCCACACTGCAGCACCATTGATCCATCGTCCACCTACTCTCCGGCACCGGCAGCGAGGCGAAGTTCTGTATCATTCTCACTCTCAGTCTCATGTATGTTTGGTTTTCATCTTCAATTGTTTGTCATGTTTGGATTGTAGGCAGTTTATAAGTTCTTTGTTGGATTCATGGTTGTGTATAGTATTCTATGTTGTTAGATCTGATTATTAGAGTGCATTGGAGTTGGTTGTTTTTTTTTTTTTCATTAATTTCGTTTTCTATATGATAGAATTGCAGTAGATTTGATTTAACTCTTAAAGAGTTTAAGTCTTTGCGTTTCAGCTACTGAAAGTCTGAAATAGATTTTACCAATTGTTTCCTAAACAATGCATATTGGGGTTTTTCAAAATTGGCCAACAGTGCTGTTAATCTGTTATGAGTCGGTTGTAGCTTTATCAACATTTAAATTCAATTTTTTAATGAGGTATAGGTATTGACGTATCGTATGGGGCTGTGTAATGAATACGATGTGGATGTGTCATAATGATATATAGCTAATGTAAGAAGAGCTCAGGCAAGACTATAAAGCACATATCTTTGTAAATCTTAAACACTTTAGATGCTGTGTAATTCTCCATGATTGAAGTTTTAGCTCTATGATGTTTGCAATGCTTGTTTAAATCAACTTTTGGAGTTTTTCTTGTCCTAGTTTCTTGCTTCTGTCTTATTTCTGCATTTTGAGCCGTGCTTCCCTGTTTTGTTCACATTTGATAATGGGCCATCATTATGTATTCACATATTTGTTTTACAATGAGAAAGCTAGGAAGTAGTGAATGTGTACATAATGCAAGTTTAAAACAAGAATTAACTGTTTTTTTCGGGTTAATGCCCCTCTTCAATATTATAATTACATTAAAGGTACAAACATGTTTTAAGATTTAAATTTTGTATTATAAAATAAAATTATCGGCACATTAATATCAGTAAGGTAAAATCAAAGGCACGTTTTGAATAAGCTGTCAATTTCGCTTTGGACTCCATTTATAGGATAAATAGCCATGTGTTACAATATTGTCTTATCCTATTTATTTTAATGTTTTAATAGTTAACAAGCTCATAATTTTACCAATATCCTTAAGGAGGAATTATATTCTCCCTATAACTTATTTCATTATTAGTATTAGTAAAAGCTATTGGGTTATAAATTGTTAAAAAAAAATTCTTTTGCATTATTCGAGAGTTAGAGGGCCATCAACCTTTAGTTTATTGCTTGGTTAATCATATTAGGAGTAATTTAAGGGAATTAAAACCATAATCGGATAATTAGAAGTGATATATTGATCAATTTAACATCAGATTTCATATCATACTTCTACAACAAAAACTATGCATATATGATATATGAGTCATACATCAACTATGAGAAATGTTTTTACACAATAAGTCGCTATTTATTAATATAAAAATAGTACTTGGAGGTTCTAAATTTGCAGGCCCCCTTGGGTCGCTTATGTCGCACGTTCTTGGCTCCATCCCTAAAGCTGGGTACCCGTACTGATTTTTTAACTGTTGATTTGTTCTGTTTAATAAAACAAGTATTAAATAATTAATCTTGAATCCAGATGAAGATGAATAGGAAGGAGGTGCTTGTAGGTGCCGCAAAAATTTGCGCATATAGTGGATCGTTGTGGTTGTAAGTATAATTTCACATCTCTCCTTATTTTTTTTAATTTCATATTAAGGATACACATATATCATATTTTAAGTGAATCCATCTATGGTTGTACAATCTCTAAAAGTTGATATTTGATTTTTTTACCTTTGAATCTACTTAACTTATAAGAACTTTAGATTAAATCTCAAAAACAATTTTTGGGACATACATACATATATATTCAACTAAGGATCTGGATATATATATATAATAGTATGTGTTTATGTAAAAATTTGATTGTTTTATTTATTTGTTTGTAACTTTACATCTGAATTAGTTGTTCACATTTGCAACTTAGTTTACCTATCCATTAGGCGGTATGATTGTTGGTAATTTGGTATGTTACTCCCTCCGTCCCCGGCTTTCCATTTTTCCTTTTCACGTTGGCCGGTGCACATTTTGTTGCGTTAATATCTTTAATTTCATATTACTTAAAATTATAACAATTTTTTTTCGTAATGTATTCAATGTGATGAATCAAATAAGTCCCCACATGATTATTTTTTTTGTTATATATTAGAACTTTCTTAGAAGATTGTTTTTACTTATGAATAGTGTCAAAACAAAGGAAGAAATGGATAGTATATTGGGGACGGATGGAGGATAACAAAATATTGTTCATTTCTATGGACCAGTAATTAAATCAACGATGGGCTTGAGATTTGTAATCAATATGCTACGCTGCTGGTGTCAAACTCAAAACAATCCAAGGGATACTTTTATTCCTCAAGTCTGTCAGTCTTTTAAGTTGGGATAAAATGTGCATCCTAGTGGAATTAGAGACTCCTCATCATATTGCTAACAAGTTTATATCTTTTGATTATATTTGTGATCTAATTTGGAGTATTTTGTTTGGATAGATATTGGAAGTGTTTCATTGAAGGTATGGCTCCACTACCGCCGGGAGACAAGAGTTATGATCCAGTGATTAATCCACCGGCGTATCCTCCCCGACAACCTTATCCTCTGGAATTGAAGCTGCATGCCCTCATTTCTAAGGCAAAACAAAAGAAAGATAAAGAAGATGTTCTTCATTCTAATCCCAATCCTAATCCATTGGGATCGCAGTTGGAGTCCCACACTGCTTACGAATCGGAACCGAAAAAAGAGTGAGCACATATGCTGATTATCAATCCTATGGAGTATTTTTGAGACTTGATAATAAACTTCATCCTCTAATATGCAATGTCCAATCCAAAATATTTAGTTACTTAATGGCTTGTGAAAAGACCTTATAAGTTAAATAAATGTCTCTTTTTATCATTGTCATTAACATCATTTAAACTTTTTCTTATACGGATCATTAACATTATTTTCATTTTATCTAGTTGCTTAACTTAATGGTGTGTGAAAACCTAAAAGATCGTGTAATAAGTTAAATGTCTATTGACCATTGTTATTAGTGTATTCTTCTTATAATAAAGTAGCTTTTGCGCTCGTGCCAATCAAGGCTTGAGTCTCTTTATTGGAGAGAGTTATGCATTTACAGATTTACAAAAATGAAGATCTTGAATTAGTTCTTTTTTTTCATACTTCATTGTCCCGATTATGTGAATCTCTATCGAAATAATGTATTTGTCGCATTGGTTTACCTTGCCCTACTTTTTCACTTGATTTTTTTCAGGTTTCCACTATTCCCATTTATCTCACCTTCTCACTTTCTCTCTCCTCCACGACAAACATTCACTGCCACCATCATACACACACCACTGCCTCCACTGCTAGGGGTGAAAGTTCGATGTGCGGTTTGGACTTGGGCCTAATCCAATCCGATCCGAATAAAATTTGGATTTTAATTTTCCAATCCGAATCCAAACCAATTAGAGTTTAAATTCGATCCAATCCAATCAGAATTTTCAAACTCTAGATTGGATCCGATCTTAAAATCTGATTTTTTAAAACTCTATTTTTATCACTAGTGGAAAAAAGTTCAACCGCTGCGGTCAAAATCGGGCTTACCGCTGCAGTTTTGGGCCGCATCGATTGGACTCGCAGCAGTCCCCAAACATTAACTGACCCGGTCCTAAACCGCAGCAGTAGTCAAAACCGCAGCAGTAAATGATTAGCTGGTGCGGTTTTGGGTCAAAACCACAGCGGTTGACAACTCCAAAAACCAATTTTTTTTTTTTTTTTTTGCATTTTTTCATTATTAATCAATACAAAATCAATAATATATCAATACTTATTTTATTAAGCATATTATGCTCAATTGAAGAATAAGCATAAATAACTAGATACATAAGAATATTAACCACCATAACTTTATCATGGCATTTTTATCAACATCATGCTTGAGGGCATCAAAAACTGCATTGGTAATCTCAGGGATGGAAGCTGCTCATAAGCTGAGATAACAGGGGCATAAGACGAAAGCATGAAGTGAATAGGTGGATACGACACCAAGTTGGTCTGGAACTCAGTAACGTCCACATTGATGGCTCCGTCAAACCTCAAGGAAGTTGTCAACGACGATATGATCTGAGAAATTAGGCGATTAAAGTTGGTATAGGTTGGCCTCTCAATATCCAAACGACTTGCGACATAAATCATAGATAGCTTCATTATCCAAAAGCACAACAACATCGGTGTGTTCAAGCAGGGAATGTGTGGAGAGCACACTGTTGTCAGGTTCTATGACTGCTGTTGATACCTGCAGTGAAAGGACAACTTAGTCTTACTTAGTAGCAAACTAACAGCTCACATAAACAAGCAACCAATGAAACACTAAAACAATGGATGCTCAATGGCGAGCATTAAATATCAATGGAAAAGGACATGCAGTCCATTCTGAAAAACAGATCTCAAGAAAACTAAACATATATATAGAGAGAGTTATGAGAACAAGGAGTTAATCATCGATCAGAAGGGTAAATGTACCTGAGGTGAAGGATATATAGTGAAGCCAAGCTTAGACTTCTTTCCGTAATCCACAGATAATCGCTCCAACAACACGGAACCCAAACCAAAACCAGTACCACCACCCACAGCGTTAAAGACCAAGAACCCTTGTAAACCAGTGCAGTTGTCAGCTAATTTCCTAACTCGGTCAAGACATAAATCGACGATCTCCTTTCCAACTGCAACAAACACGAAACAGTGAGGAAACAAGAATAAAATACAGCTTAGAAACAAAGTAGCATTGAAAACAAAGGTTACCACTATAATGTCCCCTAGCAAAGTTATTGGCAGCGTCTTCCTTTCCGAAAATAAGCTGCTCGGGATGGAAAAGCTGGCGATAGGTTCTGGTTCTAACCTCGTCAATAACAGTGGGTTCGAGATCGACAAAGACGGCACAAGGGACATGCTTTCCAGCACTAGTCTCACTAAATAATTTGTTAAAAGCATCATGGTCAACACCAATTGTGTTATCACTGCATACCAAGCAACAACAAGTGTGAGTTTGAGCAGCCCAGACTCAGTTCATTTAATTTCGATAGATGTTTAATTACCAGATCTAAGCTGTAAATCCCTCTATAGTCTATTCTACTACATTTGTCTAAAATTTCACTTCTTCGACAACAATAACATTAATACAAACTTCAATGTTGCACAATCTTAATCTACAAACAATGCATAAAAAACTAACTACCCAGTACATATCATCATAATCCAACAACTTCACAATAAAATACAAAAAACCGAAAATCAAATTAGCAAATGGGTACTGTTTCTTCCTATAAATTCATATTTGACAACACTCACACCCTCATCCCATTCCCCGGTTTCTTACTAAAACCTAATTTTCACAATGCTCGCCCCTTCACCCAGAATTTTCGTCCACACCCTAAAACTACTGCACTCATCAACTGTACGTCTCCATAATCTCTATTCCAGATTTCAACCAACCTGTTAAGTCAGCAATGAAGTCAATCTTTGTAACCAAGAACTACCGACAGGCTGAAGCGCATTCAACATAATGACAGAAATGAAAGCTAATGCCTCTTGAATACGAATTTCAGTATTCATTGTTCAATCACTTGAGTTCATCCTACTAGAAAATCTGAAACACATAGGGAAGAGTTCAAAAGAAAACTTTTGAGTGCAAATCAATTTATAGTAATTACCCAACCAAAAACAATCAAATTTCTTATCTTCTGAGCTTCAAATTTACCATAATTGGTAGCTATAAAGTGATAATAGTAAAATAAACGAATTTGTGCAGCAATTGGATCAGAATCAACATTAGCATAATCACCAGATTTCTCCAAACCCTTCACCAAAGCCTTAATTTCACCCAAAAAAAAAAGTCGAATCTTAGTAATTCTTACCTCGTTAACAAAACCGAAAGATAACAAAACAAAATTACATCAACAAAATGAATGGAGTACCTGAAGTTCGCCGATTATGTCGAATAATTTCCCATTTTTGACAAGGATTGTTCCTGTATAACCTGCAAAAAGAAGTACGATCAATAAAAAATTAATGGAGGAGAGAGAAAGAAAAAGAGACGAAGGTGTACCAGCTCCGACTATGAAGATGAGTCTAGATAAGCCAATTCCAGATTGCATCGCTGATGGAGAGATGAGTGAGAGCGGAGAGCGGCGGTGATGGAGACGAGTGAGAGCGGTGCATATGGAGTTGGAAGGAGGACATAGGGCGTCGTTCGTAGGAAGCTCGAACGAAGACGGTGGTTGTGCGAAGATCGACGAAGATGGTGGTTGTGCGAAGAGCGCACCGATGGAGGAGACGAGTGAGAACGGCGCATATGGAGTTGGAAGGAGGACATAGGGCGTCGTTCGTAGGAAGCTCGAACGAAGACGGTGGTTGTGCGAAGATCGATGAAGATGGTGGTTATGCGAAGATCGACGAAGATGGTGCGATAAAAGGAGCGAGAGTTAGGGTTTCATAGGAGAAGGGCGGATGAAAGAGGGAAGAGGAGTAGGAGAGAGAGTTAGGTTTCATAGGAGAGGGTTATAAAATATGTTTATATTAGTTATTTTGTATTTTGTTTTGGATTGTAATTGTTAACATTCGTGTTTTATTTACATTTTTTTTTGAAATTTTTTTAGATAAGCCTTTAAAGCCCAATCTAGCCTCAAGGCGAAAAAGCAACGCAACCAAACTCCAGCCCAACCAGCAACACACAACCAAACTCCCCGCAAGCCTAAGCGAGCCCAGCGTCATCACCAACCAAGCAAAGCTTCCCAGCAGCATCGCCCATCCAAGCAACATCGCAAGCCCAGCAGCTCGGCAGCACAGCAGCTTCGCATAGCCCAGCGCTCATCGCAGCAAGCAGCCTGCCCAGCAAGCCGCTCGCGACTCGCGAGGGATGTCGCGACTCGCGACCCCTGCTTGTCGCACCTCGCGATGTCCTTCGCGACTCGCGACCAGCTTTGCCCAGCCATTTTGTGCGGATTGGCAGAGTCCCCTTCGCGACTCGCGATCAGTTGCGCGACTCGCGACGCTTAAGTCGGTTTGGGGCCACGATTTTGTGCGGGGTTTAAAAGCTCCTAAAACCTAACTTTTGAGGAGATGAAGAGAAGTACGAAGAGGAGAGCTGAAATGTAGACCTTGGGTGGCGAAGCTTAGGGAGAGAGCTCCTCTCCTCATCCTTCCTTCTTCATGATTCTCTTTTCATCTTTCCTTCTTCGTTCCTCTTTGTTCTTCATTTCCATTTCTTTGTTTTTCATTTCCTAGTTTTAGTTCTCATTTCTTAGTTTAGTTTTTAGGGATTTCAATTATGGATTTGGTTTTTGCTATCGGATTGTAGCTTGAACTGTTCTTGGATCAATTAACATGAAGCTTCAACCGTTATTGTGAGATCTTTCCTCTCTTTCTCTTTTCCTTGATTATGGTTCAATTTCTATGCTTGTGATTTATGATTATTGCATAATTATGCTAGGAACGTTACTAGTTTGATTGTGTGATTAATCTAATGCTAGATTTAAGAATAGAATCGGATTGTTTTATTCTTTTATCAATTGGTAGCAAACTAGGGAGTAATTTAGATGCTGATCATCTTGGTTATTTCTTAGGGAAATTGAATCAACTGTTGAATGTTTATCGCGTGTATGACATTAGCAGGTCTATTGGTTCTCTGTGTTTATTGCTGCTTTTGGATTGAACTTAGACGCAGATCGGACTAGGTTATCCTTTAGTTAGGGTTTTATAGTCACGCTGATCGTGCTATTTAACTAAGAATAAGGAGAACACGAGATTAATTCTCGACAATAGATAATTATGGAAATAATTAGAGTGGAGGTTCAAGGATCGATAATGAATTGAAGTGGATGTTAATCGGATTCAAGATCTTTCCATAATTGATTTCTCGTTTTGTTTATATGCTAGTTAGTTTTAGTTTGTTTATTATCAACCCGAAACCCCCCTTTGTAATTAGGTTTCTCGGCCCTTAGCTTAATCGAGGTTTCGAATCACGCTGAGTACTAAACTCGTCCCTGTTTCCCTGTGGATACGACCCCTACTTCCACTATACTGCGTTAGTGTAGAAGAGAGTAGGAGAAATTTTATCTTTGGACGGGTGCGGTGCCCAACGACGACAACATCCGCGCCCGCCCAAATTTTGGCGCCGTTGCCGGGGAAACGGTGTTACTTGTTTGTATTTTGCGTGATTTTTGGATGGTATTGCTTGTGCTCTTTGTTTTTGGTTGGCCACTCTCTTGGGAATGGTTGATTGACTCATACTTTATATCTTGGTTATTGTCTAGCTTTAAACACTTATATTAATGGTCATGACTTGGATTAGCTAGGAGTACTACTAGTTGATGTTTGTTGTTGACTTAATGCTAGGTTTTGGATATAATCTGATGTTATATGCTCAACCATGATGTAGTAAGCTAGGCACTAACAATGCATTGCAAGAGTTTCTCTCAATCAATTTTGCAGGTACTTGAAGTGGAGATTGACATGGAACCACCATTGTCGCACATGGAGCACAATCCCACTGATTAAGCTTAAGGTACTAAGTCGAGCTAACGACTTTAAACAACAGCGCTTCTCAGGAGGCAACCCGATACCCTTTTTATTTTCTTTCTTTTCCTTTATTTCTTATCAAATTTCCACCACCACAACAAATTTTCTTCCACCCACTCACCACCCACTCAAAAGAACCACAACAAATCATAATCCACTTTGAGCCCAAGTCCACAAAAGAAAACCCGTTGGGAGGAGTTCAATAGCTAGGAGTTGGTAACACTAGAGGATTGAGATTATTAATGTATCTTTTCGATCTCTTAAGATAGGTGCAAATCTCAAAAATTCAAAACTTTTGAACTTGTCATTTGTTTGAGTGATTCGAGGGAGCGGGTTGTGAGTTGAGTTAGGAGATTTGAGTTGGTGTTGTTAAGAAATTTGAGTTTGACGGATTGCTTTTCATGAGTTTTGAGAATTCGATCTTCGATTTACCCGATTTTCAAATTTCTCCCCTTTTTCAGTTTACTTTTTCTTTTAATTGTCGACACATTGAGGACAATGTGTAGTTTAAGTAGGGGGGAGGGTATTCTCATTCTCATGTATCTATGTTGTATATATTACTTTCAATTTGAAAAAAAAAATGAAAAAGAATAAAAAAAAAAAAGTGATGAAATGAAACCCGCTGAGTTGAAAACCCACAAGGGTGGGCGACTCAGGCAAAAATTGGGGGCCCGGATAGGTTGAAAACCCGAAAGGGCAACCTATGCAAAAAAGTGGCTTATATTGAGCGGGTAAGATGGTGAGATGAAAAAAAGAAATGTGAGAAGCTAGGATGAAAACCCGAAAGGGCTCCTAGGCAAAATGAGAGATTAAGAGAGAATTATGTATTTTGAAGACTCATTTGCCGTAGATTTGTTTTGGCTTTCACTTTCTTTTGGTTAATTGTTTTTGGGAGTAAGCATGGAATTTATCCCTTTTTGTCTTTGTTCCATGGCTTGCTTATCTAGGTTGGTCGTAGTAGTAGTAGTTGTTTATCTTTTGAGGTTTTAGGCGAGCTGTCATTTTGATTGTGGCGTTGGAGTGAGTTCAATTCCTTTGAGATCCTTCAGGATTTGAGCTCACATTTTGGTTGTCGTTTGGTGATTATTGTTGTCGCGTCTGTATTTATGATAGTAGCTTGAATCTAAGTGTGGGGGAATCATCGTCCCTTACGTTTAGGTTTTGAGTGTATTTCGTTAAGATGTGATGATGATGTAGTTGGTGGAGAGAGAGGTTGGTGTTGATAATTTGGGTGAAGATTTATTTGGTGATCCTCATTTTGAGTTTACTCGAGGTCGAGTAAAGTTCAAGTGTGGGGGTATTTGATACGACCAAGTTATACGTTGTATATACGTTATTTTGGGTGCACTTTGCTAAGGGATTGATTGTAATTGTTAACATTCGTGTTTTATTTAACCCTTAGCGGAAGTTCGGAGTTTTGCGAGATAAGTTGTGTTAATGTCATGCATTCCGAGCTTTCAAGGTGAAATGCATGTGAGCCGAGCATCGCAAGCCAAACTCCACCGCAAGCCCAAGCCAAGCAACACACAACCAAACTCCACCGCAAGCCTAAGCGAGCCCAGCGTCATCACCAACCAAGCAAAGCTTCCCAGCAGCATCGCCCATCCAAGCAACATCGCAAGCCCAGCAGCTCGGCAGCACAGCAGCTTCGCATAGCCCAGCGCTCATCGCAGCAAGCAGCCTGCCCAGCAAGCCGCTCGCGACTCGCGAGGGATGTCGCGACTCGCGACCCCTGCTTGTCGCACCTCGCGATGTTCTTCGCGACTCGCGACCAGCTTTGCCCAGCCATTTTGTGCGGATTGGCAGAGTCCCCTTCGCGACTCGCGATCAGTTGCGCGACTCGCGACGCTTAAGTCGGTTTGGGGCCACGATTTTGTGCGGGGTTTAAAAGCTCCTAAAACCTAACTTTTGAGGAGATGAAGAGAAGTACGAAGAGGAGAGCTGAAATGTAGACCTTGGAGTGGCAAGCTTGAGGGGAGAGCTCCTCTCCTCATCCTTCCTTCTTCATGATTCTCTTTTCATCTTTCCTTCTTCGTTCCTCTTTGTTCTTCATTTCCATTTCTTTGTTTTTCATTTCCTAGTTTTAGTTCTCATTTCTTAGTTTAGTTTTTAGGGATTTCAATTATGGATTTGGTTTTTGCTATCGGATTGTAGCTTGAACTGTTCTTGGATCAATTAACATGAAGCTTCAACCGTTATTGTGAGATTTTTCCTCTCTTTCTCTTTTCCTTGATTATGGTTCAATTTCTATGCTTGTGATTTATGATTATTGCATAATTATGCTAGGAACGTTACTAGTTTGATTGTGTGATTAATCTAATGCTAGATTTAAGAATAGAATCGGATTGTTTTATTCTTTTATCAATTGGTAGCAAACTAGGGAGTAATTTAGATGCTGATCATCTTGGTTATTTCTTAGGGAAATTGAATCAACTTGTTGAATGTTTATCGCGTGTATGACATTAGCGGGTCTATTGGTTCTCTCGTGTTTATTGCGTGCTTTTGGATTGAACTTAGACGCAGATCGGACTAGGTTATCCTTTAGTTAGGGTTTTATAGTCACGCTGATCGTGCTATTTAACTAAGAATAAGGAGAACACGAGATTAATTCTCGACAATAGATAATTATGGAAATAATTAGAGTGGAGGTTCAAGGATCGATAATGAATTGAAGTGGATGTTAATCGGATTCAAGATCTTTCCATAATTGATTTCTCGTTTTGTTTATATGCTAGTTAGTTTTAGTTTGTTTATTATCAACCCGAAACCCCCCTTTGTAATTAGGTTTCTCGGCCCTTAGCTTAATCGAGGTTTCGAATCACGCTGAGTACTAAACTCGTCCCTGTTTCCCTGTGGATACGACCCCTGCTTCCACTATACTGCGTTAGTGTAGAAGAGAGTAGGAGAAATTTTATCTTTGGACGGGTGCGGTGCCCAACGACGACAACATCCGCGCCCGCCCAGAGGGCGTTTGAGAGGGAGTTGAGGGTTCAGAGGGAGCTGGATAGGCGAAGAGAAAGAATGGAGGGAGTTAGGCTGGAGTTAGCGTTTTTGAGTCTCATGAGTTTGGGCCATTTAAAAGGATGTTGTCCCAGTTAAAAGGACGTTGGGCTTAAATGAAATTGTGCTACATTAACCGCTGCGGTTGGGAGAACCGCAACGGTTAACATAAAATCGGATCGGTTTCTTGTTAACCGCAACGGTTAATGTTGCCCAATTTCCCTCCCGAAATTTTGCGAATTTACCGCTACGGTTCTCTTAGGGACCGCAGCGGTTGTGTTGTGACATGTAGCGTTTTTTTCCACTAATGTATGAATTAAATTAGGCGTGACAAGCCAACAACAGGAGCCTAATAGATTTACAATTTACAGATTCATAATTCATTACAAACCCCATAGTCCATTAATAAACTAAAAACTAATCCATAGGCCATAATTCATTACAACAAAACGTAACAGAAAATATGAGGTTCAGTCCAACAACACAGAATACAACAGGTTCAACTCAACAACAAAGAATACAACAACAGCACTTAAGGACTGTTTTTTATTTTAAATAATCAATTAAGTACTTAAGCCCAATCTAGAATACATAATACAAGGCATATTACTATTCGGTTATTTTGGATTTTCGGATCCAATTACCCTCAATCCAATCCAATCCAATCCAAAAATCTATTTTTTCAAAAAATCACAATCCAAATCCAATCCAAACACGGTTCTAATCCGATCTGAATTACTAATTCGAATTGGATTAGATTGGATTTTGGTTTTTAATAACTTTCACCCCTATCCACAGTCACCAATGGATGCTATCATCTCTACTATGATTTACCACCTTAAGTTGTTAATTGATGCCCATGATGAAGAAAAAGTCCCAAAGATGACGAAAAACAAACGTTTTTATTTATTGGAAAACGAAAGAGACTCGCATTACACGTATGGTGTAGACGAAGAAAAAGTCCCAACAAAAAACTAAACTTGACTCCGCAACTTATATTCGATTTAGTAATTTATCAATTACAACTCATCGTAAAAATTACCAAAAATAATTAGTAACATAAAGTTGATCGAAAATTGAAATTTTTATCGAAATTATCATGTACCCGGTACTCCGTAGTCCGTACTAGACTATGGTGTTGCATGTATTCTCGCCATAGTTAAATCTGTTATTGAAATAAAAACATATTTACATTATAAGATAAAAATTATGTAACACCACGGATTTTCGCTCATAATTTCTTCGAGTTATTTTTCCTTAGTTATTATTTTTCTGTTAAAATTATAATATTTTACTCCTTAAAAATATTATATCGTATACATTTTTTTTTCAACTTTTAAAATGCTATATTTATGTAATTTATTTGATTAAAAATTTATATTTTTCTAGTATTTAAAGTTCGCGTTTTAGCTACGCATTTTGTTTTATCACTTAAATCGCTCGTTGGACTGTCGTAGCAACTTTTTGGACATGAAGTTTAGGTCCAAAAATAAGATATTTTAATAGACAAAGAAGTGACTTTTTGAGCTTGTAACCCCCCACCTTAATGCTATTCAACTCCCATCTTTTTAGCTATTGTAACTCCCCCATTTACACCTTTTTTTTATCTTCTCTTATTGTTGTTTTATGGACAGTAAGAATCAGACCATAACCCCCTTTTCAGCCGGCCATTAGAGGAGAGAAAAAGAGAAGTTCATTCAAGCTACTCCACAAAAATCCACCATTTTTCCTTCATTCTTAACTAAAATATTCATCTTCTCTCCTATTATTGATCTTGGGTTACTAAGTTTGTTTTCGGGTTGTTTGGACAGAAGCACGTAGAGGACGCTACGCGAAACACAGGGCCGACCCTGGGGCGGGGCAGGCGGGTGCCTGCCCAGGGTACCATAATTCTTAAATTCATTAAGTATTTAACTTAGCGAAAGCAATGCAGATATATAGTTTGGTAAAGATGGTAGTTGTA